>OZ024921.1:5712182-6021330 GCA_964017225.1 Netelia inedita
TGTGAGTGTCTGTGTGCACACGTAGTGGCAAACAGGCGGAACTTCAATCTCCCCGAATTTTATCGTACTGTCAATCCCAACCCTTCTTTCCCTTTGACTCGTTCCACCTTTCTGGCGGCAAAACGCTCCCGTTGAAATTTTTCCAATAACATTTCGCACGAGTTCGACATGTTCGTGTGTCGGTGCCGAATGAATTCACGTGTATTTTACATTTATATGCGTAAAATTTGTAATACAAGAAAACTGTACAATGTTCGGTGCTACGATCGAAATTGTAGGTGGGAGGGTGTCAGAAGGGTGGTTGCATTTGTTGCAGTATTGTATACAATATGCACGGGTTTTGTTGAATTTCGTATTTTCTGTCTGTTTATACACGTGTGCGTATGTGTGTGTACAGGATATACGTGATTTACCGGGGTGGACTCGTTGGATACAATGGCGATATAGAATATATTTAGTTACGCTCGCGTAGAACGCCAGTCAGACAGGCAACAGAGGAAATATTATTGTTACACCAGTTGTCGGAAAAGCGAATGGGGTTTGGGGCGTCGCGTTATAAAGGGGCGATGATGTGTCGGAGCAGCAGGACGGTAAACAGAGAAAGCTACAAAACGCGAAAGGGGGCGCTGTAAAAACGATGGCCGCACGCGTCCACGAGACCGAAAATGTTACATTAATTACCTATACGGTGCAAGAACGCGAGGGGATTAACTCTTTTTTGTTTAAAAATTTCAATTATCATTTCCAGCATCCGTTTTTCATGGCCTTATTACTTCGATACGAATGTTCGCACGAAGTATGATAATCCTGGTTAATGGAATTGTAGACGAATAAAAAACGAAAACGTGACATGTAGTTTTTTTTTAATCTTTGACCAGTGAACGGCGAGAGAACGAGAACGCGAGTCGTATAACGGACCTCTAGTGCACCGATGACCAGCCGATGAGTAATTCAGTGATATTTCGTGAACGTATGAGCCCTAGGCTTGACTATTATCGCGCATGAATGAACAGATAACAATGGCGCGCTCGAGCTAGTACCTCCACTACGTTACTACGCTCGAGCATACCGATTGCCTGTCTGTCTCTCTCCCTCTCTCGCACTATGTACACCCATATATTGAAGCAGGCTTACGATAATATATGACTGGTCTATATAGGATACATATGCACGTGATAACGCAAGTATGAATGTATAGACGTACGCACATGCAACATTTGACACAAAATGTTTAAAAATTATGAACGTCCTCGTTTCCGATACTCGCGGCGATTAAACGACGAAACATCGTGAAAACTGATAATTTTTAATCACATCGGCCCCGTTTTTGTTTTTCATTTATACAACGGTTGATAGCAAATATATGTTTTGCATTTCTTCAATACCGTCGAGAACGTAAATTCACTCCTTCGAGAGGTTGTAGAAGGGAAAACGTTTTAATTTCATCCGTCGTTGTCGACATCGAAAATTAAGGGTCTCGACGTGATTTAGAACGAAGAAGTTGCTACACCTTGGTCGTTCATCGCGCACGCTCTCACCTCCGTTACACGAAACTTTATTCGTCCGTGGTGCTCGAATGCTGGCGGGGGGTTGGGTTTGTGGTAGTTTAACACGTGCTATATACATATATTTCTATATAAGTACCAGTGTGCTCGTAGGCTCGTATGTACGAGAACGCCAAGTACCAGCGAACGTGTGAGGGTCGGAAGAGAGATAGAGTGTGTGAGAGAGAGAGAGAAAGAGAGAGAGAGAGGCTTGTGGGAAAACGGCGAGGGTAGTGGAAAAGTAGGTGGTGTAAAACCGAGTGAGAAAGAGGGTTGGAGTCACGCGTCGACTAAACTGAGCGAGAGATCACTGGTGTGTAAGTGTGTGTGTGTGTATGAAAGAGGGTGGGTGTCGCGAGGCGCTCGCGAGCTACGATGGAGAGAATTTATAGCGCTCCGGAACTAATTAAGTCCCCTTAAATCTCGAATGGTTCGTTCGCGCGACGAGAGGAGCGAAAACGAAGCGCGTTTTCCTCGACGAGGACGGAATTTTTTACCTGTTTGAATTCGAGAAACGTGCGCTCTCTTCGTTCTACGTATAAATTTATTCACGTGTGTGAGCGAGCTCCCGAGTGTAGAATCTTTTATATCTTTCGTTTATTTTATATATATCGTTCGTCGACACCAGCACAAGAAGAGAATTTTCCGAAGCACAAATTGAACAATTACAAATAAATCTTTCAGCCCTCTACCCCAATCGATTTTCCACTACAGCACCCTAGACTCTACTATCGCGAGCTGCTCGCTTTCGTACCCCTCCCAACCACCCTTGACACACGACCCGATCGACGTAATTATACGTAAAAGCCTCTTCGCGTGCACTATATTATAATTTGTTCGAACTGCGCCGTCATAAATAAACTAAAATACCATTTCTTTCGCAATAAAGTTGTGCATTAACGTTACCGCTCGTGAATAATAACGACGAAAAGTGTGCTATTTACAACGTCTATATTTAGGCCGAGACTCGAAGCTCGAGTTCGAAAAATGATCACGTGTCGACGCGCGGATTGACACGAGTAGTTTCTCAAACTTTGGTACGTTTAACGATCACGTGACAATTTTCACCGATAGATAATAACCTAACGAACACACGTGGGTTAGGATTTCGTCACCGCTCGTTAGAACTTTTCGAACTTTGTTTTATCATTTCTCAACAACTACGACGTATAATATCGAAGATAATACGGTCTCAGAACCCCTCCACTATACCTTCCTCGCTCTTGTCTACGACTAAACACTCTCGCGCTCTCTTATCTCGATGGCATAAATCGACGGTGTTCGTTTTGAAATTATGTTCCCCGCTTAATGGACACGTTCGCGAAATATACGCGGCGTGAGTCGTCGTTACGCTACGTTTTCTCCGCTAGCAACTTTGTCCGACAGATATGTACTTACTTGTTGGAAGTCGGGAGTTCGGAAGGGGGACGGGGTTGAAAGTGCAACTGCAGCAGTACCAACAGCAGTATGCGCTGTATGCATCGAGTTGAACAGTATAATAGCACCGCATGGTTTCGTATATAGTTATAGGTGTGTGCAATATACATCGAGGGATAGAAAGAGAGAGGGAGAGAGAGAGAGTGTGCGGTGGGGGGGGGGGGCGGGGGGGGGGGGGGTGTAGAGAATATGTACCTGTGGAGTAGATACGTACGTCGAACGACGCGAAGTTGGGGAGTCGGATAGCAGCGTGAAAGTGCATCAGGAACGGTGCAAACAGAGTATATGCAACGAGCAAGAGGATATTATGGGTACATAGTAAAATACATGGAAGAGAATACCTGTAGAGCGTTCGTTATATATCTATATGTGTATGACTATAGACAGGACGATAGCTGCGTCGGCACGGATACGTAAATGCACGTTGCGGTGCACCGGTGAAACGCGCCGCAGGAGAAATAGCGTGTAGAAATTTATTATACGTTTAGTTTACGTGTGTTGTGGCGTGGGCGTACAGAGCGATATCGCAGAACGTACGGGGAGGTGTGTATCCATAGCGTATTTACGTGCAAACTGTGTATCTGCGTTTTACGTGTATTCCTGTACATATATATATAAAGAGAGAACGAGAGAAAGAGAAAGAGAGAGAGATATTAATGCGGGAATACTCTATTCTATTAGTAAATGTGCGACGGTCGAGAGAGAGAGAGAGAGAGGGAGAGAGACAGAGTGAGAGAGGGTGGGGAAGAGGGAATGAATCGTGTTTAGTTCGACGCGGCGTTAGACACAATTGTGTAACGGGCCAAATATCTATGCACTCTCGTAAGCGCGGGTGGTAAAGTGCGGCAAGAGCCGACTGGAGCTCTCTCGCTAATAATTTATCCAGCGGTCGAATTAGATCGGTACAGCGAACGGCTCACCTCGTTCTCTCTTCTCTCTCTCACACACGCATACACGCTCAGCCTGTGTGGATAATGTATGCATGTATTACATATATGTATACAGACATGCATTTCGCATGTTGTGACGAGGTCACACGTTTATTCGGCCGCAAATAGGTGGTGTCACACCACCCCGTCCTCCTCTCTCACTCTCTCTCTCTTTCTCTCTGCTGTTTCGCACTAGGCGCTCTCATATTGCTCGTTCTATTCGAGGGGTGATTCATACAGATATTTGATGTTTATTGGCTTTGTCATTTCGGATCAATAAGCCGAAGAAACAATTGTGTTACGCGAAGATCGGAGGGGTTGAAAGAAAAGTTAGGCACAGCTCAACCCCCTCGAATAAAAAGTGAAAAAATTTCACTCCGACGAGCAGGCATTCGAGCTGTCTATCAACCGAGCGTGCTCGGCACATTTCGAATTAAAACTTAGTTTCATCCCTTCGCAGCTAAAGCGTTCACCCTCTCGCATTACACAACCGCCCCTATACATATTTTTTACCCTCTCTTTCTCGCTTATCGTGTTCACCCGTTCTCCCGTCCCATCGCGCTCCGTGTGCTCTTTTCTTCGCTATCCGCCATGACTCGACTTATTTCGAAACTTTTTTAAATCTTCTCGACTTTTCGACCCCTCTACACGACGGAGAGGGTTGGACAAAAAAAAATAAGAACGCTCGAGTTTTCTTCGAAACTTCTCGAGAAACAGAATTCTCGGGACGCGAGTCGCGAGCGCGAAGGATAAAATAAACGATGAGCGTAAAAGAAATTCGGGGATGAAGGAAAAATGAAAAGGGAAAAAAAATACGCCGGAATTTTGTACATTTCTAGGCTCTCGCGCGGAAACGCCTTTTATACGTTTAAGCTTCTGACACAAAAATACGGTCGCGTCGTCGTTCTTGAGACGCGGGAGGGTGGAATATTTTTTCTCGTTTCTCCAAGTCATAAAAGCAAGCGCGAGACTTAATTAGAAATTTGCTAAACTGCACCCTTCGTTATTTCTCCTTTTATTCTCTTTCTCGCCCTCTGTATTCTTCCACCTCTCGTTCTCATTTGCACGAGTCTCGGGGAGTTGTCCAAAATTCACATCAGCTCGTGATTCTCTTCCCTCCTCCTCTCTCTCTTGCTCTCACATCGCTTACATAATTCATGACGCACACGTCGGCCCTTTTGCATAACTGCGGATCGCTCCGGGGGTTTTCCTCCCTCTCTCTCTCTCTCACTGACTCGTTCTGTCTCTGTCTCTCTCTCTCTCTCTCTCTCTCTCTCTCTCTCTCTCTCTCTCTCTCTCTCGCTCTCTCTCTCTCTCTCTCTCTCTCTCTCACTTACTCACTCTCCCTCTCACACCGCGCGTTGGTGTCCGAAGGAAGGGAGAGAGAGAGAGAGAGAGGAGAATCAAGCGGGCCACGAGATTATTTCGCACGCACGAGTGAACTGTGGTGGCGCGAGTCTGTGGCTGACTCTCTCTCTCTCTCCCCATCGTGGTATACATATATAACAGGTAGTCTCGCACGCTCGGCCCAACACGCCAGACTGCACACGCGACTCCCATCCCTCATCCCTACTCCACCTCCCTCAAGATTTTAAGTCTCAACATGGTACCCGTCCGGTAGACACGCTGGAACGACTCTTCGTCGTGGAATTCCTCGTGCGTGCGAAAAGGGCGTGAGAATTTTGCGCCAGTGTAGGGGCGCGACGTGATAGAACAGGGGATGGTGGTGTGAGTCGGCTCTGTAAATGAAGTCTGTCCACGCGAGTGGAAAACACAGAGACGAAAAAAATGAACACGAATAATAAGCAAAAATTACTTTTAATCCCGATTCATGTTCAAAATGTCTTATTTTTTTAATGAAAATAAAAAACAATGAATTATTTAATTTTTTGATCGTCGGTAAAGTCACGTAGCGTCAATAATTTCACGTCGCAGCCGTATCGTTTGAACGTCTCTTTGACTTCTGTCAATAGAATATAACCTCGAACCCTCGAATCTGAAAGGCACGAGGGTTTACGTAAAAGACAGAGAGCGGGTAGGGGGTTACAATGTCACGAAGGGAAAAGGGTCAAGCCACCCCTGTACTTTGGCCATTGGCCACTGTAATCGTGAACAAACTGTCGGACCAGCTTCATTCGAGTTACCCCGAGAATCGTCGCTCCATTGTAAGGTTATTATTATTATTATTATCATAACTCGAAATACACTAGGTAGAAAGAGAACGTAGAAGGCGACACAGAGTTCGAGCGAAATGGAGGTGGAAGCGTGGGGTGGGGGCTTGGGACTGGAAAGGGAATGAAAAAAAGAATGCGAGGTTTCGTGGGCCAAGAGATAAAGTTTATCTTCCGCATCGTTGGACCCTCCGGATCGTAAGTCAAGGAGGTATATCGTTTCGCGAGCTCCGCCTTTCGCCTCGGTGACGTTATATAAACACACACACACACACACATATATATATATGTATGTACCCGAGTACGTAGTAGTACGACGAACGAGTTTTCTAAATTCAGACGCCAATCAACCCTCCCTTTATGTCCCCGTGAAAAGGGATACTGCGAGGACTCCGGTCCTTCGGTCTATCTCACTTTTCTGCTCGCGGCATACGCGAATAGCGGTCTCGTCTACAACCCCAGGGGCCTCTCGGTCCGCCTGTCCGTCGCAGCGAGACTATATAACCACATCGTTTTATATACATATATATATACATAAACTCTTTTATTCCCGTAATATCCTATATCACTTTGATTGTGGCCATGTCGCACGCTGAATTGAATTATTATGAACCGTTTACGACCGGCAGGGTTCTTCTCCATCCCATCTCTTTCATACCCTATCTCTCTCACTTTCTCGCCTCATCGCTGTATATATATATATATGCATATATATAGCTCACAAATACGATAGACATATCGCGAAGTCGATAAAGGACTTTGGTTACGGTTACGTGTGGGGTTCAGACACACTTGACCTTAGTCATATGTGCTTATACGTTGCGTATTGTTTGGGTCATTAGCCCTTGCTTGATTAACCCTACGAAGATTGGCTTCGTCATTCGGTAAAATGAATTTTTTTAATATATCACATACGATATTGTTTCTCATTCGAACAAAGTGCAACGACACATGAATTGGAATAAAGAAACGAAATTATAAAAAAAATTAATAATAATAATAATAATTCATCGAATAAAAAAGATTTTTAAAGGATTAACGAACGTTCGATTAGTCACGATTTCGACTACTTCATCGTCGACAAAACGAGCCCCATCCCCCCCTCATGATAAATCCCTCGGCTTTTGTTACCCGTCTCGGGTCCGTTGGACAATGCAACTTCTCCATTTGGCTTTGAGCTCTCGACAGAGAATGCCAGAGAAACGGTTGGGGGAGGGAGAGAGGGGGTGCGGATGATACAGAGAACGATGTCACATATAGGAATACCACGAGGCCTTACACGTGCCTCGTGTTCGGCCAACGCGTCGTCTCCGCTTTGAAATAGCGATAGAGAGACGGAGAATGGCTGGGTGTGCGAACGTCGAGTGAAAGAGAGAGAGAGATACGCATTGTCACCGCGTGGATCCCGAGATAATCGATGAATGATTATCCAATCGCGGCTAATGCGGAAACTATCCGTTTAATTACGTTTAGTGCCTGCGATACTCTGCTCCTACTGCCACGTACTCCCGAACTACCCTCCCTCTCGCGTTGATGTTGGTGTGGCTTTGTACCAGATTTGTCTCTCTCTCACTCTCGCTCTATCTATCTCATACATGTACGCCCACCCCCACTCTCTCACTTGCTCTCGCGAAAGTGATACAGCATGGCGTGCAGGAGGGTCGGCTTTGCACGTTGCAATACCATTGCCGTAGGAGCGGGTCGGGTTGCCGCGACAGCGTGTGCGCTTGTACGGAAAAGAGGGGGCGGCGATGGGGTTGGGGGTGGGTGGGGGATGGAATGAGTATCCAGTCGAGGGGCGGGAGGGAGGGTTGATTCGCACTGGCTTTGCACGTTGCAATGACGAGGGGTTGTATGCGCGCTTCGCGAGCGTAGAAGCGAGAATGGAGCGACGACGGTGGCGCCACCGTCAGAAGGTTGGGGCGAGTGAGGTGGCGGTGGAGGAGGTAGAGGGGAGGGGGCTAGTGGTGGCAAGAAGAGGGAAACGGATGAAAGGGGATGATGGCGAGGGAGGGGCTCTTGCTCTGCCTCATAGCCGGAATTGAGCCGCTGCTATGGTACGTGGTCCTAACTGACGTAATCAAGTGGTCGCCCCGTTATACCCGACTGTAACGGGGACGGATATATATATAAGCACATGTATATAGATATAGATATATATATATATAAGCACATGTATAGATATAGATTGTTATACCGGGGATACGTATGCAGCAGCATGATGTCGTAAACGAGGCACTTGTACAATTTCGCGTATATTCCGTGAGCATCGTTATTAGTTGCGCGCGATTAGTTTTACCGAGGCCCGAGAAAGAGAGAGAGAGAGAGAGAGAGAGAGAGAGAGAGAGAGAGAGAGAGAGAGAGAGAGAGAAAGAGAAGACTTCATTAAATTTCGTAAACGGCTGTTTCTATCCTAACAGGTACTTGTTTTTGCTTCCCGTTCGATAATTACAATTTTTTTCCCCAAATTGATCGATCTCCGGGGTCTAAACGAAATCGTCGAAATGTATTTTTGTAACGGACGTGAGATTCGATTACTCGATCGGATCCTTCGAGTCCAAACGAACCACCGAGGAAATACAGTTTTTTCTCAGGGTGAGAAAAAAAAGCGCCGAGCGCAGTGTCCCCTTGCGAAATAAATTCAGCCACGTACAGCGAATAAGAGAGATAGAGAGAGAGATAGAGAATGAGTGAGTTCGGTCTCCAACGAAGCGGAAAAAGTCTCGCACCGTACCGATCACGCAAAGTGCCAGCGATAAGTCTCGTATTCGTAGCAATCGGACGACGGGGAAGGAAGAATATAAAAAAATGTTGAGAGAGAGAGAGAGAGAGAGAGAGAGAGAAAAACAGAGAGAAAGAGAAAATCGTACCAAGTGTGAAATCGATCTCTACCGATAAACGAAGCGTCACGGTCCGATTCACCGACGACGAGAGGCGATATCAGACACGTCAGCCCGTACGATATAACGCCGATATATACTCAAATTTAATACAGTAATACACTAAACGGTATATAGTCACGGTATATATGTATATATATATATAAATATATAAATATATAGATAATGGTGAGAGAGCTCGTGTAGAAAGGGTGTTGGGAGGAGTGGAGGAGGTGGGCGGTGGGGTGGACTGGGCTGGGAGGGGGATGCGCTCGTTCGACTCTTTCCGCATCGTTTTCTCGCTTACGGCTTGTCGTTTGGGCTTGTCGGCTTGCGGGGCGGGGATGTTATATGCGGTAGGATAGAGGAAACTCGAGGGTGGTTGGGATATCTCGTGAGTCGAGCGAGAAAATCGTCGTTCGAGCGTAGAAGCCTTCGAGCGACTCTTTTTTTCCGCTTTTCCCTCGACAGTTACGCCGTATCTATCTCTACACATCTTTTCCTCTTTCTTGCACTCTTTTTTCCCATTTCTCCCAAACCCCTCTATCTCAGACACATACATACAAACGTGCACACACGTTTTTACTACGTTCGCGAAACAACCCTCGTATAAGTACGTCAGCATTTTAGCGATCTGTACCGTTCTCGTCGTTTTATCCGGCATAGAAGGGGGAAAATAAAGAGTCCACCGAATGCGCAATCTCTTATAGCTCTTCGAGAGAGCGTGAGGTTCGATAAAAATATGGGCGCCGACCGTTCGAATGTGTAAATCTTCGACGGGGCTATATATTCGTGAATCGAACGCAAATAATGATACAATGTACATACGAGAACTAAATGTCGGAGTATCGAATAATAATCATAATAATTAATGATAAAAATAAAAGTAAAATTGTTCTCGAAAATCGGAGAGGCGTTTAAGCCCTCGTTGTCGCTACTAAATTAACGAGTTGGAAGAAATTATAGATACCGAAGGGTGTGCAACGATTCGTGAGGGGGAACTATTACCGGACGAATCTCTTGAGATTCTCCACCTCGTCGCGGATAAATTTATCGAATTTGGTATATATGTATATACGCGTATATAGAGCTCGAGAAGCTAATATGTGAGAGGGAGTAGGACGGGTGGGGCAGAGATACGAAGATCCGAGATTTCCGATAACGGAAGCTTCGCCGATATCTCGCCACACTCTGAGCGAAGCGGGAAAGCAGAAGGGGAGAAAGTCGGTTCTCGCTAATGAATCACCGAGTAATTAACGATCAGCCTGAGCGGGAGTCGTTTCTCTCCCTCTCTCTCTTGTTACGCCCACGTTTTGTCGAGGGGCCGTCTCCGTTATATATCTACTACAAACTACTGTATATAGTAAATTCTGAATACTACTACGACCATATATATAGTATATATATATATATATATATGAGAACGAGCGAGACCACCGTGAGCTCGAGCTCGCTCGCACGACCGCGAGCTCCGTTACGCTTGTAGATTAGCGCGGTTATTAATTAAGCTTAATTGTTTCTGTATGGGATAGACGTTAAACGGGTTTACAAGGTGTAGGGGGTGACTCGTCATTGCCCAGGAGCGCCCTCACACAGAGCCGCGAGACAATGTGCTCTGTCGCGTTCTCGTTTCGCTCTCTCTCTCTCTCTCTCTCCTAGACACATTACCGCTATAAGAACGAGCATTTTAATACCAAGTACACAAAACCATTAAGATTTATATTTCAGGACGTACCTATATAAATTTTTTTAAATAATACTTCAGGGGGTTGAAAAAGTCGTCATCGTGAAATCAATCTGTGCGATGATGTGAAAATTAATGTCAATTATTTCAATCGTAGTAATGTACATTTGGGAGATGGATATAATTGTAAACTCCCTAATGCATATGCGAATTCCATTTTCCACGTTCATCCTACGTTCGCGCATGTAACAGGTACTTACGATATAGAGGGGTACCACGTTTATAAGTATGTATATATATATATATATTCGTGAGTTATGTCTATTGAAACGTGCGAGACTAATGCGTAAATTCGCGAACACCGCGTTCGCCGTTAGTCGTCGATCGAACCCTCTAGATTTCCCACTTTCACTCTCTTATACATACATATATAACGTTTCTGTATGCATATATCGAAGGGTCGATATACATTCGTTATAAATGTATATGTGCGGGGGGTAGGAAAGGGAAAATGGAGCGGGAAAGGGGTCTGATAAATATATATATACACTCAGGCTCTCTTTCGATCTCTCACACTCTCGACATCCCTCTTGATGTCCGCGCAGCGAAAACGTCGATCGTTCGAGGCTTTATATACCTACGTATATTCGCAGCTGGGTGGGCGTTCAACCCTCTGGTCCCGAACGGGTGTTTATTTTCATGTATACCCCGCGATCATTCCTCGTGACTTGGTCACTTTGAGCGCCTAATCGAGCGTGTGTTTCACCACCAGGCGTTGGAGTGCCAAGCTCCGGTGTGCCACGCGATCGTTACTACCCACGTATACACGCGCCATACACCACCCTCTTCTTTAGCTCTACACCAATCTTTTCATCCCTCCGGAATTTCGTCGTAGCTGTCGCTCGAAATCTCGCTGTAAACGGGGACAGTGATTGTTCTAAATTCCGGGCATACAGTAAAAGGGACGAAGAAAATAAAGATAAGAAATGAAATATCAATGAGACGACAATAAATAATATAAAATTATTGTTTTCTCTTATTTCTGATCTTCGTACATAATAGAAACGTAAATATATTTCTAGAAGCTTCGTAAATCGACGAGTTACCCTTGTAGCCACAGCTGTGATGAGCCAGCACGTAACTCGACATACCTACAGTATCCACCCCCTACCCATCCCTCCATCCCTCCTTTATCAACCCCTATACGACTGTCACGCTACATGCTACAGTTTCATCCCCTCTCTCACTCGTCACTCCACCTTTGTCGCTCCCCGTCTACCACAGAGCTCCGTGCTCCCAGTCACAGAAGCGTAAACCCAATAGCCGAGCTCTTCCACCCGCGCCCATCGGTCACGAGGATTGAAATAAACAAACAAGCATTGGGAGCAATATCCCGCTCGGTCAATATTTGCCCGACGGTTAGTCGACTCGACTCTCTCTCTCTCTCTCCCTCTCGGTCGTCCCAACCCCTTCGTCCGCCATCTCTTCGACGGTCTCTTCCACCGCATCGCGACGCTGCCGACGCCGTTCTAACCCTCCGCTTCTTTGCCAACCACCCCAGCCGACCCACCCAAAACCAAACTCCACGCCACTAGGCCTGGAGCAGCCTTCGATGCCTCTCCGCGACGACCAGAGGGCTCTCTCGTCGAGAGGGAGAAAAGTAAACGTCAATGTAAACGCCCCGTTTACATTTACGTGTTTGCTCGAGCAACTCAAATATTTCGTGGTCTCTCCTGCCTCGGCTCTTCCGAGCTCGTGTATTCGCTTTCGTATATACGTATAGATATATGGGTAGTTACGTAGTACATCCCTCCCCTCGTATATAAGGTCTTATGTGTATATAAGTGAACATGTTCGCACGATAAAGCCGCGCGTGCATTCGCAATCCTTTCCTCTCTCTCTCTCTCCCTGTCTCCCTTTTGCATGTGGACACATTGATGAAACTTTTGATATACGCGATGCGCATGACGTGTTTCTTGCGCTGTTTTCTTTTTTTATCTCTTTCATTCCATACCTCTGTACTCGCGAAGCTAGCGTACATCGACGTTTTTGAGCGACAGTTATTGGCATACTTTTATCTCGATTCGAACTCGTCGCGTTTCCGAACAAATTGATGTTTCCCCTGTCGTAGTTCTCTATACTCGCGTTATTTTCTTTTTTTTTCTTCGCTTCTTGTTTTTATATTTATTTCGAACTTCTTTCGTACGACGGACGTGCGCGTGCATTAGAACGGGGCGGAGATGGTGCGTGACAAACGTACGGACGAGTGGAAAAGGTCGTACGTGCGGAAAAGTAGCCACGGCTCACTTTTCTCCCTATCTACCGGTTATACGACGACAAAGAAGACCGGAATCGCGCATATCGGAGCTTCAATTATTCAGAAAAAGGAAAAAAGAAAGAAAATTTCCCACCTACCCCGAGCAGCTTTTCCCCGCGCTACTCGTCAGAGGTCACTCCGGGTCGATCACCTCACTTTGCAATCGATATACATATATACGTATGTATATCGCGTTATAAGCTCGCTTCCGGTATCGATCACGAGGGGACATTGAGAAAATTATACGATCGTTGTATTTGCGTTCGCTCGTAGCGCGGATAAATGATTCGACGGGATTACAAGAAAAGAAACTTAAGCGCCGGGTTAATCTACCCGACGACGGTACACAACAATGAGAGACGAGCCTCCCACCCTCAGACGCGAAGACGCAAACCGTGCTGGATTGTAAAGAAAAGTCATGGAACGAGATGAAACCTGTGATGACTTACAGAAGTAACGAAACAAAAAAATTGACGCTAGTTTTTGCACCGTAGAAACATCGAGTATGGAGAAAAGAGTTTATATGCAAGGAGAGGGGGAGGGGTCTCGAGGGTCACGGTTTGAGGCCAGAGAGCGTAATTCCTTCATGGAAAATTCAAGGTTTTTCATTAGCGCCCAACCTGTGTGGGTTCGCGTCTGGCCTTCATCTCCCTACTCTACGGTTAAAACCAACGCTTTCCCGTGCGGAAAGACGGAAACGCGAAACTCGACGACGACAGGGTTGGAGAGGGTTGTGGAGGGAAGGGGAGGGAGCGAGAGGATTCGGGGTCTCGTGCGGTTGTGGTGGTAGAGTGGTGGTCCCGGTGATGGTGCGGTTTGTGCCAGAAATGCCAGCACCCCCCCCCCCCCCTTCCCACGACCGTGCGGCAGGTCTGTGTGTAACGATCCAAAATAAAGAAAAAAAAGCAACGACTTTTATAGGAGGAAAATTCTGTAGAACAACCGCAGTGCATATTTCATATATTATTTTGCGAGCTCCGGGGCAGGTTATTCGCTCAGACCTTCTCTCTTTCTCTCCCTCTCGCTATTCTCCCCCTCTGTTTGCTATTCAGGTTCGTTCTCCTATTTTCCTTTTTTCATTTTTTTTAAATATTCTTCTCTCACTTGCTCTCTCTCTCTCTCTCTCTCTCTCTCTCTCTCTCGCTCTCTCAGTCTCTCTCTCTCCGGACTCTTCACCATCTACGTCAGCGCAGCGAGAGCTCTTTATTCATCCCCTCTGTATAGCCGGTGCTTCTTCCTCCCTCCTAACTCCTCACACAATCCCCGACGGTACATCAGGCTTCTCCACCCGTATACGATGAGACTCTCTCTCTCTCTCTCTCTCTCTCTCTCTCTCTCTCTCTGTTGCTACATACCATGTATATATATACTATGTGAACACTCACTAGCACCGTGAAACAAAGAACCCTCCATGCAAGAGCCTCCGGCGTTAATATTTTAAGCACACTTTTCCTCTTCCGCCTCGTCCTCGCACTTCCATCCTTACTCGAGGCTGTACAACCCCTACGTTGCTACCAACTCTTGCACCTCTAGAACCTCCCCTCGCTCATTCACCTCACCTACATTCTTTTCGCGGTGCCTTCTCCACTCTCGTCATTCTCTCACACTTTGCTATCCCACCCCGCCTACCCGGGTAATCGGAAACGAAGGGCCGTGGAAATGGCAAAAAAAATATTTAAAGCGACGGCGATAAAGTAAAAAATTAATATATTCAAATTCGAATCGTGTTATATCAATTATTTTGTATATTTTAATTAATATTAATCTATTATTCGGAGGATATGTATGAAAATAAAATCCTCTTGGTTTTGCGTACATTTTTATTTCCGTAAAAGGGACCGGAACGAGGTTGGGTCGGATCCGTAAGGATCTGATGACATGGCCCAGATGGGTGTCTCTAGTTCGTACATCAGAGAGCCAAGGGCGACGAGGAAAGACGCGAATCGATATGGTGGGGTTGGGGAGGAGGTGGAGAGCAAAGTCGTGGTGTGGGAGGTAAAAAGAGAGATCGAAGGAAAAGTAGATGGAGACGTAGACGAATGGTCGCGGGTGAAACGCGGAAAATGGAATGGGTAGAGAGACGCTAAGGGAAAGAGCGAAAGAAAAAGAGAGCAAGAGCGAGGAGGGGGTGGGTGGGGTAGGGGCTGGTTCGATGGAAAAAGGCAGCGGAGTGCACGACCGCGATGTGTACGACGAGATTCGCTCGGCGAGGAAAGACGAAGCGAGGCAGAAGAGAGTATAAAACTTTAAATAGAAAGTAGAGGCGAACGCTTTCTACCGGTACTACGTACACGTATATATAACGTGTACTGTAATATGGATGCGGAAAACATACAACCCTCGTGCCAAACTCCCTAGGTCGAAGTCTCTCAACCCATCCACCACCCACTCTCTTTTCACCGAGAGGAATAGTATATTATACCTGCTGATATATCCGCGTTTCTCGCTCCAATCCTCCACCACTCCCCGTCACTCCTTTCCTCGCACTACGATTCACCCTTATTTTTCCTATTCACTCTTTCTACGACGAATCAAAAACTTGGGAAAGCACATCTCTCTTCGAAGTTTTACGTAATATAAAAGGTAGACATATTTCAGGAAAAATATTCGTCTCTCCTTCCCCTTCTCTCTCTCTCTCTCTCTCTCTCTCTCTCTCTCTCTCATTCTGTTTCTCTACAATCCGATTCATAAAACATGATTTTCTCATTTTTCATTCAACATTCCCGTCATATTTCTCGCCTCGTGTCAAATCATAGTCACGAACATTCGTTGATAAAACAAAAAATACCGTGAGGCAAAATAAACGGATGGGCGGGGTAAAATAGCGTAAAGGAAGGGGTGCGACGGAGGATTGCGAATTTTTCGAAAGCTCGTGATATTTTAATATCGTGAAATGCAAATAGGCGGTTTCGGCCCGGCGTAAAATAGTATTATGCGGATCCCACCGGTGTTTTTCAACGTTCGACGAATAAATACGCGTCGACACGATTCACTTTGAATATCTACTCGTGTTCTCGTATGTACAGCCACGAGGCGCCTGCCCGTCTCTCTTGTTTCCTTTACTACGTTACGTGAGAGAGAAAGAGATATAGAGAGAGAAAGAAAACGACGACGACGACGACGACGAATGTAGATTTCGTGAAATGTGGGTCGGCTACATAATTCCAAGAGCCACCGCGCGAGGATGCTTGCTAGAACTTACTTCGAATATATTTTATACGTGTACGTGTTCTTTTTTGCGTTTGTATTCTTCAGAGTGCCGGTACGAGCCTCGGAATGTCACCGGATACTTTATTTATTTATCCATAAACTACGGACGCGCGCGCGCGAACTGTCACCGCGAAACTAAAACTACCCCCACGAAGAAACTAGAAGTTTCGTTCATCGCATCGCAATAATGATAGGCACGAGCTTTAAATATAGTCCTCTTTGTCGTGCGACGTTTCTTTTTCGATATGTTTGTAATCCGAGATGGTAATATTCCAAAGCAACGATAAAATTAAATCGAGAACGTTCGAACCGATGTGACTAGTTTTTAGTTACGTATAAGCGCGTCCATGAAACTAAGACCGCGCAATGCAAGAATTTACATGACAATGCGGGACGCAAGGTTCCAAGAACACGCGAATGCCGTTTAATAATGTTGAGTATGGCTTGTATATGTGGAAGGTTCGTGTAGAGCCGGAAGGCTTCTGCAAACATTATACACCACGTGGTTGTTGCATCGATCCTAAATACTCGTATTTACGTTTCTACGTCTGTTTATTCGATCGTTCTCACGTACGTGCCGAGTTACGAATTAAATTGTCATAGCGAATTACGAATTGGGAGGAAAACTTTGTCAATTGTCTTTATTCAATGTATTATCGGTGTTTTGGCACATTTCTGCCGGACAATAAATTAAAATAAAATAAAATAAAATAGAATAGAATAAAATAAAATAAAATAAAATAAAATAAAATAAAATAAAGTAAAATAAAATGGAATAAAATAACAAGTGGGAGAACACCGATAAAGGATACGTTTCATATTTTGCTATGAATAGATAAATATCTGGAATTCTTCATTGATTCTGACACATGCCATTTCTATATTCGTCCTCCTTATGCCCCCACCCAACGTCCATCAATATCGAAGCCGCAAGCCTCGCGAAGATCGTGCTCTACTCACGCGACGAACGATATTGCATCCAGATGTCTCGGTGCTTTGGTCCAACCGTCTAGATTATTATTATACGATTAATGCATTCCGCTCGTGACGAGACCAAATTAGTTTTTATCAGAATAGTAATAACGATAATAACCGATAATATTTCTACGTCGTAACTATTTTCATCGGGTACAACGAAATAGAGAAGTTGAAGCGAGCTAAACTCGATCCCTACCACTTTTTCCATCTCCCCAACTTTAAATTTAATCTCGCCTGTCTGTCGGTCCGTCTCTTTCTCACTTGCACTTTTGAAAGAACGAACTTAACTCTCGAGAATAGTTCCAGTTTCACTGGTTATTCCAGTTACGCGTTTCTCGCCACCTTCCTTTCCACTCTTTTCGCTTTATACAACACTTGTATATATATATATTGTATAATACAGATATAATATGCTTTTCGTTTACGTTTCGCTGGCGAACGTCGTGCCGACGGCAGCAAGCTGTTATCACTTTCTCGAAACCACGAGAGTGAGAAGAAAAGTGTGTGTGAGTGTGCGTGAGAGAGAGAGAGAAAGCGGTAAAGTGCCGCAGCCTCGAAGACGAGCTCAGCAGAAGGTTCTCTCCTAACACCCGTATATTGCGACGTCGCAATTTCTCCGTCGTATATTTATGCTCCAGAGCGTTATTTTCCTTAACTCTCGCGGGCTCGCCAACCACCACCATGCCGTGGGGTGTTTAGAAGAGACGCATCGAGAGCGCGTCGTAACCCGAGCTTTTATGTCCCGTCGTTCCTGAAGAGACGTTCGCTCGCGCCAACGTCAGTAACGTGCTTTACCGTCTCTCGCTCTTTTACCGTATATGTATAGTTTATTTTTATTTTTTTCCCTGCCGCATTTCACCCTTGGCTGTGGCTTTAAAGTCGACCCCAACCCCTTTTCACCCTCTCTCTTCGCTAAGATAAAACAGCGAGCTATCGATGAGGCAAATTTTTTTCTTCTACACGCCATAGCGGTCTGGGGCGTTCGAATTTTTATCACTGTTTAAAATTATCCCGGTACTGCGGAGAAAAATCAGAAAATCTCGGGATTTTGTAAATTTGATCGAAACGAGAGTTTTTTTTAAATAAAAAAGCGATTATTACTTTTTTTCGGCCGAAGATTCAGTGTTTCGTGGACGCGATTGTTTATCTTCGGCTTTTGTACCACATCGTTAGGCCGAAATGTGATCAGCGGGTCACCTCGAGTTATAAAATAATTCCGACGTAATTACTCGCGCCTTTTATTATTCGCAATTAAAGAGAGCGACTTGGCGCGCGGGGACACGTACGCTCTCGGAAAGAAACGCGCGCCCTACCGCGCACGCGCACGCGCGAGTTTCCTGCGGTTCGGCGCCCGCGAGCGACATATCGCGATTTCCACCCTAAAAGATTCGCGCGATTGCAAAAAAGACCGGGTGCGTGTGTGTTTGTAAAAAAACATAAAAAAGAAGAAAAAAAACATTGCCGTAGAGACCTTTCGCGTTTTCGCAAACGGCCTCTGTTCCTCTCTCGTAAATATTAACGTTTCTCGATGTGGAGAAAAGACGCGAGAGTCGGAGAGTGGAGAGGAAAAAAATATATATATATACATGAAAATAAAGAGAAAGCGAGAAAGGAAAAGGTGGGAAAAGGAAGTCATAAAGAGAAGTGCAAGAGGGTCGAAGTGAGGCGCGCGCGAGCGTGTATGTGCGAAAGAAGGAGAGTGCGAGAGGAAGAAAGAGAGAGAGAGAGAGAGAGAAGGATTCGGTGGGTTCGTTAACTTTTGACAATTTTACGGTTCGCCACCTTCCTTCTCTGCGATGAGGAGAACCCCTTTTACGTCTCCCTTTTCGTCTCGTCACTCACGTTTTCTTTGACACTGTCTTCTTTTTCTCTCCCACTTTTCGTCTCGCTCTTACGCTCTTGACTCTCTTTACCCAGCACATGTTCGTCTCTTTCTTTTCGGAGAGAGAAAGAGAGAGAGAAGGAGAGAGAGAGCTTTGAACGCTCGCTTTTTCTGACGGTCGCTCGCGAGACCATTCGCCCTGTTCTACTAACTCTCATTCTCTCTCTCTCTCTCTCTCCTTCTCTCTATCGTTCCCTCTCTCATTCGCTCTTTGCTCTCTTTTTCTTTCTTCTCTCTTTCTTTTCATTACTAGCTCTCCCTGCTGACGCTAGGCTGGATTCGAGCCGTGCACAGAGAGGATTTCCGCGAGATTCATCCCCCTCCTCCCTCCGACCGCCGTTACCCTTTGCCGAATCCTCATACCCAAGCGACACAGAAAACTCGATGCTTTAGCGCTCGCCGCTCGTGGTCGTGATGGTGTGCTGGGATCAAAAGGGGCAAAAAAGTTTTACCACGAAAGCGAGCGAGAGAGAGAGAGAGGCTTTCAAGCCGTCTACACCGATGCATGATAATTTCGCAGCGCGCTGCATATTTCTCTCTGTCTCTCTCACTCCCTCTCTCTTTCTCTCTATTTCTTTCTCGTTACCTCTCTATATTTCCTATCGGGATACGAAATATACTCTCGCACGTCTCTTTTCTATTCGACTCGTCGCAGTCTCTCGTGTCTCGCGTTTCCGAGCTTTTTCTACCTTTTATATGTATATTCGGCCGTGTGCAGAGTACTGCATCGCATGTACGCTCGAAAAGAGTTACCGGTGCGATTCCAGACAGTAGTTACTCCAGGAAAACCTGCCGTCGAATTGTAGACATTATATATATATATACCTATATATATATATATATATACAGATAGATATACATGTTACCGAACGTATATCCACCTTCATCCCCTTTCGTAAATGGAAAAAGAAACTCGAAGCACACGAGGCTCTATACCGTTCACCGCTGCAATCCACTTTTCCACTCGGCACAGGGTGTATATATATATATATATATAATACATAAAGTGTATAGGTTTTCTATACTCGCGGTATGTATACAGCCACTGGGTGCTGCTTGTGACTTCATGTTCACCGAGGCGAGCTCACTGTTATACTATGCACGTTATGTACATGCTGAGGCATTTAAAGTGTTTAGGAAATAACTTTATCCGGACTATCAGAGATTTCTAAAAAACATTTCTAATTCAAGTTTTACGGTGTAGAGGTGAAGTGTTTATATTTAGCAAGCTCGTATCGTGTGGTAACGTTAGTTTAAGACGTTTTGTTGAAATCGTCGATCGAACGGACTTTGATTGTTCGTGACATTTAAAATGGGTCGTACTGTATGATACGCGTGTATACGAGGACGTGTACTCTTTTATGTTATTTCACCGTCCTATCGTGAGATCTATCTTTTCGTCTTTTGCTCGTGCGCCTGTCTGCTGTGATATTTCTGTTTGTACGTTAATCATGGAAAATGACTATTATAAATGTACACGATAACACGCGAATATTTTATTTTTACGTTTCGTATATATATCGTAATTTTTAAGAATTCAACGTAGAGGAACGCGAGAAATTGATCAAGGCGATGGTAATCAAATTTATATCGATATTACTATCGCGTTGATGAATTTTCTCGAGGGATTTTAATTGTTTTGTAAAACCAAATATCTTAATGCATGAAAACAAAACAATCGCTGCGGTGACAATGACTTTAAGAATTATGAGAAATTCGACTGTATCGCCCTTTGTGTTTCTTTTTTCTTCTAGAAAGCATCGTCGTGGCAAGAGAAAGAACGAGAGCTGGTGCGAGTGCCGGTACAAGCGTTGCGGAAACTTTTGTGCTTTACGGCGTCTGGGTTTGCTTACTAGGCAAAGGGTCCGGGGTAGTGGGCGAGAGGGGAGCTGGTTGGTTGGTTCGTTGGTTGGTTATATACCGGTCGAGAGAGAACGCGAGAAGAGAGCAACAAAAACAAGAAGAAGAAGAAGGAAGAAGAAGGAAGCCGAAGAGAAAGGAGGATATATATATTTCAAACGAGGCGGGGGTTGGTCGGAAACGCGCCGTTGAACACACGGGTGTTTCTGGGATAGCGGAACTGCCGCTCCTATACCGCAGGAGTAATAGAAGCAGAAGTGTATACCACACGTGCAACCAGGCGTGGGTGACAGTGGCAAAAGGACGTGATGGTGTGGTCTCGTACTATAAAGTGGAGCTACATATACATACATGCACAAACGTCTATATGTATGTGTGTGTGGGGGGTGTACATAAATGTGTTGGTGTGAGTCTGGAGTATTTCGACGAAAGCACACAAGAAGCGGCAAAAGCACAGCAACAGCCTCTCTACTCGGGGTCTCGGTGGGATATAATGTCGGCTCCATAGATGTCTCACCGAGTCGCGGTTCACCCTTTGGTACCGACAACCCTCTAACTCTTCACCATCTATATATGTATATTCTCGTTTGCCCCTTCCTAATTTCTCTGTCTATCACCTTGAGGTCATTCCAACTTCCTAATTCCTAATTCCTCGGTAATGGTAAAACACACAAGGATTGGACACCCGGTATAAAGGACGGAAAGTTTACATACACAATACGCTGCGTGATATTTTATTACATCGAGGAATTACGTATATGTGTATAATGTAAAGAAATCTTTTGATCTTCGAGTCGAAGCTTTCTCGTACTTTTTTTTCTCACTCTCGTGATCTAACGATTTACTACCCCGAGTCGCGTTGCACGAGTAGTATTTCTTTATACGCGTACATATACGTTTAACCGAGCTTTATTTTTGATACGATTTTTTTTCAGTCACGTCTCGTGCATTCAGTAAACTACAAATTTTACGATACGAATATTTATGAGTTTTCTGTGGAAAACAAGGTACGTATAAATACTGGATCAAGTTTTGGGCCAAGCGAGTACGTAGGTGTATGTACGCGCGTATGTTTGAGCGACACTCTACATGGGAGTCGCGCCAACCCTCTCGCTGTCTGACGTGCGAGAACGGATTTGTGGCTGAGACGGAACAGACGTTCGCGCTTCGAAACACAGCGTACGTTATGTGTGTAGAAAGAGGGGATGGTTTGGGGCGATGTGAGGGAGAGAGGGAAGGGGTTTGCCTAATGCGCGCTTCACCGCCTCGCGGGTTTCAACCCCGAGACACATACGTATACATTACTCTCACACTTGTATAGCTTTTGCTCTCTCCTACCCACTGACAGGCATTGAGAGCTTTCGTACACTCTAAAATCCCCACTTCCATGTATATATGTATATTATATATATAGTATCACAGCACCCTCATATTCGAGTTTCATGCGCGACACACAAGAGGCACTCTCGTCCAACCACGCCCCCTTTCCAAGAGGAGCAGCGGAGAGCAAGAGAGCTTCGCGATATTAATAATGAAGCAACCCTTTCTCTTCTCTTCGTACGTGCCGGGGGTAGTTGAGCTGACGCGGTGGCGCTGCTTGCGACATTCCACGAGACTAAAAGCACACCGCGTGTGCATATGTCTGCGGGATTGCGAGTATTGCGACCACCCAGAGGATAAATATTAAGTGAAATCGAGGGTCGACTACTCGAGGATTCGGTGTGCTGTTTGAAATTCGCGTAATATCATTAGAGAATTATGGCTGAATTTGTGAGACAAAATTCCGAATAAAATTAAAGTATAGTCCTTTTTCCTTTTTTCAAAGCCAATAAAGGTCGGCAAATCGAACATAGAAACATGATTTTCTAATTGTACGAATTATTTTCGATATAAACGATAATACATTACTCTCATAATCAATTGATTTTATACTCGCGAGCCAGCTTGTATATTATTGTCGTAGGTGAGACTGAATTTGTATCGTTTTTATCGGACGTTTTCGACCCTCGACTTATCCTTGAATTAATTGACAATAGTCCTATTAATTAGCATACTCAACTTATTTTGTTCGTTGGGTTAGAGTATGGGGAGGGAGCATATCATAATATGAAAAGTCATTGACTATTTGGTGTCTAACCAATGACTAATTCGATATTTCGTGCTCGAACGAGCTTAGCCTCGAACGATTAGCACGCATGAATGAACAGGTAACAATGGGGCGTTCGAGCCAGTTCTCTCACCACCCTACTACACCCGTGCGTACCACTAGCCTGTCCCCCCCCCGCCCCCCCCCCCCCCCCCCCTCGACTCCCGCTCGTTATACTTATATATTGTGGCTGGTCTATGGTAGGATGTCGTTCTCTCATATAGCTATATTTGTACAGGTTGAATTATGTTTGTGGCAACCATACATATATATCTATATTCCTATAAATATATAAATATACTCGCGTGGAAAAATTTATCGAAAAAATATTGAAAAGTCTATAAAAAATCGCATAAACATTGTAATCAATATTTTTACAGGTCGCGCGAAAATATTACGATAAAGGACCTCGAGAAGAATTCGAAGAACGCACCACACATAGTCATTCGCAGACGTCTCGAACTCGCCACGAGCTCGATTGTTGTGATGGATTACACATAGGTACGTGTGTTAGTATTGTATATATATGTACGTATATACGCACGGTCCACCGTCCATTCGATCCTGGTGTCTCTCGTCGAACGACGGAAATGATTCGCGTGTGAACGCTGCCGTAAACCACCTCGTCAGCGCCGATTCCATTAACCATCGCCCGTGGCGATGGAGAATGCCCCCACACGCCGGATATGGGGCTCTCGCGCGATTGATATGCCGCTGTCCATCAGAGGACTCATTCAGCGAGGGAACGCTCTCGTCGCGAACGCGCGAATCCGTCGCCTCCATCCTGCCAACCTTCCAACCCCTCACGCTCGTATCAGCACGCAGTCTGATATATATATATACGTATACCAATGTACGAGAGCATACACAGAGGATATAGACGGTCGATTGTATCTGTTACTATCGTCAACGATGGTAAGCCCATCATCGCTGTCCCCCTTTCGTAGCTCCCAGAGGGACCGTATCGATTCCTCGATATACGCCCGTCTGTTTTCATTTTTTTTTTCGTTCTCTCTTTTGTCATTCCCACATTTGCACCTTTTTCCCATCCTCCCTCTGTCACTAGAAATCCAACTATCGACGATATCCGATATTTTTTTCCGACCATTTCACCATCGGTAAACGTTTAAACTTAAAAATTTGATTATATACGAGAAATATCGTCGAATAGTTGCGAAAAAAGTTGTTGACAAAATAGAAAAAGAAAGAAGATAAGAAATGAGGATAGTAAATAAAAATAAACTCGACGCGGCATCGGTATTTTCATCGATTCGGCGCGCACGAAGCTGCGCGTATGTGTGAGATCGAGGGTAGCGAGTGGAGGTAAAAGGGTATGGGGAAGTCTTACGTAGTCGCGTCGCAGAGAACACGTCGTTGAAAGACTTTGGTGCGTTTAAGCCAGGTTGATGGGGTCGGGTGACAGGTCGGTGTAGACGATGGAGCTCTCACGTCGGGCGGGCATTAACGCAATTAGGACAGCGCTTAATTTGTTTGAAGTACGCCTCGCGGTGCTTCGTCGTACCTTTCACCGTGTTTTCTGACGCTCGAGCACGAACGCCCGCTCCGGAGAAAGAGAAGCAGTGCGCGGTGAGTTTAAAATGAAAAATTTTCATAAAAATCAAAATATGCGCTCACGGTAAAAAAAAGATTTAAAGTTTAAAACTTAAAAATCACAATCAAAAACACCTCAATTAATTTTTTTATATCTTTTTTAAAAATTCATTCAAAAACGAAAGTTCAAAAAAAAGAAAGATTCAATTTGGATTATTATTACAGAAGTTATGAGCAAACGGCCAAAAAAAGAGCGATTTTTTGGAAAATTCGCTATCTCTTTTTATATTTAAACAAAAATCGCTCCCTCTTAAAAAAAATAATAATTATGGAAAGCCCACGATCTATCCACGCTTAAAAGTTGACCTCCTTCTCCTCCTCTTCCGCCTCTTCTTCCCGCTCCTCTCGCCGTAAGAAAACACCCTTCGCGCCCCAACCATATCTTACCTCTTTTATCCTATCTCGTTCTTCGTACTTTTCCGCCGGCACCGTTACTTTCTCCGTACTTCGCGATTACGCGTTTATGCCACGCACGCGGACACGCACACACGTATGAAACTGTAATAGTGGCTATGAAACACATTAAGAAGACTGAACTCTCCAGAATTCCTTCGTCAGCGTTAAGCTTCGTGTATTTTACGTACACCTGTGCGATATTATCGTCACGAGACGAAGATAGAGAGGGAGAGAAAGAGGGATAGAGAGAGATAGAAACGAGACTATTTGCAGAAAGCCAACAAACTCACGTGACTCTGCACGCAATAATGGCCGAAACCCTCGAGGTAGGAAATGAATACGTTTCTACTAGTAGGTACATATGTGTATATATATATAAAGAGAGAGAGAGAGAGAGAGAGAGAAAAGAGAATCTCGAGGTAGTACACTCTGGTAGAGTGCCAAGTGCGAGTATATGAGAAAACTCGATGGTGGAAGCGTTTCCACGAGTATCCTCAATCCCAACACCTTTATCCACCGCGTTCCCTTCACCCTTTTGCAACCAAGCCGACGATGTGGATATAAGGGTCGCCGAAGCTCTTGCCCGGGGGGGGGGGGGGGGGGTTCTTGGCTCGTCCGTTGACTGTCCGTGTTTACATATATACATCGCGTTTCATTCCGTGTTACGGTGAGAGTAGGAAAAAAGAGGGAGAAATAGAGTCCGAGTGCGAGAGAAAGAGAGAGAAAGAGAGAGAGAGAGAGAGAGAGAGAGAGAGATTCGAAACGTTCTTAAACCACCCCGCGGACGGGGTTGGAAAGAGGCACATGGTATACCAACCACCCCTGCACTCTGTATCCAGTCGGTGGAGCTGTCGGCAACGAGCCAGCCAGAAGTACATATGTATCCACCTACACACATATATAGTTCTGCCACGTAGGGGTAAAAGGGGTAGATTGGGGTTTTTGCCCGACAGTGTTAGAACTATATACACAAATATACAGTTTTATACGTATTTATATATAAATATATATATATATATATATATGTTGCCGTGGTGCGGCAACGGGGGTGTGGCAGAGCCAGGAGCGTTCTCGTTCGTCGGTCTTTTTGGTAGGTAGGGGTGTCTCGGTTGCTTTCGGGGGTCTATATAGCCGCTCGCGGCTCTATGGAAGAGAAAAGGGGGAAACAGGGGGCAAGGGGAGGCCATCGAGCGACTCCGTTAATTGGACTAATTACAGTAATTACTGAAAGTTTCAGCGCGCGCGCGGAGAGCCGAGAGAGCGAGAGAGAGAGAGAAGGGGGAGGGGGAGAAAATGTGGTATGAGAGGGTTGTGGAGATACGCTTGGCGCGCTGCTGTTATACGGATTGGTGATGCGGTGGCGCGAGCCCGTGAGAGGTAAAGGGTGAGGAAAAGCGTAACGCGAAGCGAGAAGAGAGAGAGAGAGAGAAACGCGTTGGTGAAAGAGAGAAAGCGATATTAACACCAAACGTACGTGTGTCTGTGCGTGCGTGTGGGTGTGTATATAGAGTTTTGGACTTTGCGAGCTCGTCGTCGGGGGTTCCCCAACGAGCGTTAGTTCTGTATACGCGAGTATTACGACTATTCCTGGAGTATATAGAACGTGCATTAATACACTCGGATTCTCGTGGCGCTGAATTAGAGAGAGACAGAGAGAGAGACAGAGAGAGAGAGAGAGAAAGAGAGAGAGAGCGTGAGTATCTCTTGGCGTCGCGTAAGAGATTACATTTGCGGCTTTCTCGTTTTACGCGTTTAACTTTGACCGATTGAAATTAATATGGTTTATCGATCGTGGAGTGAAGGTTCGGAGTGGGGGGAGGGGGATGAACGATCGATTCGTCGAAATATTCAGGCTTGATTAATATCATCGTTGAATAATTAACGAGGCAAAACGCTGTTGAAATAATCGTACCGATTGAAAGTATCGATAAAATTTATTCACTTCCGATATTCCGTTGCCCGGACTGTAAAAGATTTACGAGTACGTCGTGGCGTGGATTGGGGCGTGCGATGGGGAGAAGGGCGGGGGGAGAATGAGGGTTTTCGATAAATTCCCCTCGTCGACAACCCTTACCGAGAAAATTCCTTCTCAATTCTCTCTCGCGAACCGGTGAAAAGTAATATATAAGAGTGTATCGCGGCTACAAATCTCGAGAAGATTGAAAGCGGGATGGGAAGCGAGGGTTGCGGGGGATAAAATATAAGATAATGCTAGAAAGGGATGAATAAAGGGGTGTATATAAGGGGATTGAGGGGTGGCGAGGAAGAAACGAGAAGATAGCCCGGATAAAGACGAAACGCGTCGTTCGTTGGGAGAAATCGATATAAAAACAACATCTGGACTTCCGTGGGTAACGAGGCGAGCATCGTCGTTATAAACCAAGGGTGGATCAATCCCTCGACGGATCGAGGGTACGAGGAGTATAGGTATATATATATATCGATCGTTCCTATACGAGGGATCGAGTGAAAGCTCTGCGAGAGCTCGTCTCTTGGAAAGACGTTGGAGGGTGACGAAGAGAGGGTGTACGAGGGATGAATAAAAAAAGAGGAGAGAGGGAGAGAGTAGAGAGGAACGAGCGAAAGATATATATCTAAAGAAAGATGGAATAAGTGAGGGTTTGCGCGGTGGCACAAGAAAGGGCGGTTTTTCGGGGATATTGGGACGGGGAGAAGAGCGAAAACTTCTCGCAATCTCATAATATTCCCCGGTAGAAAAGTACGGTCGATTCGCCGAAATCCCTCGAGATTTTAGGGAAATAAGGGCCGCGAAATATATACGTATATGTAAGAGAGATAGAGAGAGAGAGGGGTTGAGGCTGAGAGAGAAACATGCTGAAGAAGAAGGTGAGGATGAGAAAATGAGGAGGGAGGCTAAAGGGAGGGTTGAAAAGTTGGTGATGTTGGAAAAGCGTACGTGTAAGAGGGAAACACAGTGAATAACAGAGTGAAAGGGAGGAAGAGGGAGAGAGAGATAGAAAGAAGCGAGAGGGAGAGAGATAGAGAGAGGTGGCTAGGGGTGTTGAACGTGGAACGTGAAACGGAGGGCGGAGTTTGAGTGGAATGGAACGGGCGGTGGAAAAGATGAGGGCGTCCTGGCACACTCGCGAATTCACATGTACCACCACCATCAACGACACAACTATATAGATATGTATACACCAATATATATATCCACCCAGCATCCTCACACGCCATCCTCCTTTCCGCTTCTCATCTCTTCACTACTTCTACAAGCCGAGCTCTCGCACTCGACTACTACCGCTACTGCTATTACCGTTCGTCTCGTTTCCTCTCGTAGAAAGAAAAGAGAGACGCGCACCGATGAGGGTGAAAGAGATGGAGGAAGAGTGTGAAGGAAGGAGACGGAGAGAGAGACGCATCGGGGTGAGAGAGGGATGAGAGGGGCCGGGAGGGCTGGGGCGAACAAGTGCTTCGCGAAGAGAGTCTCGTGGGCGGAACGCGAGAGAGGGTGAGTATATGTATAATGGAAAAGAGCCTGAGAGATAGGAGGCAGAGAAGAGTACGCTGTATATGTATGTACACTGCAGTTGGAGAAAGGGGATGGTTGAAGTCTCCCCAACCGAGAGAATAAAGAACGGGAAATGTATATAGTTGCACGAGACGTTCCATCTCGAATAATCAGCCGAAAGTAAAATCTTCGTTGAAAATTTGGCACGAATACCAAACATTTAAATGGTCTTTAAACTGTCGTTCGTTTTTGTTTTTGAAAAAAAAAAACGATTGACGAAACAACCTCTATAATTTTTTCATAAACTGCACGTGCCGCTCGATCCCCGAATATACAATTCTGCAAAAATATTTGAAAGATTATTAATGCCCTACAAAGTGTAGACATTAAATTACGACGGTCAAATCGTATAATCAAAATATTAGTTTTGTAATCGCGTGACGAATCAAAAATGGGGGATAAGATCGAGCTGTCACTAAACGCCCCATAGGCGTGGTACACGCGCCTTCGTCTGTGTAGGTAAAATTATATATAAAAGAGCTTCGTCGAGAGAGAGGGAGAGAGAGAGAGCAATAGGTGAGGTGGGTAGCAAGAGAGTTGGAGGGAGTGGAAAAAAGCAGAGGTGGAATAAGAGTCACGGCGTAGACGAGAATATGCGAGGGGGGTTGGGTGAAAAAAGTGAGCGAGACGAAAGAGTGACAGCGGGAGAGAAAAAGAGTGTGTGTGTGAGAGAGAGAGAGAGAGAGTCGCTCCTCTCGCTGCAGAGGTTGAACTGGAAAGAGAGTTGGGGGGTCGCTTCTGCCGAGAGGCGAGGATAAAAAGTAAATGAGGAACAAAGGTCCCCCACGTGGTGGTGATGGTGATGGCGGTTGTACGGAAGGTGGTGCAGAGCGTGTATATATAGAAAATGGGGATTGGAAAATATATAGGAGCTACCCGGTGCCAGACGTGCCAGGAATAATGCCGCGGGAATTACGCGAGCCACCCTCGTTCTTTCTACCTTTCTCTCTCTTTCTCTCTGTTTCTCTCGCACATCGGCAACGCCACCATCGGCAGTGTCGAGCAGAGTGGCACGAAGCTCTTCTCTCGCCTACAACCCTCTTTTCTCTCATACCTCTCTCACCCTTAACGCGAAAGAGCTTGCAATGCGGGAGTGTGAAGGTTGGTGGGGTAGCAGCGAGAGGTGGAGCGGGAGGAGGGAGTTGAGCTCTACTGCTGGCTCCATTCTTTCCGGCTATCTTTCTCTCCCTCTGTCTCTCTCTCTCTCTTTTCCGGGAAAAAGGCCGGTGAGCGCGAGAAATCGAGGAAAATTAATTAATAGAGCCTACACAGGTAATTAAGTTTTCAAAACGTCTGCCTTAATTTTCCTGGCTCTATATTTCTCTACTTTTTTCATCCTCTCTCTCTCTCTCTCTCTCTCTCTCTCTCTCGTTCTCACACACATACTTTTACAACTTTGTGTTTTTCTTGTCGCTCGACGTGCTACTTTTGCCTCTCCTTTATCCTCTTGCCAACCTCCCACCTTACCCATCTCCCATTTTTAGCCCTTCCACTTTCTTTTTCTTTGCCTCTCCTTTTACTTTACCCTGAAAATGGCACGACTACAAATATTACGACCCTTGTGTATTTCGTAACGCAGCAGCTTCGCTCTGCCTCCCTTTTTATTCAAGGGGGGGGGGGGGGGTCGCCCTTGTTTTTCCTACCGGTTTGGTCGGGAGGATAACTCGCTCGCGTTCTCACCATGACGACATTTCCATCCCAGCAGACGTACCGAGTTTCTTTATTCGTGAAAAGTGACTCGAGAGCTACGACGCGTATCTATATACAAGAGAGGGGGTGAGCGACGAGTATCTCGCTATGGGTAGACAATAAAGTTCAAACTTTATTATTACTTTATATCCACGGGAGGGTATAAATTCTTGTATTCGATTATTGGCCGGATCTTTCGCGCGTTTCGAAGGAAAACAGCAAATTCGTTTTTCACGTTTAATTAATCAAACTCAATCGTCCTCTTATCGAATCGATGCATCGAAAAAATATATTTACGAATTAATTCCCGAAGCGCGCGTGTCCCCGTAAACGAAAAAAAAAAATAATACTGATTTCCGACCGATAATAACGATCAAAGAGAGAAATATAATTTCCACGCTTTCGCGACTCGCTCATAAAATAATTCTTCGTTAATTGAAATTTCGAACGTTCCGTGATTGCATCATCAAAATCATCGTAATTATTGTTATGATTATTATCAATGTTGATAATTTTGTATTCTCGTTCAAGAGGAAAAGGGTGTGAGAGGGTGTGTGTGTGTGTGTGAGAGAGAGAGAGAGAAAGAGAATGAGACAGACATAGGGTGTGAGTGGAAAATCGACAGTCTCGTCTGCGGTGAATCGTGACGCAACTGTTGTCGATTCGACGGCTACATACACTGGATATATAAACGCGTCAGTCGAGGGACAGAGGGCTGGAGGGAAGAGGGGTTGGGGGAGCTGGGGAGGGTACGAAGGCACGAAGAGGGCACTTTCCGACCGACTATCTCTCGCCAATGATGTTTCGTTTCCGCTTTACATTTAACGGTGCGTGCTTTCTCTCGCTCTCTCGCACTCGATTCCGCGTTAGTCCCCGTCGGCGTGAGAGCACCGGCCGGGCAATCCAAAGCGCGGCAAAGCCACAACAGCACCGGCATATATACATAATACATAGGTAGTTATATGCTCGGTATACCTGAAACGTGGGCTAACGTTGCGTGCACCGGGTACGTGCGTGTGGTACGTTCGTGTTGGCATCGCCGCAACCGATACACTCGTTATCAAAAGTTTCGAAAGCTCGTTCCCGCGTATTCCCTCCGATTATTACTCTGCTATATACACACAGATACACACACACACACACACACACATATATATATATATATATATATATATATATATATATATATATATATATATATATATATATATATATATATATATATATATATATATATATATATATATTATACACGTGCGCATATACGCAGTTAGTTATAGTTAATCGCCATACCGCGAGTTATATCGGACAAATATGGTCGATAGAAGATATGTACGGGACTTTCCGCGTGAAATTTGTACGCTTTATCGATAAAATTTCATTCCTAAAGGATATAAAAATAATATAAATTATTCAATAAAACGAAAAGAAACTATCGAAACGTCTTCACAAATATAACCTCGGGAAAGATATGTGGGAAAACAGCCTGTATATTTTTCCTGAACGACGTTCGTGTCGATTCGTCGTATTACAGTCGATATCCTTGTGGCTTGCCGAGAGGGTAGGTGAGGGTTCGCGGGAGAAGGGGTTGGGAGTTCGGGGGTAAGGGGAGGGTCTTGAACAAAGGGAGAGAAACACACGAATGCATCATCATCATCGTCGTCATCATCATCATTATCATCATCATCGATCGTCGGTGTCGGTGTAGGAGGGCGCTAATACGCGCTTCGATAACGTCTAGTTAAGCTAATCATCTACGCAAACATTGCGATGAGAAACGAGGAGGAGGTTTGCGCCCGCCCGCGCCCTTGCGTCACGCTATTTCTGGGCATGAATGTAATTTGCGTATAATATGGTAGGTCGATGGTGCTTTTGCTGTTTCTGGTTACCGTTTCAATATTTGTGATTCGTTTCGCCCATTATATAATACATACACACGCATGCATATATATATATATATATATGTAGGCACATCCGATTCCAATTCTCTCGCATATGGTATATTACCGTCATACACGCCACCTCGTACCTCCCTTTTGTCCCAAAAGCTCGACCGGAATCGATTTTAATTCTACCCGCGATGCATCAAACGAGTAAACGTGTGTTCGGCCTCACCCTCGCTCTACTGCCCCTCCTCTCCGCCCTCTTCTCACTCTTTCTCTCTCTCTCACTCTATATATATATATATATATATATATATATATATGTGTGTGTGTGTGTGTGTATGTGTGTATGAAACTGCAGCACGGATGGTAGAAAATCTACAATGGCCGTTTATAAATCTATCCATACGCGAAGCCAGGAAACAAAAGTAAACACGTACCTACGTGGAACGATCGGCGAGGGCATTTTGACGATACGATGATAGAGCTTACACGCGAGTTACACACGCCCAAAACATGTGCATCGAAATTGCCGACACGATGTTGTTTCCTCTTTCGGGGTTTCGGGTTTTTTGTTTTATTTTATTTTTGTTATTGTGTTTTTTTATTTTTATTTTTACGTTTTTTTTTTCGTTCGCTCGAACTCTCCCACCGTAGCAAAAGGATTTTAGAAACTATGCCCGGGGCTTTGCAACTACGAGGGGCGATACGACGGCGATACATTTTCATCGTAACGTTTCATCGTCGATAAAACGATTTCGAAAGTGGTGCCACCCGCCCGAGGGTGGGAGCAGTTAGCACCCGGGGTGGATAAAACGAGAGTACGAAATTCGCATCGTGCGCTGCATCGAATTATACGGAGGGTGTGACTGTGTGTGTGTACGCGCGCATGAAAACCCTCTCTCTCTCTCTCTCTCTCTCTCTCTCTCTCTCTCTCTCTCTCTCTCTCTCTCTCTCTCTCTCTCTCTCGAAGGAGACTTACTCATAGTACAGCGAACGGAATTTTTATTACGTTATCAACGGGCTCGTCATTAAAAGTGGCACACGAGTGTTCCATGCACTAATTCCAACGTACTGGAACGATTTTCGCAATATTGAAATAACGCTCGAGTTAACTCGTGAAAATGATACGAGATGATTAATCTCGATCAAAAGATCGAATATACTCGTCGTAAACATTTTCGCAAAAAATGGTATACATTGAGTATCGTAAGAAAGAGAAAGAGTAACAATTAAAAAAAAAATAGAAAATAACAGATTTTTTAAGCGGCCTGTACCCTTCGTCATTATCCATATCCCCGAGTAACAAGCGAATACATCGGCGTGTTCGACCGGTGCCGAGAGCGAGGCGAGAGAGAAAGAAAAAGCGAACGGTGCGCCGAAGCACCGAGGCGCAAACGAGTTATACCAATTTGCTAATAATTGTTGCAGTTATGTTAATTCTCAATCAGGCGTGCCCTCTCTCCCCTCCCGACCCTCTCCTCACTTCGCCGTGCGTCGTTCGTTCGTCCAGTGTGCGAGAGAGAGAGAGAGAGAGAGAGAAAACGTCCTCGTGCGTGTCATGCAAATGGGGAAATATACCGAGTGAGAGATTGGGAGGTAAAGAGTACACGCGATTGAGAGGAATAACCGATATTGAAGAGGGAACGAGTGTACGATGTATGTATGTATGGGAAAGTGATGAGCGAGAGAGACGGATAAAATGATCGTAATCGAAAGGGAGATAAAGAGGGTGATAGATATGTGTCTATAGATGAAAGTATATATATATATATGATGAGAGAGATAAAGCGAGGGAGATATGCTATAGATATAAACGTGCGTATATATCCTTTTTGGTAGGGTTGTGTGGGCACTGTGTACAACGATTAAAGCAAACCCACCGGCAACGCGGTGATTACGGTGAGTCTCGTCCACGCGGTGGATTGATTTATCGCTCTCGCTTCCCCAGAGGATATCTTCTCATCTCTGCCGCACGCATCATCTCCGTTTTATCGACTCTCTCTTTCTCTCTCTCTCTCCTCCGTTCGCTCCGAACTGCACGCCCTCTCGCGATTCCCTCTTTGCTTCACGTTGCCCCCTCAACGAACGAGAAGTATCAAAATTCCATTTTCATCTCCTTTCTCCCTTATGCCTCACCCCTCTGAGCCACCTCTCGCCGTCTCTCGCGCATAATCGAGAAAAGACGATGAGCTTGAGGTGAGAATAAAAAGAGAAAATGAACGTACGAATTCGCTTTTTTGATATATTTATGAGCCGAGTCTCATTGAATGATAAGCGCTGTGAGTGAATGCCAAGAGAAGAGATGAAAAGGCACCCTCCGACGCATTCGGTGAAAATTTACACGCCGATGAGTCGAACGCGACGAGGATAAACGTTTTCTTTCGTTTTTTAAAAATAAATAAAAGAATTATTTCAATTCTTCTTTCAAATCGATGAAAATAGAAAAAAGGATGTTAAAGATCGAGAAAAATTACGCGAAGATAGCGTTAGGGAGTTTCTGATTCGAAGGACATTATCGAAGGTGTCGGTTGGCAGAGAGGCGAGGGTGGAAACAACCCCCGGTGGTACGATGGGAAGTTTCGTCAGGACGCTGTGTGTACCGGGATGAGCCCTGATGAGGCTGTTGATACAATCAAGGGTAAAGGGTGGAGTAGGGGGATGAGATGTAGGGAAAGGGTTAACTTTCGACGATATAGCTACGGGAGTCCGGAAGTGGCTGTACCGTGCACCGACTATATCGCCGACGTCGATGATGTCCGGGGGTGAAAGTGCCTGTGAGAAAGATATCTATATATATATATACGAACACCTAACCTAGTAACAGTTATCTACACACTGTAGAATGCTCGCGGGGGTCGAAGTGAACCAGAGATAGGAACGGAACAAGATCAACGACAAACCGATGTATATACACGTATATGGTCGCGGAAGGGGTTACAAGGGGGGTGGAATCTGAATAATGCATATATATGTATATATATATATATATATATATATATATATGTGTGTGTGTGTGTGTGTATATGGCACACATGTGAAGACAGAGCGAGAAGGATAGCAGCGAGAGAGTGAAACGGTGGTAAAACGGGGGAAGGGACCTATTACCAACCCTTGCCAATATCCGTTGGGTCGACATTAACCCCACACACCCCCGCGCTAACTGTGTGTATGTTCAACACGCGATCCCTCGTGTTACACTCCGTTCCAGCTATAACATATATATATATATAAAGGATCGAGTACCTACATATCGAGGGCAGCGAGGCATCGGCCGGAGGCGTACCTACCGATCGTTCGACGCTTGCCCACCAAAGTCCCTCACCGATCCGTCTCACTCTCGTAGAAATCCGTACTAGACTCGATCTGTCCTTCACCCCGAAACTGCAACTCATCGCTCCTGAAACACAAGAAAGCGAGATGGATAGTTGGAAAATGAAGCGCGCGTATGCAAGATTAACGTTTGAGAATTTGCATTTATCTCGACAGCGTGTTTTGAAACTTGAGGAAAAAATAATATTAAATAAAAGTACCTATCGTTTCCGGGAATGTTCGGTAGCTGACTTACGGTTTGGCGTAATGTTACGCTCGATAATGTGGAAATATGCTTCTTGCACGTAACGTGAACGCGCGGTCATCAATAACGTCGAGGAAAAACAGCAAAAAACTTTATACATCCGCTCTTATAAATTTATGAAGAGTTTTATATAGATATATATAAATATATGTATTGTAAGTATAGAGGTAAGTTCCAATAAGTATATACGTGCACGTGTGCACCCTTTGGCTTTTTATAGGCTAAACCGTAAGCCGCTTGAAGAGCAGATCGATTTTCGAGTAGAGACGCCAGGTTCTAGTTGTGTGTGCTACGCTCCCGTAAAAAGTCTCGACGGATTCTCTCCTCCGGCATTTTTTCTCTTTCTCTTTCTTTCTATCTTACTATCCGTCGCTCTCTTTTCTCGCTCGCAGCTACAAATCCCGTGGGGGTACTTTACGGCTCCTTGTATATCCACTACCGACACACACACACACACACATATATATATATATGTATATCATTTTCACCCTCGAGAACGTGCTCGATCTTTTTTTGGGTCGGGCACGTTTGCCTCTTGCTCCCCCTGGACCTCTCGTATCGAACCGTTGACATTTTTTTTCTCGCTCCGTTCTCTTCCCCCATTTTTTCCGAGGGGGCGTTGAGCGCGGCTAATTAATCGATGGCGCGAGTTGAAGAAGAGTCGAGGGCAACTTGTGGCGAGTGAAAGAGATTTTCTCGATGAGAAATCGTACGTTGGAGTACTTCTTTTTCTTTTTTGTTCGTCGCGGTTCCCTCAGCGATCGAAGGGACAATCTAGAAACGACGAGAGAGAGAGAGAGAGAGAGAGAGAGAGAGAGAGATCCTATCGTTGGGGGATGAAAAAGTTTATCATGCGACCAAGGGTGTCGAACTTTACGATTGTCGCAAGCGAGAAAAAACCAGCTCGATATTAATTGATTTAATTAATCAATAAGTAACAACGATAATTACGAGCTCGAGCGCAAGAAGAATTATTTATTTATCCTTTTCTTGCAATCAAATTTTGTTTTGCAGAAAAATTCGTGGAATTCACGAGTCAATAAAAAACAACTCGACGCTCGAGACTCTACCCGTACAAATAATTTCGAGATTCGTTTCCTCGTGGATGAATATTATCACGGTCCTACACGTCGGGTGGCGTTGACGCGAGATTAAAAAACAAAAACGACGTAATGTTGAAAAGAACAAAAGAAAAGAAAAAATAAACATTCAATAAAATAAAACGAAACGTTGGTCACGGCGAGAGTGACGAGCGCGGTACGACGAGTTTAATTGTCTTCGGGGAACTCTCCGACAAAGTCGCCACTCGAAGGACTAATGTACGATCATTTATATACGCTACCAACACAGACGGACGCACGTACGACGAGGACTCGACGCGCTGAAACGCCCCGAGGAAATCAATTGGACTTCCCGACAATTTTCGAGCCATTCCGCCTCGAGGCTCTCGCGAGACTCGTTTTTTATACCCTCCACCCCCCCCCCCCCCCTCTTACCCCTCAGTCCACCATTTCCATCTCTCTCTTGCCGCAACCCTTTTGTCATCGTTCATCGAGTTACCGAGACGCGGTAGACCCGTCGTTTTATTTTCTCTCTATATACCTCGACGATTAACATTGATGACTTTGAATCGTCGTGAATTCTTGGAACGTTCGCCAAAAAATCACGGAGAGTAAACGTTTTGTTTTTATTTTTTTATTTTTTATCAGAAAATCAAACAAGTCATTAAAACGACGATTAATTACCATTCTTACTTTCCTGTGGGAAAGAGGGGTGGGCAGGAGGACGGGCATGGGGGGAGGTGATAAAAACGAAGAACGTTTGAAAAATAAATTACGAAACATTTTTTTTTTACATATTTAACGAAATTTAAAGGTTGTAAAAAATTGTATGGATTTATGAAATAAAGTTACAAATCTGTCGCGGTTCTCGAGGCATTATGGTAATTCTCGATTCCCAAAGGTCACGTTTTTTTTGAAAGATCGATCGGGGTGAACGAAGCGTTGCTGTCTCGTTTCGCATCCCCTCGAAGTATTTCTCGAGGGAAGCCTCAACCCAACCCCTCTTCGAGCATGTATCGAGTAGATCGGTGTTTGCGGACACACGAGACCGCGACGAGAGAACGGTACACACATACACACATACGACGGCGAATGACTCGTTCTCGAAACGCCTGTCTCATGCCCCGTCCACCCCGTACACACACACACACACGTGTCACGCGCTCCACACGCGAGAAGGGTCGAAAGAGGTAATGGATACGTGTATACGGAACGCTGGGATTTTTCGGGATGTCTATTTGTGTCCGAGAGAGGGAGGGTTGTATAGAAAATGGCGGAAGAGAGAGAGAGAGAGAGAGGGAGAATGAAAGAGAAAATAAAGCGAGAGAAATAGAAGAAAAAAAATATGACGGAGGGTGCGATTCGACTCGTCTCTTCTCCCTCGTTACGATCGTTCCGCAAGTCTATTGAACTACATCATCCCTTCTTCCTTCACCCCTTGATCCCCTATCTTCGAAGCGTGTATAATACAAAAATCTCAGCGGCAGATTTTTCCATCCGTGGATTTATTATTTCTTTCATCGTGATGTATCATCCCTCGTCGCTCGACCCCTCGAGGGTAGGAACTAAGATGAAATTATATTCTCATCATTATCGTTAACGCGCGTAAGAATTCGAAGCTCCGATCGAGTCGTATTTACGTTCGGTTTACATTTTTAAACGCGAGATCTTGCTTCAATTTTCATCGATGAATTTTTGACAATTTATTATTTATAAAAATTGTCTATTTACCAACGTCACGTGCGCTAATTAAATTAGCACGACGAATTTTAAATCTCCATATGGTTAATTCGTCGTGTCGCAAAAGCTCGTGGAATTCTTTAACAAAAAGCCAGCGCGGGTAGTGAAAGAAAGGAAGGGGAACCCTCTCGCGTTCCGCGTCATTAACTTGTATCCCGGCTCGTACGATAATTACCCTCCGGTTGAATTTTTACGATATGGGACGAGGGGGAAAAAAACACGTCGTACGCGGATCTCGTATGCGTGGTACTAAAATACGATGAGCTAACGAGAGTGAGAGAAAGAGCAAGGGGGAGAATGAGAGAAAGAGAGAGGGGGAGAAAGGGAATGAGAGAAAAAGAGAGAGGGAGAGAGAGAGAGAGAGAGACGTGGAGGGACCAACCCTCGAAAAATCTGTGCTGTCGATGGCCACGACCCCTATGAATTTACCCACTCGTTCTTTCGCTCTCGACACTGCCGATAATAATAAGCCTGACGGGTCGAGCGCCCTTTTCGAGTATCCTTCTTTGTCGAGACTCCTCTCGTCGAAACATCAACGATCCCTTTGCCCAATAATGATAAAAAAAAATCCCGACCTTGCACGGTCGTTTATTGCCTCGCAGCAGCAGCAGTAGCAGCGAGAGCAGTGATCTGCGCCAAATATACGTTTTGTATGTACCAGCGATATATCCTGGTACAGGGCACGATCGAGGGAGTGTAACAATCGAGTTGGCCTCTCGACGAAATCCCTTGACTTTACGATATCCATCGTTCACGATTTGAAAAAAAAACGATAAAAAAGAAGAGAGAACCGTTATTCGCGTCACTATTATTGCGAAACAGCGGCCACGGTTAATTTTTTATTTTAATCCGAAATGTCTTCGACCCATCACGAGTATTTATTCCGCTATAAATTATGCGCAAGAATCAATAAAAATTATATTTTTGTAATTGAAAAATAACGTCTATAATAAAATACTAATAATTGAAAAATCGTGAGTGAAAATTCACGTCGATTCGATCAGCGAATAATTGAAAACCGTTATTTGGTACTCGCGCTCGGGGGTAGGTAGAGGGTGGGAGATGGGGCGAATGTTTTATTTATATTATTTCGAAACGCGGAGACGCGCGATTATTCGATCGATTCGACTCATCTCGTTTGACGAAGCGTGTATTTCGAACGAAACAATCGTGGGTATTGTTGCCGAGAATTTTCGTTACGGGCCAATAAACGTCCCCATTAATTCGTTAACTCGACTCATTATTACCGAAATTTTAGCCGGGGAGATGAAAAAGGCCAACGAGTATCGGTGAACAGTGGTTGAGAAAGAGAGAGGGTGAAGGGCGGAAAGAGAGACTAACGGCGATAAAATTGTGAAAACTGTAGGTCTCCGGAAAACTCGCTCGCACGTTTACGCACACGCGCGCACACAGACGCAAATACACACCTACGCACACCCATACACGCACGTGGTACATTTACATGCATGGAGTGATTGCGTAAACGCGGGAGCGACGAAGAGCTCGTACACGATTCCATGCGCTGCACACGATTCCACGCGCTGCACACGCGCTGATAGTCCACAGGGGTTACCGGGTTCGTCTCGAACGATTTAACGATCGTCAGAGCCGAAGCGAGCTCTCGTTTTATTTTTTTTGTGTCATCTTTTTTTTCCTCTCTCCCTCTCTATCTTTCTCTCCCTCTCTCTCTTTATCTCTCGCTCGTTTACGAGAATCGATAATACGCCTTTCGACTGACGGGACGCCCGAGGGTTTATCGTCGAAATCGTGAAAACGACGTACGCGCACCGGTATCGCGTACGAAACCGGGGAAATCGGGAACTAAAAAAAATGTGGCAAGCGTTTTTTACGTTTCGCGTTGCGAGAAAAAAAACTGCAACAACAAGAAAAAATAGCAACAGGAAAAAATTGACGTTCGGCATTTCGCGTTTGCTCGATGATGCGAATTTCACAATGTTTACGGCGTTCGGATAAACGAGACAAATATATTCGATGTGTATCGATTACAGAAAATAATAATAATAATAATAATAACGCCGATAGAAAAACAAATGTTTGACTTATCGTTAACTCGTTCGTTTCAATGTCGAAAATATTCGTTCGAGCTACCGACTGGTGGGCGTTGGAAGGTCGTGTAATTCGTTCGAATGCCAAACGGTGAACACTTGTAATGACTGGCTTTCCGGTCGTTGGGACGATCTATCGTATAGGAAAAAGGAGAAGAAAAAAAGCGAGGAAAATAAAACGTCGTTCTCGCGCTATTAGGACTTGTGCGAGGCGAAGGGCACGTTTGAAAGTAAGAATCACTCGATCAACGCGTGATGCCGAAACGTATACGGCTGTCACGAGTACAAATAGTGACATAGTTAACAAAGTCGACGTTGATCGAGCAATTTTCGTACATGCGACGCTCTGGCCACACAAAGAAATAGTCTGGAGTATCAATTTTGTCAGACACGAGAAAAAAAAAAGTCATGAAAATATTGACACACGGTACACACGCGATAAGGAGACGATAAAAAATTAATTTTGGAAAAACTTGTTAATCGGCTGAAAAATGCAAAATCTTGAAAATATTGGAATTTTCCGTTGTAACGCAATCCGTTGTAACTGCGTCATTCGTTTAAAAATGGAATATTCCTCGATAGTCGAACGGCTTATTTTTATCTCATGCGACGTTGAGAAATTGAAGAAAAAAAATGCTAAGTCGGCGGTTCGTTTTGCGAGATTTTTGCTGAATAGCGTACGAGACACGTAAACATCGACTTCTTAAAAAGTCGTCGCGCGAGCGACAGGGTGTTATCTGCAAAGTGTACACGTAGGTACGTAAAGGATGACGAGGAGAGTGCCGAGAAGGGTGAATGGAGAGAGAGAGAGAGAGAGAGAGAGAGAAGCGAATCCGAATTTGCACAGCCGTTGCTAACCCAACAACCGCCACCATCTTCCGTTTCCTTCGACCTATACAATGTATATTATGTGTATATAAGCGTATGTACGCTCTCGCTCCTTTTACTTTCTGAAACCACTCTCCCGCGTCATCCCCTTGCCAAAACCGCCAGGCGGTAGCGCCACAACGACTTATCCTTCTCTCTCTCTCTCTCTCTCTCTCTCTCTCCCCGCGGGGACCTCGATGAGATTAATGGAAATTAAATTGAGACCGTGCGAGAGACGCCGCGGCCCGAAGTTTGTCGTCAGCATGGAGCGAGAGAGCATCGAAGACACGAAGGGATCGACTCGGAAGTTATATATATATATACGAATGAAGGAGACAGAAGAAGAAAGAGAGAGAGAGAGAGGGAGAAAAGGATGAAGGTTAGACAGTGGTGAGAGAGTGTGAGAAAGAGTAAGGTAGGAAGTCCGTCTGCTCTTACCGTAGTGTACGTGTCTGCATTGTGGAGAAATCTCGCAGTGTTAAAGTTCTATCTTGCTTTTCATTGCGTGCTGTATCTATATACATAGTTTATCAAACCCACCGTCCTCCCACCTTCTGTTTGCCATATATACCGTACTGTATCAACCTTCCTCCAACCTCTCTTCGCCAGCTTTCTCACTCCGATTCCTCCGACTCCTTCTCACCCTCTTCGTCGCTCCTTGATCCTCCCCTCTCCTACCACCATACAACCCTCGCTCCCTCGGTTTTCCCTTCAAAGCCAACGACAGGCACGAGGTAATGAAGTGGCAACACGGCGTTTCAGGGGGGGGGGGGGGGGGGGTGGGTTCGGGAACGTGAGCGCTCGCGCCCATCCCCTACTCTTCCATCTCCTCACCGCTCGCCATCCTTACTCCCTCTTATCCCTCTACATCGTGGCTTACTATATAGAATTGGTATGGTACCAGGGGTGAGATTGATACCCCCGGAGTCACGTCGAGACTACGGAGAGAGGTGTCGAGAAACTGGATCGTCGTGAGAGAGCAAAAGGGGATGATATATATACATACATATGTATGTGTGTGTGTGTGTGTGTATGAGCGGAGAAAGGAGAGACGGCGAACTGGGAAACAGGGGAGAGAGAGAGAGCTCTCTCGGAGAGTGCCGTCGATTCTCTTGGAACACTCACACGTATTATACGTATACACAGACATACACGCACACGTTAACATACAGAAATGGAACGAAAAGCTCCGAGGCTGATGTGCGGGCTTTCCTACCCGTCGCCTCGACGACGACGACGACGACGACGACGACGAGCGAGCGAGCGAGAGACGAGGAGTTGCTCTGGCGTGCGGAGGATTGCTGAAAACGTTTCGCGCGCGGTTACGACCCTCCAACCACTAGGCAACGTATCTCCCGAGCTGTCGTTGCTCCGCTCCTTCAATCCTCGTCACCCTCTGCTCTATATATATATTCGGGTTTATGCACACACACATACACACATAAATATGTATACCTACGTATATATCGCCTTATATCTCTCGTCACTCTCTTATACGAGACGACAACACGGAGCCTGCGAGTAAGCCAAGCCCCTCATCCCCACCGTCGCGCTGTGGAAACCGATTTCACCCTGCGGACTCTTGTGCTCTTCACGTTCGCGATTCAATTTACGAATTTCACCCGGACGCAAAATTTATTTCGCCCGAGACACAACGTGGCACGTCCTCGGGACGTTTGACACACCCTCGAATTTAGTTTTCCTCGAATTCCTTGTAGGAAGAAAAAACTGCACCGCACGCGAAAATCGAATCGACGATAATTTTGTTCAACGGTAAAATTTCATGGTACACCGATAAACAAAAATGTAATGGAATCGATCGTAAGTATATGCTGTGAGAATAATTTGAGAATTAAAAGTCAAATGATTTCGTACGTTTTTTTCAAATTCTTTTTCATGAAAATCCCTCGCTCTTCCACTTTTCATTTCATCGTTAGGAAATACAATTTTTGCACGTATCTTGAGCGTGGTGACGAAGTGCACGTCGTCTGTGACGAAATATCTTTCGTGCTCGCGATTGAAGCACGGAAAAAATAAATAAGAAACAAAAAATTTACAAAAAAAGAAGATAAGAATATTTTCAAAAAGAGGGAGAAGCGAAGAAACAAGAGGAGTAAGAAAAAGTTCATATAGGAAGCGATATATAGAGCGCTTCTTGAAATTCCTGTGGGCGAAATCGATTTCACGGTGAACGCGGTTCTGTTCACCAGTATCGCAGCGACACCAGAACCGAATGAGAAAGTGAGACAGAGACAGAGAGAGGGTGAATTCGTCTCTCCGAGGGTGCATCGAGTCTAGTAGTTGGGGGTAGAATTGTAGTCGAAACTCACTCCCTCCTAGCTTCACTTCGGAGGACGCGAAGCTCGACGGTACATGTACCTACGTGCGCATAGTCGTGTGGGAGGTATAGATATGTGTGTTTAGGTACGTGGGGACGAAGCCGACCGCGGGGTGGTTGGCTGTACCGGTTTCGAGGTTGACTGAATTTCTCGTGGAATTGAAATATTCATATGCGGAGAAGGAGAAGAGACGTATATACCTATATATATATATATATGTATGGGGAAGGATAGAGAAACGTTGCCACGTTCCTGAATTCCGCGTATACATATTCGCAAGGTTTATAGGTGATACAGCCACACTTTCAACCCCATCTCCCCTCTCATACTACTAAACGGAAGATATTATAGCGCATAGCTCGCGGAGTTACCGAGCGAGTGAGCGAACGAGCAAACGAACGATCCGCAGTGTGTAACGCCGTATAAGCGAGAGACGTACATCCGAGCGAGACATAGCTCCAAGCTTTAAACATACGTTTGCCTATAACGTGTACGTAGGGGTAAGTACGCGCACACCCGTCGCTGCCGCTGTACGCAAGTTCGAGATCTGTATGAACAAGTCGCCGTGAAATCTCCGCGACTACTGGGCTCTCTACTCCGTGGGACTGTACACCTGCAGTCGATTCATAAATACAGTCGAACTTCTCGTAATTCATGACTTTATTTCGTTCTTTTTTTTAGGATTGATAAAAAAGTGCTTTTTCCATTTTTCTGTTCGAGGAAAAGATGAAAATACGAAGGTTTAAAAGATTTTTATTTTATTTTCCGAGTTATCGTTACTTGGAGAATTATTTCTACAAAAGTATGAAAAAGAATTTTTTCGGATAATAAATATATGCATATTGTTTTTTGTAAGACTAAGGGATGATAAGGGAATATTTATGTTAATAAAAATGCTTTCAATCGCATATTTCTAATGACGCAAAATTGTGTGTATAAACGAGGCGTATATGTGTCGTCGACTATAGCCAGTAGCGATCATACGTCATGGCTAAGAGTCGCTGCCGAGCGAAGTGAGCAAGTATGAGAACTCCCAGTTGCGTATACACGTCGAGACGTACGGATTTGCATGTTATTTCGAACTCCGGGACTTCGGGGATACCGGAACCGAAAGAGAGATGGGGGGGGAGAGAGAGAGAGAGATGGGGTGAAAAGAAAAGGTGCACCAAATATAGTAGCATAGACTCGAGGCAAGAGACGCGTTATACACGGATACAACGCCGGGAAGATTCCACACCGCAGAACAGACCTCGATGCGCGAGTGCAAGACTTCGGTCACGGAATACAGAAGCATGTCCCATGGGTTAGCATCAACTCTCCCGCGTGTCTTCCGGTATATTCGTGTCTCCATCCAACATTTCCCACCCCATTCGTATTTTCATCCTCCCCTTTCAACTTCTCTCTCACACTGCAACTTCCTTCTTGGTACGACAAAGTCTGTCTTTTCCTACGTCTCTTCGCTCTATTTCTTTCTCGGATTGTGACGCGAGTAACTTTGAGGAACTGGGCTGGAAAGAAAAAGGGAGGTGGAGCCGTATGCAGTCTCGAGCATTCTGGGTTGCATCGCTCTCAAGATTTTCCATATTACGATATACACGTATGTATTTATATATATATATATATATATATATATATATATATATTTCGCGCGAGTGCTATACACGCGAAAAATCCTTGGGGCGAAAGAGAATTTCATGAAATGCACACATTGCCCACCGTCACACCTTTATCCATTCTTACCCCGCATACATTTTCATTCCTTTCTCTCTCCCTCTCTCTCTCTCTCTCCCTTCCATTCCTTCCTGTCGCTTATATCCTTACTACCTATATTCTTCGTTCCGGCATGCAGATATGCGACGGTGTACGCGTAGAAATACCAGGGGAGCTTCTGTATTATGGATGAGGAGTGTAGCACAAACGTGCGATGTCTGAGAAAAATGCCACCGGGCCAGAAAAAGACTCGGAAGCATTTTTCTCGCTTCCATTTTGTTCCAATCCGTTCAATAATTTTCTATCCTTTTTGTTTTCTTTCTAATTTCATTAATTCAGATTTTTTTTATCGGTAGAAAATCAACGGCACGAGCTCTCGCAATTAATTATCCGTCGTTGGTACGAAGTACCGAGGTGCTGCGAATTTTCGGGGATTTTAGTGAGTTAATTCTCGTCACGATGAATGGGTCAAAAAGAGAGAGGGAGAGAGAGGGAGAGGGTAGTTCTCGATCATAATTTTTTTTTCGTTACTTAATGTATGTCACTGCGACGAGTGAGGCATTTTCTGGTAATTTCGGGAGTGCGTTACGTTCGTCGTGTGTAAAAGAGAGAGAGAGAGAGTGACACAGAGAAAGAGCGAGGCTTTCAGCCCTCCATCACCGGAACATGCCAGGCGAACAAACGCTGGCAAAAGAGGGTTTTCCCCGGAACGAGAGAGGGAGTTAGGAACGAGAGGAATTATTTCCGAGGCTAACGAATGAGCTGGTGGTAATGACGCGGTGAACCACGCACTTTGCCTATATATAGATAGATATCAACGCTCCATCCCCCCGCCCCCTCCTCCCCCTCACCCCTTACTCAACGGTAGTAACAATAACTCGTTAACTTTCCCGCCCAACCCCCTCCCCTCCTGCCATCACGACCAAGAGTTGCACGAGCGCAACTCTAGTATCTTCATCTCTCTCTCTCTCTCTCTCTCTCTCTCTCTCTCTCAACCGTCTCATTTTCACGATCTCTTTCTCTCATACTTCGTTTCTCTAGCCCACCCTCCTTCCCACATTCTCTCATTTGTCTCACTCTCTGGCTTCGAGCAATCTACTAAAGTATTCTCTCACGCCTTTGCGAATCGTTCCTGCGAACTACGGGGTAAAACATACCCAGATACACATTGAAGATACGACGACATATATATATATATGTATACGTATGAAGACTACAAGCAAGAATGGCATGTATGCTCGCTAATGTATAACGGGCTCTCTCTAATAGCTCGACGAGTATACATATACATATATTTATATAGGTATAATGTATGTACGTGACAAAGCCATTATACAGTCCATTCTATTAACGTGTCAAGACACATGTTGGCTTCGAGATAAAGAAACGTTGCGGTCGAGTTAAGAAAAACGAGTTTTTGGTCCATATGCGTTGGGGCGTACGTGTAGAGCGGAGGGTTTGAACCTATTATTCTTAGTCCAGAGTGGCTCACGAGGATATTCGTTCGACCAGGATATACCTAATAGGAGGTATAATAAGGCAGACGTATATATTCGAAGTGCTTTACTATATCCTGGGGGGGGGGCATTATGTGGGTATACATATATGTATATATATAGAGAGAGAGACATACCCTATATATAATAATTCTTCGAAGGACTCGAGCCGTTGTATAGATCCTGGCGGCAAATCATGAGTGTTGCCCCCGGGCGTTAATACCTCGCGAGACTTTGATTAACGGATTAATAATGACTCGACCATTCGTGCACCCTGGCAATAACCACTTCGTTTTATATTTATATATATAGTTTTTTTTTCTTCTTCCTTATTCACGGTATTTTTTCTTCCTCTCTTTCGTCATTCTTTCGGATTCTTATAATACTCTCGGTGGTCGGTACGATGAATAGACGAAGACTGAGCGGAGGGGCTGTCTCGAGAAATTCCCGTGGGCAATGCTCAACGAGGGGAGCGAGACGAAAAAGAAAATAAATAATAATAAAGAATAAAGAATAAAAAATTTAAAAAAAAAAAGAGAACAAAAAAGTGAGAAGAGAGCGTGGCGAATACGAGGCATTTAATCGACGACTCATTATATACCGTGTATCGCACGACAGATAGACAATTAGTTTTAATCTAAGCGTCGATGCTGAACTCGCGAGAGATTTACAAAGTAACTTTGTCTCGAATCGAATCGCGAACGCCGACAAATTGATTTATTTCAATCCAATTTGCGAGCGTTTATTTCCTTTTTAAATTACTTCTTTCGACGATGAGAAAAACCCTCGGATCTTGGGATTTCGCTCGATCCGCACGGATTATTTTGTTTTTATCGCTATTTATATTAGCCCGTGTGTTACGTAGATGCTTTCGCACAGCTGAGCCTTAGCAGCGATATAAAGTTCTTCTATCTCCGTCCTTTGCTCTTAATTCACCTCGGTCCTTTTTGCTCAAAGTCCCTTTTCCCTCGTTCCTGCAATTCTCTAACCCGGCAAGCCGGGGGGAATTGCCGAGGCACGATTTTAATTAACCGACCTTCTCGCACTCTCCGCGACTTTTCTTTTTATCCTTTCGCTTCTTCCTTTTTTTCGTTCGTTCGTTGGTTCACGTTGCGCGAAAACACCTGCGGGCTCTCGCGTTATGGAGTCTCGGGCTTGGGTTCACAATGGGCTTCTCCACTTCTCTTCTCTCTCGTGCGATCTCTCCCTCTCACTCTCTCTCTCTTTCTTTCTTTCTCTCGCAAACTCTCTCTCTTTCCTTTTCTCTGTTACCGACGCCGCAAAACACCGAATCGCATACGGCAACGGCAGCAGAAACGACCGAAGTAGTACAGCGAGGGGCTTTATGTACAATCGCGCCATGCGCCTCTCGCGTCATTATCCCTCTCTTCCCCACCCCTCGTATGTAAGTACACGTGTAGTTACATACTTTGGCGAGAAATGCGAACGACAACGGAGAGAAGAGATGCAAAGACCGTGGTAAAGGCCAAAGGGACAAATCTGTATGATATATATAAAACGAATCAAATGTAATAGGAAATTAATGCTAAAAAAATGGAGAAAAAATCGATCGATGAAAAAAAAATGTGAATATTTTCATCAAAATTTAAAATAACTGAAAAAAATTCAGAAATTTTGTCACGACGGCGGAAATAAGCGAAACACTATTTTTTTTAAATCAACTCGCGGCGTTTGAGAAAATAACGTTTATTTTTGTTCGTTTTTCGTTCAAAGAGTCGAACGCAAATACTTTTGTCTCGCGCCTGAAAATCATACAAAATCGTAAGATAAAAAATTGTACATTTTTTTTGTACCTATCGTTGCTTCACCAGCAGCGTGGAAAGATTCATCGGAATTGGCCGTTACGTATATCATTCTCTCGGTCTCGCTCTCTCTCTCTCTCTCTTGTATACGCTTCACGTGCGCTGTACCAAGTACTCGACAACGAAGTAGACGACGACGGTTCCGTCTCGCTTCGCATGAAAGAAGCACACGGGGGCGAACGATTCTTCCATTCATTCGGTCTGAACTCCCAGCGAGTCCGACAACTCCTCTCCCTCCCTCTCTCTCTCTCTCTCTCTCTCCATCACCGTTTTCACTCTCGCCGTTTCTTCTTCCTCTTCTTCCGCAGCTTCTCTTATACGCTCTCGTCTCGTATCTCATCCGGAGCCTTGTATACACGTTCCGGCGATAACCGAGAGCCCGCCGTCTCGCAAAGATGGAAAGCAAACTCGAGGAGGTTTGCTCCGTGGAATTCGCTCTTCTCTTTCTCATTCTCTCTCTCTCTCTCTCTCTCTCTGTCTTTCTCTGTCTTTCTCTGTCTTCATTCTTGGCTCTTCGAGCTTACTTTCTCATCTCTCTATCGCTTTCCGAGGCGCACCATCGCATTGTCGTCGTTGTCGTCGTCGTCGTCGTCGTAGTCGCGGACTTCGACGAACATTCCACATTTCGCAAGGAGAATTCCCGAGAACTCTTTAATCGCGAAACTCTCTCTCTCTCTCTCTCTCTCTCTCTCTCTCGTCCCTTTGCCGATACCCAATATTACCGCGATTGAGCGATTCAAAGGTACTTCGGACCCTCTATTTCACTCGTAAAATTTGAATCATCCTCATCTCGCTTGATACGAAACTGATTAATTAAATAAATTTATAAAACGTTCTTTCGTCGCGCATAAATTCTTACTAACCGACCGAAACTCGTTCCTCCTCCCGTAATCTTTTGTTAAATGTCGTTCCTGTCGCCACGATCGTACGCTCCGTTTCTCTCGTGCAATTATACAAAGATTAGAAGAGAACAAAAAAAAAACGTACGAAAAAAAAACATTCATCACCCACTCGACCAGTCTCTCGAGTACACATTTATTATTCGTTATTGCTCCAACGATTGTGTTCTCCTCGATTCACGGCTGCGAGAATCGTCGACGAAGACCAAGGATCTGGAGGTCGTTAAAATTTTTACGGGTCACGCTTCGTGCCGCAAACTCGTAACGTACATATACGTAGGTATATATTAATTATATAGTCGAACCGAGAGGCAAGGCTTAGATAATTCGCGAACGCGGCCACGGTTGTAATAACACGAGAAGAAAAAAAAAGACGAACAAAAAAGAGAGAGAGAGAAGAAAAACGAGGTAACGAAAAAAAAATCAACACCACGAAGTAGAAATAAAAAGAAATAGCCGTATGCGGTCCGCGCGCGCGGTTTGGTCAAATCATCCGTGACAAAACGCGAACAGGCTGATCGCCTACCAGTGGGGTTGATAGGTTTATACATACATATATATATATATATATATATTTATTTATATATATGTGTATCCGTGTATACACACACCCACACACACACGCACGCACACACACACATAGCCATTCATATATATATATACATAGCGTTACGGTAGTGCGTTCGCTCGCCGGTCATTGCATTATTATTGCTGCACCGGGACGCTCGGCGAGCCGCGAGATTACGGTCGTGATTGCGAGCCGCGCCCACGATTACCTCCCTTTCCACGGTCTATCGGTTTTCCCGTGTTCTCTATCTATGTCTCTCTTTCTCTCTCTCTCTCTCTCTCTCTCTCTCTCTCTCATCACGATCCACGCGAGAATATACGAGAGAGAGAAAATCCGTGATCCGTGCGATCAACCTTCCATACCATGCTGCACCCCCCCCCCCCCCCCCGCCCCACCCCCACCGCTCCGCCCCAACACTGTTGTACCTGCCATGATAATACCGTGGCGTTTGTAAGTATTGCGTATCAGGGCAAAATTAAATACAGATCGAGCGAAACGGGAGTACATGGATTTAACGATTTTTTTTTGTTTTCTATAAAATGTTGTCTCGTTGAAATATTTATACCCGACGTTATGGGAGAATTTCCCGTGGACCCAGGGTCGATACGAGTTACGAAGGCGGAAATTTGTGTTTTATCCGGATTGTGTACGAAAATTGTAGATTGTGTTTTATTTTTATTTTTATTTTTTTCTGGTGTAGGTAACGAAAGTATATATTCGTATTTTTTATTCTGGAGGGAGTAAAGTCGTAATTGGGATGGGCAAATGGGGGTAGTTTCTCTCTCGTTTTCGCGTTATTTTTATAGCGTCTCGAATTTGAAGCGCGTGTACATAACTTTCGATGCGAGATACGACTCGTCCAGGCGATGATAGCGGTCGATTCGACACGAGCGTGTATATATGTATATATATATATATATATATATATATATATACACGTGTATCGATAGCGATTCATAGTCTCCGGGGGTCACGCTCGGCTCGGCTCGGGCTGCTCGGCCCTCCACGCTTCGTGGCATAATAAATCATTTCGCGGAACCGCGCTCGACCGGAAACGAATTTTGTACACGCCTCTCGTGGCGGACACGATCGACGATCGATATCCGAGTATAAGCGTCTGTACGATGGAGCCAGCCAATATATTTATACTCGTACCCGACTTCACTCAACGAAACACTAATACAATTTACGAAACTCGCTCGCTGTACGAAGAATTTGCGTTTGCGTTATTTCCGACACAATTCGAATAAAAAAAAAGAAAGATATAAATAATCAATCGTCTCTCGTTACAACGAAAATAATGTAAAATTAAATTTTGTTAAATAAGTCAAAACTTGGATTTATCACGGTTTTATTATTAAAAAAAAAATATTTTTTAATCGTTATAAAACTCGTGAAAAATAGCGAGGGTAGTATATCGTCTCTCGCCGTTTTTTATCCCTCTCGATATCTCTAGGGTTCGATCGTACGTCGATAGGGTTATCAGGATCTACTATAACTGTACGATATCGCTTATATAGTACACGGTACATGCAATATCATCGCTCCCGAAGCAATATAATGCATACTGGAAAGGTGTTGGCCGGAGTACTTGCTTTGATTTCTCTTTGTCTTCGGTACGTACCTATACCTACCTATAAGAGCTATATCGTGGATGAATATACACAGACATTCTCACACCCCATGCACAAGCATACGTATATATACGTGTACGATGCTTTATGCAATGTCGGATATGGAGCAGCGGAGCATTTGAAGAGCAAAGCGTAGCGCAACTAGCTCAAACATGTATATGTAATGCAAGTGCCTTTACACCCGAAGCTGTGCGCAAAGCGCGCGCTCGACCGACCGTGCGAGGTTGCGCCTCGTCATAGTGGTGGTATCGCCTTGAGGGTATTTCCCCCGTACACCCCTTTCTATATAAGCAATCGTCTTCCGCAAACCGAGACGAGAGGACGAACTATGTTGTGATGAGTGATCTCCGAACGTAATATATATATATGTATATAGGTATGTATATACATTTTGAGAGACAGAGGGTGCATATACAGACATATGTATATACGTACGTGTATAGGAGAGACAGGACGAGAGTAGAGTTCTCTGAATCCACTTGAACCAACAAACTCTCGGTTAGTTGATTCACACTCTCTGACTCTCGACTGATATTGCAAAAGGGATCTTCGTTCTTCCCACCTGCATGCGCATATCTACGTATAGATTTTTATATATACCTAGAGATTTATACGTAGCGCACTGTATGAGAGACGACGAGAAAGATGACACGGTAAACTTGTCTCACGGATGGACTTTTATATCGTAGCGAAAGCCGCGAGATCGATTCCCGATGTCAATAATATAAATGTCTCCGTCGCTCGTTCCGGCAAGATACGCTCGCCCTTTAAAATCGAGAATCGTTCGAACAAATTCCACGACGAAATGAACGCGAGCGAAAAAAAAAGAAAAATCGAAATTACTACAGTTTCTTTTTTTTTGATTCTGGAAAATAATTAAATCGTAGCTTCTGATTTCTACCTAAGAATCGGTCAAATTTTCGTTTATTTTAAGACGTTGAAAAAATTTGTGAATAATAAAAAATTGGGAGACTGCGTCAAAGTTGGTTCTCCGTCGTCTATGTTGAATGATATTGAACGCTCGATGCGAATGATCTCCGGAGGGCTTCTGCACCCTGTGTTTTGTATCCAGGCGTACCGTATTAATGTGTATATACAAGCGATATCCCTACGAGAGGGCGAGGGGGGTGGGGGTGTAGGAGCAAAATCGCGGAGACAGTAGGTACGGGTGGGAACGAGGTAGACCCGCGGGCCAAACGTCTCGAGGGTTAATTAAAACCTCTCTAATTATTTATAAACAGTAATTTCTTTCACGAGAGCGATAATAAACGTGTAATGCAAGGAGGAGATCGTTGATTGGTCGTAGCGCGCACCGAGAGGATCTACGATTGGTCGCACGAAGTGGGTAACACGATGGTGGGGAGAGGGCGAACCGAGAGCTTTGAGACGCCGCAGACATTGGCGTTGGCGCTGTGTCTGCTTCTCGATTCAATGGCGAGTCCGCGCGGACAGGATCTTTTATCCTTGTCCAACTCAGGATCTTTAATGGCCGCTGTCGCGCACAACGTAGGTACACACCTATATATACCCAACGAACACGTATGTCTCTCGTTTCTTATCTCGCTTTACCTCCCAATATCGCTGTATCTTCTCTTCCTTCGGGGATCTTCTCACTCTCTCAACCGTTTCGCGTGTACGTATAACTATATGGGTTAGTTCTGGATGTACGTGTATACTCGGTGTAGGATACGAAAGTACGCGATACGCCAAGGGACTTCCATCTCGCTTACGCTTTTACCCGTGCCCCCAACTTATCCATTTCTCCGCGACTCGCAGATGTGGGTAAACTCCTCACGAACTCGCGCGAGCATTAGACACCGCTTGTTCGGCTGGCACAGTTATCGGCAGAGCGTTATCCTCGCCCATCGGGAGACCTCGTCACCCTCGCGTTCGTCCAATATTCTCGGCTGCCCGTTTGCCCGATGAACGTATATGCGCGGGAGGGTGGCCAACGACCGAGCTCGCTCCGTTTCATAGTGCCTAGTTCCCTCTCGCGTCAGTGCTCTCTCAGCGCCAGGGCATCTCCTCGATACAGTCTCTTCTCTCTCCTAGTTTGCCAGATCCTTCACGACAGTAAGAGCGAAAGAGACTACGGCCTTTACCTACGGCATTTCTCTCTCTCTCTCTCTCGTTCTCTTCCTTCACCATCTCTCTTTGGTGCACTCTCGTGGGTTCTCCTCTACCGGTCCTTCTCCATCGAGCGTAATCTGTAAATCCTCCCGGCGTGGAGAACATAGAAGTCCGGTAAGTTGCTCGAACGGAATCCTCTCCTGCTGCTCGCTCTTCTTCTTGCCTTTTCTCCCTTCTACGCTCTCTCGCTCTTACGCGCCCTCTTTCCTTCTTTCTTTTGCTCTACCTTCGTGGTATTACGAGTGTATGTGTACGCGAAATACTCTCCTTGTCCTCTCTCGCTCTTTCTTGAGCGGGCTCTCCTCTTTCTGTCGGCGAACGACCAGGCTAAACCTCCGTGACGCCGAAGACATCGTGTCCTCTTTCTCTTCTGCTTTCTTTTCCCCGTTGGACCTTCGTCGTTCTTCCGTACACCGTTTCTCTTTTTTTTCTCAATTCTTTTTGTCTTCTCTATCTTCCGCTCGGGTCGCTCTTCGCCTTAGTAGCGGCAGAGTTCTTGGTGCCAGCTAGCCAGTCAGATCTCCGTCAATATATATGTAGGTACAGAGGGAAGGAGAGAAAGAGAGAGAGAGAGAAAGAGAGAGAGAGAGAGAGGGAAAGAGAGAGATTTTCTTCTAGCTCTTATATATTCCCCGCAGCTCTTCCTTCCTCATCTTCTTATGTAGAGCTCTCTCCCTTGCTTTTCTTATTGCCATTCGCCGTGAAAGACTCGATTTTCACGAGAACGTTCTTCTCTCATTCCCTTATCTATCTTATACCTCTTTTCTTCCTCGGTTTTCCATCGACGCCCGCGACTCCCGTCCATTCTCATCGTGTTTTCCCGGGCCCCTGCTCACCGTCACGATCGTGTCGCCCTCGTGCGCAGCAATGCGCGACCGGCAAAAAAAGTAGAACGGAGGAAAATGAAGAGGCGAATTTCTTTCAGCAACGATAAAAAAGCTCTCTCTTTCTCGGTCCCTCGCTCTCTTTCCTCTGGCCAATATTGATTCGCCTCTAATCCGTAGAAAGAACGCGAGGAGGTTCGTGGTAAGATGGACGGACTAGAGGTTGAAGGGGATTGGAAGGGAGAAAGAGGCAAGAAGAGAAACGTTGAATGAAACTTGGGTCTCCCTCGTCGTCGGTAAAATAAACCGACGAGTAATAACTTTGCGATGAGGGGATGGTTTGATATGTCTGTACGTAGGAATGAGGGTGGAAGAGAACGCGGATGAAGACGGGGATGAGATTGCGGCGAGGGTGGAGATAGGGAGAGGGTGGGGCACTCGCAAAACGTCAAATCCGGCTCCTCTTCGAGGGATATCGAACGAATAATGCGCCGGCGAGCTTTTTCGCGAATGGCAAGAGATATAAAGTGTGAAGAGAGTTCGAGCGAGTCGTCTAACGTTACGAACACCAATAAAATACCGAGTAAAAAATGAGGTTTGAAAATCACGACTTTTCCCTCCCAAGTGATCTTTTTTTCTGCTCCCAAAAATGATTTCTAAAGTGTATATTTTGTATCGAAAATTTGTCGTTGCAACGAGAATATCGTGGTATCCTTTACGATTTTTCACGATTTATACGATCTTAAGGAAGAAAAATAATCAGAGTCAAATTTCTTCGAGCGTTCTCCGTGAAATTTTGAGACTTTGCAAAAGATTTTTCTCGTTTACGCAGAAGCAAATCAGGCCGAAAGTTTCCGGTCTCTTCGTCGTGAGAATTTTGGCAAAGACACCGAGCCAGGAGAGGCAAGAAGCCTGCGCATATATATATATATATACATATATATACAATGATATATACGTGTATAGTAAAACAGTAATAGCAGTGTAGAAGCTAGAGGAGTGGAAACCGCGAGGAGCCAATACCCGCGGCTTGAGCGCGCTAGACGGCCAATAAACTTTGACGCCCGGCGAGACGGTGGTCGCGCACGATGGAGCGTGAAGGAGAAAGAGGGAAAACTCGTGTTCACCCACGGACTCTACGCTACTCCGTCCTCACTTCCTCCTTCACTCCCTCATCTCAAGAGCCAAATGCTATCGGTCTCCCTCTAGTCACCGCAAACTTCCCAGCTCCATAGCTCTTCTCATATACTCTTCCCTATCTCTGTCTCTCTCTCTCTCTCTCTGTCTTCTCTCTCGCCTCTCACCATCCCCTTCTCGACTTTATCATCTTCTCGTCCTTTCGTCAAACTCGTGTGTCAACCAACGGAAGCCACCGGCTACGGTCACACCCCATCCTATCTATCGGTCTTTTTAAACCTGTGTCCTCTTGTGTGTATAAAAATTGTCTATCTCTGTTCATTCCTCTTCGATAAACTCGACCGCTCCCCCCTATCCTCCTAGCCTCTCACTCCTATGTACCAATATTTTTTTCACAGATGCACCGCAGATATCTTTTTACTCTCGTCATTCTACAAACTCGGACAGATCGTCGCAAAAAACCGGTAGCTCTCACCCGTTGTAATATTTGATGTCCTCGGCTCCTTCTCCATCCTCCTTCCATCTTCTCTCACCGACAGTGTTGCGCTATCGAATTTCGATTCCACCTCGATGCAACCCTCATCGTTGTCTCTTCGCGTTACGACGTATTTTCGCCACCAAGCAGCGTCTCGTCGCGAGATCTTGGCGCTCCGAGTTACTTTTCGCGACGAACGAAATATCGGAATTACGTCGGCTTTAATCGACTTTTTCTGTCGTTTAAAATCGATGAAGAGACATGACATTTTTTATTTTGTGATTTTTAAGTTTTTGCGAAAATTAATGTAATTTTTGCGGTCGAAGGGTGTAAATACGTCGGTATGTATATGACGAAAACAAAATTTATTTAACAAAGTTCTTTTTTCCATTTTGGCAAGAGAAAAGCTTATCAGAGAAATGTTAAAAACTTTTTTAAAAAATTGTATGGACAATGGGTACTGCGCGCGTTCTATTCGCAGCTACTTTAGCTTTAAAACCCTGCGATTTCATGACAATGCGAATTTTTATTGATTTTTCACAGATTTTTAAAGCGGCATCGTCGATTTACGTGAATTTTTTCGTAAACGCTGGCGAGGTCGGAACACGAAACAGTCCTCTCTCTCTCTCTCTCTCCCTCTCACACTCCCCGTTATATTATATACCCTTGCGATCGAGGGAAGCAAGGGCGAAGGGGCCGGGGGGAATTGCATTGTTACATTCTCCGCGAACCGATCGACGTTTCGTTGCTCCTGACGAATAAAATAAAATGAATAAAAAAAAAGAAATTAAAATAACGTAACAGGCAGTAGAGAGACCGACGAGAGGAAGCGACTGGAGAGAAATAGGTTGTGAGAACGAGGAGGGAGACGAGTTTTAAAAAAACGAACCAACAAAAAAGAAGGAAACACGAACCCGCACGGGGAACAGAATACCGGAGATAATTGCAAAAAAAAAAAGAAAAAATTGGAGGAGCTAAAAAAAAGATCGGCAAAAGCGCCCCATGGATGACCACGCGCTCGCGCGCGCCCGAGCGCAGTACAGTCTCGCGCTTTTTTTCGTCCATTTTTCTCTCTTTTCCCCCCAGACCGATTGAAAAGTTTTTTAAACCTTTTATTATCATTTTTTTTCGCCTCTCTTTCTCTCGTCGGGCTCGCGTCGTTTCGAGTCGCATCGAACCTCCCTACGGTTTTGTTACTGTCGAATTTTATTTTGCACCCCAAACAACAAACCGTGTTTTACGCTACCGGTCGTCGAGAGTTTTTTCATGTTTCATGTTTTTTTTTCGCTCGAGCTATACATCTCGTCACTTCACTTTCTATTATATTCACAAATAATATAAACGAGTTTTTGTCAATGCAAAGCCTGGGAATTCTCGTTCTCACCCCTCGGGCCTACGACGCGTTTTAGGTGCAATATCTACAAACCCGCGGAATTCGAATCGCCGACGGAGAGACCCGCAAACGATTCCTACGAACCAAGAAAAACAAAAATATCAAATTTCGTTGAAACATTAGAAAATAAAAAACTCAATTTTTTCCAAATTTCAACAATAACGTCAATCTTTTACCGATTATTCTGATCAAAAAATGTGTAGCCGATTTTTCGTACGTGTCGTTCGGGTGGCTAACTACCTACGTTATTCCAGCTTTATAGAGAAAGAGTCAGCTCACTCGGGCAAGGCAAAAAACGAAAGAAACCTGAACGAAAAAGGTAAAAAAGGGGAGAAAAAAAAGAGCGAAGCCCTCGTAGTGGCGAAAGGGCGAAGAGGGCGTTCGGTAAATTAGTAGGCTTACACGCCTCGCAGCTCCCATTAGGCTAACGTAGCTAAGTATTATTAAGTCGCGCTAAGCCTCGCTCGCTTCTGCTCTCCTTCGTTTTACTTCTCTTTTCCTCCGTCTTTTTATTTCATATTTTTTTCATTCTGCTTTTTTTTCTTTATACTCTTCAACGCGCCAGCCCTCGAGGAGAATTACGAACGATCCGCGACGTCCAACAATAATTATGATATTTACGAGATGACGGCGAATATGATAAGGGCAATAATACGCTGGACGACGATTATAAGTGAGAGAGAGAGAGAGAGAGAAAGATCGTAAACTGGAGCAGACACGGCACGTTGATTCGCGATGTTCAGGCGCAGAGGAGGGGAGAGATTCGTGGCTCTAATTAAATACCGGTTAAACAAGCCTCGAACACACACTCGAATGACTGCGTGCAATATTAAAATAAAATGTTGTACCTGCCCGTACATACCCATACCCACATATATATATATATATATATAAATATATGTAGTTCGAAGTTATTAAAATTAATCGCTGCTCAATCGGCACGACTTTATTAATAAATCTGCATGCGAATACTTTTCTTTCAGTAGTTCGGTGCAACACGCTTTATCGCATGTCGGACTTCGTATCTCGAGTCAAGAGTGTCAAAAATAAAAAATCCCTCGCGAGTTAATAACGAGTACGCGCGTTATAAAAATTTAAAAAAAACGTACGCGAATAATTTCTAAAAGTAAAACAAGATCATTCGTCCGGATCGATCGTGAAAATAAAATTCCGATCTCTCTTGGTGTACGAAATGAAACATTCTCGTTAATGAAAATCGTGGTGTCGATGAATAATCGTAAATAAGAAAACAAAAGTTTCAAAACATTAACGTCATCGATAATTTCCGCGAGAACGTACGATCGACGGGATTGAAATAAATTGACCCGCGAGCGAAAGTAGGTACATTGTATCCGCGAGGCCGTAATGCACGAGACGAAGCCGTGCGTAGGCAAAGTCATCGTTACGCGAAGAGATAAGGATGAACAAAAAAGAAAATGTTGAACTTTTTTGCACGATGAGTAGCTATTGATGAGAACGAGCGATCTTCTCTCACTTACGTTCTAGTACGTGTACGAACATATACTTGATGCGTTTTTTTTCCTTCTTTGCTTTGTTTTTTTGTTCATTTTCTTTTTTATACTGCTCGTCGAGCCGTGAGCTCGCTCCTGTTACGCTCGAGATGTTCGCGTGTTGGTTGTCTGTAACAGGTAGATTGCCGTGAGCGGTACACTCGAACCTACAGTACCGGAGACTCTTGCCGGCATGCACTTAATACGTAGTACGATACCCAGTCTCGAGGAGAGTACCTACCCGCCGCTTGTCGGGTATTTTGCTCTCTCGCAAATGAGCAAGTATTCGGCACGCATGCCCGATCGCGTTAATCGCTCTTCCTATATCTGAATTCAAAAAATTTTCCATTTATCCGTTCGACTATACTATTCATTTCCCGATCGATCAAATCGCCCTCGGATCAAAATTCGATTTGCATAAATATCGCGCATTTACGTAATTTTTTTTTTTTTTAGAAATTTTCAAAAAAAAGGAAAAAAAATATTTTTGATTATATCAAATTTCCTTGAGTTTTATGATTTACCTTGGTTAAAGGGTTGAATATTATTGTTTAACAATTGTATTGAATGTTATTGTTTCGTTATTATTGTCGAAATATTTTTCCGTTTCCGTACGTTTTACACTTTCCTATTTTTCTTTCTCCGTTTCCTTCGAAGCTTCGAACAACCGTGATCGTCGATCTCGAATCAATGCTATGCGACGAATCTCGCCCCCCTCTCGAACAGGATCACGAGCAAGCCGCACCGTTGGGACCGGCTGAAAATCTCGACCAGGTAAAGGTAATCGTCTCGTGTTGTCGTGGATGTTTACACGTCCAAAGGACACTGTACACATATATATCTCTCCTGAGAAAAAGGAAGCGATCGAACCTCGGCGCAAAAACCATTGGCGTATGGTTTTCCAAATCCTGCGTTTCAAAATTTCCTAAATTTTCGCCCTTTTTCGATTTTTTTACCTTCTCGTGCAGAACAATACAAAAAAATCAAGAAACAAAATAAAAAAAAAGAAATTATTCTTATTCCTAGAAAACGAAGAAAAAAGAAAAATCTCGAGTAATGCCTTTTCATTAGCGCGACTGTTGCTTCCGATTCCCGGCTGCTTATATACGAGACTAATGGAAACTGGAGTCGACCACTTAGCCCCGATTATCGCTGTGGCGTTCGTGCTCACGCGTTCGCGATAATTCCGCGCCGTTTCCACCAATCTCCCCCCCCCCCCCCTCACCCCCACCCGCCACTTACCCACCTCTCTCTATCTATCTCCTTTGCATAAACTGCGTGTTGCACCGGCGTGCACTGGTGTGCCGCTCGGTTATTCACGCTCGATCGATCGAACGAATCCGACGCGCTCGATCGCCCTACCTAATGAATTTATTTCGATTATCGTGTTTAGCATGCGTTACGCCGTTCGCCCCGCTTCGCTACTACCTTGCGCGCCAGGAGAGTTAACGGGTCGTACAAGGGCGACGAAGATAGCGTCCTTTCGCGAAAGAGAGAGACAGAAAAAAAAGAAAAACGTAAACGATCAAGATCGAAATAAGACCGGGATTAACGCTAAACGACGATGAAACAAAATTCGTACGTAAGATTTTTCGACGATAATACGAGCTCCAAAAATTCATAAAAGATAATCGAAAACGATGGTTGCGAAATGCCGAAAAATAATCGACGAATACCTATCACCAAAAAAAAAAGAGAAAAACGAAATACGAATAAAAATTTTGTCGGAAAAGAAAAGAAAATTATTAAAAAATTAGCAATGGTAATAAATTTATATTGGAAAATGCCGCAAGACTGGTGATAATAATGAGAATGAAAAGAAGAAAAATGAAAAGAAAAACAAAAAAAAAGAGAAAAAGGATCTAAGAAGCGCGATCGTTCGTCGGAATCGTAATAAAGCTTCTCTCTTCTGCCATTAAATAGCTCCGGAGTTCTATGTACGGTAATGTTTTATGTTTATATACAGCACACGTAATAATATGGTACAACAGTGTATGTACAGTACGTGCCTCGACGAATCGTAAAGCGCATCGCGTTTTCCTACACCGTTAAGCGAGTCTAATTGTATCCGGTCGATCGACGCAACGCGATGCGTATCGAATCTCTCTCTCTCTCTCTTTCTGTATGCTCTCTCGCGAGTGCAATCGTAATATATACATATATATATATATATATATGCGTTTAAATATATGTATAAATATATATGTACGAAGAAAAAGAGACCCGAAGAACTGGTTTTAATAAATACTCTCTTTATATTCAAGGTATCGAGCATGAGAACTTTTATTTTATGACTTCTCGCTTGGAGTATTATTCGAAAAAATTAAAAAAATAAAATAAAGAAAAAGCGCGACCGCTCTTCCTCAGTCTCTTTATTTCTTTCTCCCTGTATTATTCGCTTTTTATTGCAGCCACCGAGCGCATACCTTATTCATTCGGTTATGAGATGTTTTAAACATTCGAAATGCGTGGAAAAAAAGGTCGACGGTGTTAGCACGAAGTTTTTTTTGTTGCTGTTTTTTTTTTATTATTTTTGTAACGAACGCGGTTGCAATTTCGATAGGCTCGACTGGAGGAAATTCGCGAAGAGATCGGCATTCGAGACGACGAAAAATTAACAATTTCGTTTCTTCGATTTATAAAGTGATTGACGAAGGAGAAATTCATTTTTATCGAGATAATTATCAAAATTGATTTAATCGTCAAACTTTAAAAAAAACGTATATATTTTTAAATTAAATATTTTGATTAGATTTGATTAGATTAGATAGAATTTTGATATATTTATAATTTTTAAGAATTCGTTTTTTGTTGTTGTTGTTGTTCATAAAGTAAAGCAAACAAAATTCGATCGTAATATTCTGTTTCTTAATAACTCGAAAATTGCGTCGAAGTTTATCGGAACGACGAGGGGGACATGGTAAATGCCTCGGGGGTATAACGTCAACGAGTGCGAACACCCCATCGTTGCGGCCAAGTTCCTTTTAACGCGTGTCTAATTAGGCGAAAGAGGACAGAGCCCTCGAGGGCGGTGACTCGCTTTTTTTTTCTCGTACTTTCGATTATATTTCTACCCGGGGGTCAAAGCCACATCCCGAGAAAGACAGAGCGAGAGACGGAGAGAGAGAGAGAGAGAGAGAGCGAAAGAGACGAATTGAATTTCAATCGTGCATCGTGCGCAATTCGCCGTCTCGAATTGCAATATATATAAGAACGCTAAATGAACGAGTCTTCACGGTTCGGAACGCAGGACGACTCTTCGCTCTTTCGGAAGACCCATCAAGTTTTAAAGAAGAATAAAAAAAATATAAGATTAAAATAAAAAAAAAGAGAACAAGAAAAAGAAGAGAGAGAGAGAGAGAGCGATGAAACTTGGCGAGATCCGAGCGCCTCTCGACGATTACGTCGAAGGCGCAAACGTTTTTACCGGTATTATATTGCCACGTGGAATCTTAAATACTTCTTGCCTCGGACTTTCCGCTCTAATTAGAGTAGAACATATATATATATATGTAATGAATGAAGAGAGGAAAAAAAGAACGAGATGCATCTCGAGGTTGAGGATGCAAAGGAATTTCTACCTTTCAATCCTACAATTTGACGCCGAGAAATTATATTTCCGTCAGAAATCATGATAAAAATTTGTATAAATGGCACCGATGGTAAATCGAGCGAGGTATAATAATATTAGGCGAGACGAGACGAGAACGGGGTAAAAAAATTCGCGTAATCGCGAATTCCTACAACCGATACGAAGACACCGGTGATCGGTTTACGTTGTAATACGTGACCGCGATGTCTCGTTAATTGATAAGCCGAGGCAGTTCAACGAGACGATTTCACCGATACAAATGTATTCGTTAGAAGTCACGGGCTCTGCAATTTTGCAAAATGTTGGTAATTGCGCAAAATACTACAAAAAAAAAGAAGAAATAAAGAATATAATTCGCGAAAGTACGAGATCGAGAAAAGGGGCTTTTATCTTCCACGAAATGAAAACATAAAATTGCCAAGGGCATTTCAATGGTAATAAGTGCAGCCTCTGCATTCTGATACGCGTGTGTCAAGAAAAACGGCTCGATTTTTAGTCACGCAATCTTTTACAGATTACCGACTATCCTGGCTGTTATATATTACATATATATATATATATATATATATATACATATATATAAATATATATATATATATATACGTTCCCACATATATAACGATGCAGAGGAAATGAGAACGATCGGCATTGATTGCGCCTCTTGCGAGAAAATCGAACGCGAGAATTTTCGCTGCTCGATCCTTCGCCTCGATTCTCCACTCCATACGATAGACCCGATCGGGGATTAATTAAATGTCAATAGGAAGATAGAAATGTATGTCGATGAAAGAAAAGGAGAGAGAGAGAGAGTGGTGCGCGAGGATACGAAAGTGATCGTTAACGATTCTGTACTTCGCGCGATGACAATCAAGGAATTTCGATTATCGCCTCTGGATCAACGATCGATCGATCTATATATATATATATATACAACGAATTAAACGATTTCCAATGTCCGTTGTCTCTAAATAAGCTTATCGGGCAAATGGCTCGATAGACGGAATTCTATCAACCGTGAACGATCGATCGATCGTACGAGACGATTCTTATCGTTATACGTACGAAATCGAGACGGATCATCTTGAGAGTTTCTCGAAGTAAAATTATCGCTTCGAGACGGGCGATATATAGTCAACTTGTCAGATTTTACGATCGTTCATCAAACGCGATTCTTATCAAAGCGGTTGATCCGATTGTTCGATTCTTATCCTTTGAAACATACGTGCATGCCTATCCTGTCAACAACAAGTCGTGCTCGAACCTAATCGCTCCCGGACCGAGAAAAAAAAATTAATAAGCCATTCTTTCGTGATTTTTTTTCAATTTTTGCCTCGTAACGCTCCTAAGCCCCGAACGGATGTTCTCGCCACTTTTAAAACTCTACCTGCTTGACACGTGTGCAATTTATATCCGACCCTGATGTTCCGTGTACGACATTAACAAAATTATCATTTCTGCCTCATGTTTTTACTTCGCTATTATGAACTTTGCACTGTTTACTTTATCATTATCTAAATCGATTCTTTTTTCACGTCGATTATCGCCTCGTTTTCTCTCCTGGGCTGTATTTAAAATTCGACGTCAGGTACTTTTGTATCGTGACTGAAAATCAGGGGTTGCGGAGTCACGACGATGATTATTCGGAAAATATAACGAGAAGAAGAATATTTAGGCCCGCGGCTATAGCTTTGACGCGCCCCCTTGGCGTAGCACGTGGCAACAATATACAAATATATAAATCTAAAACTCGGCGTCGGAGAGAATCTACGTCGCGGAGACGGTAACCCAAACGATGAAAATCCCTATAGTGCGAAGGCCCGACGCGCGCTCGAACCAGCGAGACTAGGGATGGATTTATTAAATGGGCGTGGTATTCGAAAAGGGAGATACACCGTAACGCAAACGAAAATATACGGGGTGGCTACGAGTGTAACGAAAGAACGCTATAGAACACGAGGGTCGAGACTAGATGTGAATCGTGACGACAGAAAGAGAGAGAGAGAGGGAGAAAGAGAGGGAGAGAAAGAACGAGAAAGAAAAATCACAGAGAACCTGGTACCGAGAGCTAAGGGTGGTTTTTGTGCCGGGCACGAATACCAGCGAGAGATCGAGTTTACGGTCGACATCTGCGGCCAGTTTTGACCCCTCGGGGTGACGATATGTTCGTATACACGTACCGAAAACGAGAGTGTAAAAGAGAAAGAAAGAATATGTGCGAGGTTAAAAAAAGAAAGAAGGAAAGAAAGAAAGAATGAAAGGAAGAAACGGAGGAGGGGTTGACGTCGAAGGGTGGCTTTTACCCCGAGCTAAGGCTATAACTAAAACTCGACGACTGTCTATACATATATAGGACTCGGTCGGGTTTGCACGATCTACGCGAGAGCCCCTTCGGCTTCTCTCTTTTCTCGGTGCATCCTGTTTCACTCCGGAGCCAGGCAAATCGACCGTTAAAAAGTTCCCCGGGAACTCGAGTAATTCCATTAGCGCTCACTCGGTCTGTCTCGCATTTTCTACGGTAGCTCATCCCCCCTACCAGCTCTACGTTACCCGAGTACGTAGCTTTCTCCGCTTTCCCCGCTACTACTATACTGTACGAAAAGGCATTACGAGTGCCAGGGCCTGTCCTTATGTGTCTAGCCCGTAACGCCCACACCCCCTCTTCACCCTCGCTGCTACTACTCTAATGTCACCGTGTATTATGTACGTATAGCTATGAACCGTGTATTTTCCCTCGTGATGCTTTTTCCCCGAGGGAAGTACCGGAACGATTTTTATAACCGTCTCAATTTGTCATCCCGAATTACCGAGGGGGTTGGACGTGAAGCGAAGCCCCTGTGGAAAATAAAAGAAATACTAGTTCCAGCAGGCGAACAGGTACCGGGGTCACTTTTTTAAAAAATTTGAAACCTTTTTCTTCTTAGTTTTTAAGTAAAAAGTTTTTTCTTTAAATTTCTAGTTTTTTTTAAATAAAAAAAAATTATTGTCAGGATTTATCGAAAATATTTAAAAAAAATTAGGCTTGTTTTTTAGCTCTGGTATACAGGCATGAAAAAAATCATAAACTAAATCCGAGCGGGTCAGGGTAGGAGGATGCACCAGTCGACATGGAACACCCCATGTACGTTTACAAGCATAGTAATTGGTACGGGCTGAACAGCATATAGAATCTAAAGGTGTACCCATGTACCTGCGATATTTACAAGAGTGGTCGGGGAGTTACATCGTAGTACGGACAACTTTTATATACGTGTTGTATTTCACAGACATACATATATATATATATATATATATATATATATATTCATATGCAGACCCTGTGTAAAGTCCCCTCTGGTTTTCCTCACCCTCGAAGACCGTCTCTCCCCCCATGACTCGGATAATGCCCGGAGGAAGGCCCCCTGGCGCGGCAAAGACTCATTAATTAATCCGGTGGGTCGAATGAAAAAATAAACGAGGCAAAGTCGAAAGCGTGCAAGCGGAAAGGAGCATGACGGAGAGAGGAAGATGAGGAGGAGGAGGAGGAGGAGGAGCGAAGGCAGGGAAGGAGGATAGATGAGCTCGAAAAGCTTTACTATATGTATATTCGAGCCTCGTATACCAATATAAACCGACGCCGAGATCCATAAATACTTCGGCGTGTTAATTCACCCCCCCCCCCGTTCCATTCCACCCTGAACAAGCCGGAGCGAGAGAGAAATAAAAAAAGGAACAAAAGTGAATGATGAAGAGGACAACGAAGAAAGTAAGGAGAGATTCGTGAAAGAGGAGCCGAGGTCACCCTCACTACCGGTATTAACGACTCGATCTCTGGTATATAACGCCCGCGACACCCCGCAACACTCTCGCGTCGGCTACGTGAAAAGAGATATTATTCGTGAAGGAGCGCGAACGAGACAAGAACGATGAAGCTGCTGGCTGCTGGATAATCGCCGACTTGCTCTTACGGAGCGGATCTTCGATGCTCCAACGTTATGTCGTGCTTACTCGGTCCGTCGTGTGCGAAACTAAAGATAAATTGCTCGACGTACGACAAACGAGATCAAGCCGACTATTTGTATCGACGCGTTTTCCTAGACCTCGTATATTCGTCGTGCGAATTCGACGATGAAAGATTTCGGGCGAGAAGCTCCTCCAAGATTTCATTAAATTTACCAAGTCTTGGGAAACCTCGAAAAATCAACTATTTGCGATGCTGTATCTCCGTTCTCGTTCGTGCTACAGAAAATTTTACGAGTGACTTTTTGAAGAACTCGTCGAGCACTAGAGAATCAACCAAGGAACGTCCGGATAGCCCAATTTTTCTGGCCGTGGCGGCACTTTGGAAATCGCGGTTTTCTGGGCCCGTAGGGACAATACGTGAAAAAAATGGCCTAGGGTGGGGTCAAATTTTTTTCTGCTGCAAATCGTCTTTAAATCATCATATTCGTGTTATGCGGGAAATTTCCGATTAAAAACTAACCCTATGAAGTGTTTTTGGGGAAAACAAAAGTTTGACCCCCTCCGGACCCCCTAAAGTCAGGAAAGTAAATCACGAATATCGACTATCGGCACCTGGCCAGGGTCAAACATTTTTTTCGTCCAAAAAGGCTTCAATTGGAGGTTACGGAATCGGAAATTTCCCGCCCAATACGAATATCACTATTACACTCTCGATATATCGCAATTTGGTGAAATACTCACGTTTTTGATCTTTTCACCAACAAATGCAAACAATACGGAATTATAATCGTGATATTCTTGGCAATCCCGCTAGCAAACGAACCTCTACTTCCGTTCCCTTCAAACCAAGGGAGTTTGCTCGGAAAAAGAGGCTGCGGAAGGGAATTTGTATTCTCAAAAATGATTTCAAAATAGTTTTATTCGATAGCCCAAGTAAGAATTCTGCCAGGGCTTAGACTAGGTCCCGATTATTTTTCCCTCACTTTACAAAGGCCCTAACAGGGCACCTGACTAGGTCCCTTGGTGGCCGGTCACACTTTGTCAGTGAGGACCTAAAGAGGCCTATAAATCAGGGCCCGGCTGGTTGCCTCAACAGAACCCTGCCAGAACCGAATCGAAGCCGTGAAGCAACCCTATTACTGCCCTATAATTACCAGCTTTATTAGTGGATACATATCAGTTTGTAAAAATCCTTGCGACAAGGATGTGCAAATAAAACTACCAAATAATAATAATAATAGTGGATACATATCAAGCGAGATGTTTTGCAATAATGAAAACAATTTTCTTCGGGTAAAGGGTTATTTATTACTATCCACCCGGCCCGGCTTCGCCCGGGTGTAATTTATAAGTAAAAATGGTGAAAAATGTAAAGTTAGTGCCTTTGTTTATAGAATTCCTCTATAATCAATGTTTGCATCTAAATTTTCGTTACACATCCATAGATTGATAATGAGTTAAATTATCGGTCAGCTTGCCGCTTTATAATGCCAGCGGGCGACGACTACGCGTGCGAGAAAGCGCTCGGCCATGCGCCGCCCATCGGCCGCTGGCGGAACTACATACTCGTCGCGCGGTGAGCACATACAACAACCAAACGGTGTTGTACGTAGGTATATGTGCTGTCATTCCTGCACGCATGAATATTATTTTTAAAAAAACTATTTTTATATTGTGAAATTTATTTTCCAAACATTCTAAATATTTATAGAATGCAAATTTTACTACAGATAATTTGAGAATTTTACTACAGATAATAATATTCATAATAGAATACAAATTATCTATAGTAAAATTTCTATTCTATAAACATTGAGAAAATTTGGAAAATAAATTTCACAATATAAAAAAAGTTTTTTTTAATAATATTCATGCGTGCAGGTAAAATTAACGCTTAAAAAGCTTAAATTAACTTTATATGTACATCACATCTATGGAAAATAAGTATAAAAACTAGACATTGGTGTAAATAACTTTGCAAATATTGTGTGCTCTGTAATAACTACTGCCCTGATGAATCCCGATTAGGCCCTTTATCATTTACCTCGCTACGACCTTTTTTAAATAAATAAGGCAACCCTGTTATTTCCCTGTCGGGGCCTAGTCGGATTGTGTTGTGAAAATCCCTAGTAGGGAATCCATATTCAAACCCTTTTGGGCCCCGATCGTTTTCAGGGCTGCCCTACTAATTTCTTTCACGGGAGGAAATTTCTCACACATCGTGAACCGATTTTTAAATTTAATAGACTTTTATACGAGATTATCAAAGATAACGCGAAGCAGTATTGACACACCTGTCCAAATATCAAATTTCCTATCCTTGTCTCGATTTCGCTTCGTCGACGTCACTGGTACCCTTTCAATTTCTTTTGTCGGCAAAAACAACATTTTCGTTTTTTTTTGCACGAGTCCGACGCTGTCGTAGAATGAAATAAACCTGCTCTCAGGCAAAATTACAAACCTCCGCGTACGAAGGAATTCCGTATATGCCCGTACAGAAAGGAGTCCTCTTGTCGTACCGGTCGTCCGTTTAGAAATTCGATCCTCGTGAATAATACGGTACTCTCGAATGACCGGCATGTCGCACGAGAAAGAGGACGTTTTACCAGTGAACGAGATCGATTCCTCGAATCTGAGCACGAACCCGAGCATGTCGACAAGCCTAGGCTCTTTTCCCCCATTTCTCCTATCCCTCTCTATCTCTATCATCCTCTCCCGTTCACGGTCTCGAGTGTTATATCGAATTAACGGCCGTCCAAATGGTCTCGTCTGTCCCGGCTGCTGGTTTCATTCGACCCTCGCACTCGTCCTACCGTCTCCACTTACTTTACGCCACCGCAAATGCTTTAAACACCGTACTACCCCCGTTTTCACTGGCAACCTGTTTCGAGTTGACTCGAAAATAAAACAAAATCAAAATGTGAATTAAATGTAATAATGATGAAGCTGCTTAGTACACAATTATTGAACATCATGGAGAATCTTGCTATAGTTTCATAGCGCAATGGAGCGATTCGAAATTCGGAATTTAAAAAGTTTGACAAAAAATGCAAAATTACATTTTCCTCGTACAGACAAATTCACTAATTTTCCCAATAATTCTGCGAACGCATAATATTCTTACAATATTATCGACAGGCGTCAAAGTCCACAAAAGAATTATGCACAAGCTGTATTTTCGTTCTCGAGACAACTTAACATTTCGCGAATGGTTATTTCGTTTTTGTGTACGGAGAAGGTTCGTCCAGATTTACGAGAGAGCGAACGAAAAGTACGACGAGATGCTTCGACTTCCCGTACCTCTTGGACCGTCGTATACAATTATATTTACGACTCACGGTTTATATTAGTTCGGTGGTAACGTTTTTCCTTCGAGTGGCTTGACTCGGTGAATTTCCATCGGTTCGTTCTCTCGACGCGAGAAACGGTCGTGACGATAAGGATTCCGGCACTTACGAGACAGAGACATCGTAGGAAGATGACGAGAGCGTAGGCACCGGACGTCTATCGTCTACGTATAGAAACGCGGCTCGTCGATCTAGAAAAATGATAATGCCCTTTTGTACAAAGAGATATTTTTCGAAGCCCTTTTTCGTTCGTCTATTAGTCATCCGATGGAAAGTAGTCGTTGGACTCTCCGACGGGTGAGAGTCTCGAGTTGCCGCGTTCCGAAGCTCGAGTTTCGAGTGGCTCGTTCCGATTATCGGCTTACACGTTGGTGTGTTTAGCTCTATGCACAGGTGTGTGCATACACACTCACATATAGATAAACACGTGCACATAGGTAAGCGTAAGATCTCAATTGAATCTTGGACTCGTTGTTGACTCGAGCACTTACCGATTAATCGGAGAATTAACATTTACAAACATTTACAATCACGAGAATTCTTAAGATTGTGTTAAGTCGAGTCTAATTTTAAAATTATATCAAACTCGGCCAAATATTTTTTCGATGGAATTAATTCGAATAGCGACGGTCGATTAAACTTTGCAAATTTCACATACTTCATCGAATAATCAATTATACTTTGTGGTTATGTCTAGAAATTTTTAAACCGCGCGTATAAAAGTCCTCACAATTCTGCGCGACTTGAACGATTCAACGATCAATCGTTCTCACACTGTTACATCGAGAAATAAAAATAAAATAATCCATTAAAGAAATTTCTTTGAAATTCGAAATTACGGTAACGACTGTTTTTCACACGTTATTTCAAAGTCTCGGAAGATTTCGCTCGCGATTCTGCGTTTACTCGTTCGAATCTCTCTTAGGCCGTTTCGCCAAAATGCTGAATTACACATAAGAAATTTCAATGCACGTAGAGTGTGTATTTTCGCAAATTGGTGGTGGAATATCGCGCGATGGCCAAATCGCCGCTCGCATACTTCTCATTTATCCTCGCGTACAGCTTCTTCGGTGCGCGAAGAAGAGAGAAAGAGAGAGAGCGAGAGGGAGATAGTCGGTCTATAGGTAAGAGCAAGACCATCAAGGATTCTCGCAATGATGAGAGAAGAGAGAGGTAGAGGTAGAGGTAGAGAGAGAGAGAGAAACTATCGTCCGAGTATCCGTGAGTTGAGAGCATCGGTGTGGTTAGCCGCAACGACCGCACCGACTGCTTCTCTCATTCCCTCTTACGATCACTATATATATCAACCTATATCTATATAAATATAGGAAGCTACGGCTCTACCCCTATCGCTAGCTCTGTCCGCCACTCAGCCCAGGCAGATGTTGCTCACCCTCTCGCACCCTCGCGTTCCCAACCCACTCGATGCTTTTGTACCGAAACGTATTTCACTCTCTCTCCCTCATTCCCTCTTTCTCTCTCTCTCTCTGTCTCTCCAGCATTCGTTCTGTTACGCAAATGGCTCAAAAATGACTCGAATCCAACTGGCATTCAATATTAACTCTGCCCTTGTGCAATGTACACATCACAAGGTATCTCGTCTCATAAAGAACCCATGGTTTTCGAATCGCCAGGTTAAGTTTTTTGGTAAAGCCTTTCCAGGGCTGTATTACGTGTCAGAATAGTAATACGCGTAACAATAGGTCCGTTGCCCAACGGTGTCTTTATAGACCGCGCAGTCTTCCTTCGTAGTCAGTATCAGGACCAATATGAGAAGTGAAATGAATATTGTGTGTGTGAGGATACTTATCGAAATGTTGATCAATGGCAGTCAAGGTGTGTTTCCCTTCTATGGACTTTCGTAGCTGCAGCCGTCGATGTCTTCGAAGATGGAGGATAACCCTTGATGAATACGATGTGCACAGGCGAAGAATCAGAGCTTGTTTAGGTATCACAAGATGTCTTCGGGTTAACACAAAGGAGATGACCGCGAGTGTTAACACGTAATGATTTATTTGATATTCGATTACAATGATTTTCACTTCAAGCGGATGCGAATGATGTGTTTTTAATTTAACAAAGTTTTAAACTATCATCCCGTTTGTAAAACGTGGAGTACAACTGGCGTAGCAACTAATTATACCGAGCTCCAGTCAGATGGGCTCCAGAGAGAGGACCTCTCTGCACGAAGTACAATTAACGAATCTGCCTTCGAAGTCGCTCTAAGAATCGTCGATGCTCAATTTTTGTGGGAAAGCGATGGTGGGAAAGCGGGTGTGCCATATGTAGATCTGGAGTTTGTTAAACTAAGGGTCGTCGTTATGTTTATTTCTTAGAAGTATCTGAAGTGGTGGCGTTGCAGCCTGGGCGACACGAGGTCAGGTTACGCAGTCTAGACATTCGGGGTTTCTAATATTTGGAGACTATGCAGGCGTTGTTCTGTAAGGGCGCATGGCATTTCTTTGTATGCTTTTATACTATCGATAGACGAGTCTGGCATTTCTTATATATACTGTTATTCTATTGACAACCGAGTTCGGTATTTCTTATAAATATATTTATTCTATGAATATGAAAATAAAGGCTTTGCTCTAATTAAGACAATTTTAGGCGGTTGGCTTAACACCCCCCAAGTTAGATTGAACTTCTGCGATAGTTGATTTTGATGTTGAAGGTCTTATCCCTTCTAGGTTTTTTATCTTATTTGGGACCTCTGGGAGATCAGATCTTTTTTCTTTTTGTTGTTCTGCTATGGATTCTAATTGTTTTTGAAGTTTTTGTAACTCTATATTTGCTTTATTTTCATATTTTTTAATTTTCTTGTTGGTTCTCGGACAACAGCATCGAAATAGTCCGTTTCCGATGGATTTGAGGATGGGCATTAATGCTCCAAATCGCCATAAGGCAAATAATAGTGGCAAACCTACTTTTATACTTTTATCGAGTACTCCATTCATGTTGTTCCAAAATTCATCGTGTTTAAGTACAATGTTTGCTTTTTCTAGATCTCTATTGATGTCGTCTAAGTCTTGACCAATATCTTTCAGGTACATGGTATCTATTTGGTTCGATACATCTCTTACGCGTATAGTAAGATCTGAAAAGTTTGTTGTTAAGTACGTTTGACTTGGGTTTATTAAGCGATATTCTTTTGGAAGTCCATTAAGGATTACTTTAGCATTATCTTGGGTTAATATACATTTGTCGGTAGTTTTTAGAAGTGTAACTTCTTTGATGTAAACCTCGCTCGTGTAGTCTTTACATTGTATAAGTATTGGAACAGGCCTCCCAATTTCCGGGATTAACAAAATTCCATGGTTATTATACAAGGACATATAACTCATCTTGGTTACCTTAATTTTACTTAGCTTGCATTGCTTAATATCGTCTTGACAGGTTGGTCTGTTGATTCTATTATAAATCGGGTGAGTATAGTGCGTAATGTAATAATTGTCGACTCTTTTCATGTGCATAATTTCGGTTTCGCTAGCTATCATATAATTGTCTCCTTGTCTTAACAGGTGGGAATACTTTGGCGTGGTTACAATGTATGTCTTATTATAAATCTTTGGAATAGGTATAATGTTGTACAAACTCCATTTATCATTTTCTAATTTAGGGATTGTCAATTCGAATATTCTTCTAGGAACGAAGTGTTCGCAAAGGTTACCTGTTCAATGGTACGAGCGCTGTTAATTGCGGTTAATATAATTGTCGTTATCAACAACATCTTCATCGTGTTCGCCGTCTGAAAAGAATAACTTTATTCGATTCAAATGAACTGTTTTTTCTTTATCATTGATATTTATCTTAACGTTCGATTTATCCTTGTAGATTTCTATTATTTCGTATGGTCCTAACCATTCGAGGTCTAACTTATGTTTTTTACTTTCGTTGTGAAGGTAAACTTTCTGTCCTACCTTAATTTTGTCGAAATCTTTTTTATTTTTGTTTTCGTTTAGTCGTTTAGCTGTTTGATCCTGTCTTAGTTGTAAGCGTTCTCGTGCTTCTAAGAGTATGGTGTCATGCGTCTGTGTCCATTTCTTCAATAAATCGTCATATGTTAATGATTTTTTATGAGGCAGGCTTGATGGTTTCCTAAGTTTTCTATTGAACGCTAACTCATCAGGTCGATATCCGGTTGCACTGTGTATTGAACTGTTGTAGGCGAAAGCTACTAATTTCAGTATATCCTTCCAGTTATCTACTTGGCCTTCACACATGGTCTTTATTGATTCTTTAAGTAGGGAATGCATTCTTTCTATACTTCCATTACTCTGCGGATGAAATGCAGTGGTTCTAATATGCGAAATACCGTGTAATTGTTCGAAGTCTTTCATTAGTTTGGAATTAAATTCTTGTCCTTGGTCTGTTAAAAAGGTGTCGGGGGTTCCATGAATCATTATAAAATCATCGTTTAGTGTCTGAATAATTTCTGAACTCGACTTTGTTTCTAGAGGGCATAATACGATGTATTTCGTTAAGCAATCCTGTATACTGAGAATGTACTCATGCCCTGATCGTGATCGTTGTAGTGGGCCGAATATGTCTAAGGCAACTTTTTCAAATGGTTTGTCTGGTAGTTCGGGTACGATAGCTGGGGCTATTTCACGATTTCTCACAGCTTTGAATTTTTGACATATTTTACAATTTTTGATATAATTTTTTACGTCTTCCTCAAGATGTTCCCACTCTCTGTGTTCCTTTACTCGGTGTATAGTCTTATGTTCTCCAAAATGCGAACTTAGGTTAGTTCCATGACTTTCTGCTATAATTTTCTTTTTGTCTATGTAGTCGGGTTCTTTAAATGTTGAAAAACAATATTCGTATTGAGTTTCGGGGTCTTTACAACTAAAGAATCTTAATATCGACAGAATTTCTTCCTTGTCAGCTTTCGTCATTAAATCGTCTGTGAAAATCTTAATATGTTTAGTTCCTTTAACCTTATTAATGGTTAATTTAGTTCTGACTTTGTTGAGTATCTGATAATACAAACTCTGGGGTTTATTATCGGTAGGTGTATTAATTTTTATCCAATGTTTTCCTTTTACATTAGGTCTTTCTCTTAAAAGATGGCCTAAGTTGTTTGGATTATATAACTTGTATGATGAATATTGATAGTAATCATATGGTAGCTCTATGTCTGAGTCAGTTTGGAGTTGATCTAAGCTTTTATCTGGATCGTTTTTTTTCTCGTTGAGAGGTTCAGAATTTTTGTTGATGTTTGAGTCTCTTGATCTCAAATTATAATTAATTTGATTATGGCTGGTTAAGGTATTTTGATGATTATCAACGTGATTCTCTTTATCGCTTAGTGTGTTTAGAGTCTCGAGATCTTCTTGAAAGTCGTCTGTCATTAGTTTGAGTTTATTAGGAATTGTTTTACTTTGTTCATAGGTGTTTGTTTTGGCTATCCGTTTAATTTTGAATTCCGTTCGATTAGCGTCACTGGTTATTATATATTGATCGTTTCCATGAGAGTCCCTTTCAATATGATGGACAAGTTCATTATCAAACGTCTTATCTGTGTTATAGTCTTCCGGTAGTTCCATAAATGCTTCTCTAGATAATGCGTCGGCTACAACGTTATGCTTTCCTTTTACGTATTCGATATCGAATTCATACTCCTCGAGTTTGAGTCTCCATCGCAATAGTCTGGATGCAGGGTCTGGTTTGTTTGCTAACCATTTTAATGCTTGGTGGTCAGTTTTTATTGTAAACCGCCTTCCTAGAAGATATTGTCTGAATCGTTTAATCGCCCAAACTATAGCAAGTAGTTCTTTTTCTGTCGTTGTGTAATTTAGTTCAGCTTTATTCAATGTTCTTGATATATAAACACAAGGGCGTTCTTCTTGTGATAAAACGGCTCCTAGTCCTTGATTTGATGCGTCAGTTGTTAATACAAATTTCTTTGTATAATCTGGGTAGATTAATACAGGGTCATTGGTAAGGATATTTTTTAGTGTTTCAAATGCGATTTGACATTTATCTGTCCATGTAATCGGTTTACTTTTATCTTCTTGATAATTTTTTGTTAGATCAGTCAGGGGTTTAGCTATGGCTGAAAATTTCGGGATAAACTTTCTATAGTATCCTGCAAGTCCTAAAAAAGATTTAACTTGTTTAGGTGTTTTCGGTATTGGGAATTCCTTTACAGCCTTACATTTTTCTGCGTTGGGCTTTACTCCGTTAGGTGTAATAATGTGTCCTAAGTATTCGAGTTCGGGTTTTACATATTCACATTTATCTGGTTGTAGTTTCAAATTAGTGTCTCTCAATCGATTGAATAGTATTATTAAGTTTTTGTTATGTTCCTCCATTGTTTTACCAAAAACTATTATATCGTCCAGATATACAAAACAAATTTTCCCTATCAATCCTCTTAATGCGGTGTTCATCATTCTTTGAAAGGTGGCAGGTGCATTCTTCAACCCAAAAGGCATTTGTAAGAATTCAAAATGTCCTTGGTTGGTACTAAAAGCTGTATACTTTCTTGATTTTTCTTCCATGGGTATTTGGTGAAATCCTGCACTCAAATCAAATGCGGAGAAAACTGATGCTTTTCCCAAGTCGTCTAGAATGTCTTCTATAACGGGTAAAGGATATGAATCTTGAGCTGTTTTTTCATTTAATTTCCTGTAATCGATTACCATTCTCCATTTTGTTTTACCTGATGCGTCTTTCTTTTTTGGCACTATCCAAACAGGTGCATTAAATGGGGATTGAGAGTGCTGAATAATTTGTTTCTGTAATAATTCTTGTACTTGTTTGTCAACTTCCTCTTGGTGAGTTTTAGGTGGTCTATAGGATTTTATATTGATGGGTTTTGTGGATTCGTCAAGTACGATTACATGTTCAGCTAAGTCAGTGCTCGGTGGTTTATCGTCGTCTAATTGAAATAGGTCGGAATAGTTTTGTATAATTTTCCACATTTCGTACCTTTCTCTATCACTCTTTATATGATCTAATCTGGTCTTCTTTTTGAGTTCTTGAATCCTTTTATTTTGGTTCGTTTTGGTAGTTATCAATCTCGGTTTTACTTCGAAGATTTGAATATTTCTTGTTTGGAAATTTATGTTTCTTTTTCCTTCATTAGCTAATGGGATATTTACAATTCCTTCCTTTATGTGATGGAGGCTTTCTCCTTGAGGTGTTGTTACTAATACGGTTCCTCTTTGCTTTGTTACTTCCACTGGAATAGTTATGAACTGTCCGGCAGGCACAGTAAATTGAGATGATTCTATTTGTTTATATCTTTTGTTGACTCTTATTCTTTCTTTAGGTAAGTCGATCATTATATCATTGTTTAATATAAAAGGTGTTCCTATTAAACCGTCTTCCCTAATTGGATAATCAGCTGGAACTATGTGAAATTTGTCGCGTCGGTTGTTTATGTTTCCTTCACACGTGATATATGTGTATCCAAGCGTCTTGTTCGTCTTTTTTCCGGTGTTAAAGAGAATTGGTTTTTTGACAATGTTTTTTGTTTTTACCAGGTGTTCTTTGATGATGTTAATTGATGCTCCGGTATCAATTAATGTCGTCAAATTTTTAATTTTTGTTTCTTTAAATTCGAACTTTGCCGTAAATAGATGTCCCTTATCTATTGTTGAGATGTGCTCTCTTCGCGAGCGCTGTCGTCGTCGCTTGTGTTTTCTTGCTCTTCTTTCGTCGCGTTCACTTCCTGTTGAGGAGGTCTCTTCTGGTTCAGAGCCTTCCGAAAATTTTGATTTCCTTTTCGAAGGGGTTCCTTTCTTTGATTATTGTTTTTGTTGAATGGGCTTGGTATGCCTTTATCCTTTTTCTTTTGATTGCAATACAGTTCGGTATGTCCACGCCGTTTGCAATAAGAGCATTGTCGGTCGGGGTGGTTCATTACCATGATATATTCGAGGGCTTCCTTCAATTGATCGGTTGTGTTTATGGAGTCAAGATCAAAATGTCGGATGTCGTTGTGATATTGTCGTTCTTTCTCCGTCCTAAATTCTTGTTCCTCTTCCTCTTCTTCGTGGGATTCATATTCATTATATTCGGTGTTATTAACGTTTGGTTTGTGTATGGAGAAAAATTTCTTCTTCTCTTGTGGTCTCTTGCTGAATGATCTTCCTGAGTTGAATCCAGGATTTTCTGATCTTTGCCGGTGTTGACTTTCATGAAACATTCCTCGTTGTCTTTGGATGCTTCTTTTGAAATCTTCGTGTTCTCGGGCAGTAGCTTCTGCTTGTGCGAGTGAATATATGTCTTTAGTTCTGAGATACGCTCGTGTATCTTCTTTAAGGTTTTGTAAATATGTCTGAATGATACCCTTGTCAGATATCTGCAGATAAGTGGTGATTGCTTCATCAGTTTGGTGAGCTTGTTTTAATTCCAGTCGTTTTGCGTTCAGCCAAGAGGTGTAAATCCTGCGAAATCTGGTGTTGTGCTCTTGGATTGTTCCTTGAGTGTGAATACACGCTGTCATCTCATTCATGAGTAGCAATGATGATTTCATCGGGTTAACTCGTTTTATCAATACGTCCTTCAATTGGTCGTATGTGTAAATATCAACATTTGATATGCAATTTTGTGCTCTTCCTTTGATTTTCATTGTTAATATTTTTTCCAACAGTAATCCGTGTTGGTTTGGTACTGTCCAATGTCGTGCTCTGTCAACTTTGTTTATCCATTCTGAGATGTTGACGGCTCCTTCCGCAGTATCTCCAGTGAAGATAGGTACTATATCGATAGTTTCCTTTGCTGGGGCGTCTTGATTTGGTAGCAAGTCGTCAGGTATTGGGACTCTGTATGGTCTACCCGCATAGTTTCCTCGGTGATTCGGTTGATCTTCGTCATTATCAGAATTATCGTCAGGGTCATCATCATCCGGATCTCCGAATGGCGGTGCTTTCGTTTGATATTGATACCGTTCATCATGTGGCTTCTTGTTTTGTTTAGAAGAATTGAGTAAAGAAGCTCGTGTCTGCGTGAGTTGTCGTATTCTGGTCTCGAGGTTTCGCACATGATCGTTTATTCTTTGAAAATCTTGGCGAAGCCGACTGTTTTCTTCTTCTAATGTTTGTGTTTTATCTTTATTCATTTTGCTTTTCGTGATAGTTAGAGTAGCCAGTTCTTGTTGGTGCACTTGTTTTAAGTTGTTTATTTGGGAGTTCAAATTTTCAATTTGTTGATTTTTGTGTATAAGTGTACTTTGTGTTTCTGCAATAATGTGTTCTAAATGTTCTTTTTCCTTGTTATGGGTTTGTAAACAGTTTTCTCTACCTTGTTGAAATTCTAACCTTACTTGTTCTTCGAATTGCTGTTTTTCTTTTATTAGCCTTTCTTCTGTTCTTTTAAATTCCTGTATTTTCTCGTCTAATTGTTTATCGAACTGAACGTCGTAAGTCGCTTTTATTTCGTTAATTAATCGTTCCTGTCGTTGAGCGTTTTGCTCTTGCAAGACCCTAAATTGATCTTGAGTTTCAATGGATTCTTTTTCAAGGTATTCCTTTTGGGTTATAATTTGGGATTGTAATGTGAAATTTGTATCTTCGAGAATTTTTTTCTGTTGCTGGCAAGTTTGGACCGCGTCTTTAAGTTTTTCTATTTGCTCTTGTAAGTATTTTTGTTCAATTATTTGTTCCGATTTTTCTCTTTCTAAAATCTGTTTTTCTATCTGAACCTCTTGTATATTATGTCTTAGCTTATGTATTTCGTCGTGCTGTTTCGAGATTTCTGCTTGTTTTTCTTGTACGGCTTTCGTGAATTGATTCTCGAGATGCGAATTCCGAGTCTCTAGAATTTGAATGAGGTCTTTTTGTGCAAGGTTTGCTTGGCCTGCACGTTCAGCAAATTCAAGACTACTATCGTTGTTTTTTTGTGAGTAAGCTAATTCTGTTCGTAATTCGAGTTGGGTTTTTTCGAGTACAAGTTTCTCGGTATTGAATCGGGAGATTTGTTCCTCTTGCAGTCTGATTTTTTCCGTTAATTGTCTTATTTTATTTTCTGATTCCTGAAGTGCGTCTCGTAACTGGTCAATTCCTGCGTCTCGTAACTGTACTTCTTCTATAGCTCTGTCTTTTAGCGTAAGTCCTTCGTCAAAATATTTATTTACTAGGGCGGTGAGTTGGGAGTTAATTAACTTCTCTTGCTCAAGCTCTCTTATGGTCGTAGGGTTGATTACTGATTGTTTTTTGTGAGGCGGTCTGAACTCTGTGGAACTTGATGTTACTGATTGTAGTTCTCTGGTGTCTACAGGGATAGCAATCTGATCTTCCGGTAATAATGAAATAGCAAGGTTTTGTTCAGATATTTCTTCAATGTTCTTTTTTCCTGTGATTACTAAAATGTAATCCAATGAATGAGGTACACCGTGGTACGCTAATAAATGTGGGTGATTCTTGGGATTTTTATGAAATTTCCAAGTTACTTGTTGTATTTGCTCAGTTTCTCTTAGAACACTTAAATCCTCTTTAGGTTTCCATTCAGGGTTATGTTTATAATAGAAAAAATAACTGAATAGAATACGTGAAGTATCTTTCTTCAAGTTTTTTACATGGTCAGGGATTTCCTCAATTATAATACTTCTTCCAGATATACTTTTCCCTAACGTGGACATTACTTTTTTTTTTTATGTCGATATATCTGTGTCACTGATCTAATTGTACATCGCAAGTGATATTATATATACTCAGCACCACTGAGTTTACTGTAGTAACAAGACTCTATTATTTTGCCGTATGTCTCTTTACTACATTGGACTGGACATAGCTTCCAATGCTAGTGGTTATTTCTAAGTTAAACGCACAAAATTACTTAACGAGTTTATAGTTTCCTTGTATCTTGGAACTTACTTTTACTCGCATATAGTACTAGTCGAATAGTCGAATGATGTCTTCGATGTTCCTGGGGTGGCGGCCGCTATCTCGTATGTAGTACCAGTCGAATGATGTTTTCGATGGTCTTGAAGTGGCGGGCGCTGTTACGACGATTGGTTGTAGACCCTCTGCGTCGATTGATGATCCAGCATACCGTCGGAGTTGAGGTTATTTTCTGAAGGCGTGTCTCCCCCAGTTTTAGTTCAATCCTTCCCAAGCTCGTGCTCCTGCGGCGAAGTCTTATCGATGCGTGGTACGTATAAGTTCCTTCTCACACGAATATTCGTTGTTCACTCACGGGAAATTCAGTGTGGCAATGTCTTTCCCGTTAACACAAAATTAACTAAGTTGAATGTTCGTTCAACGTTCACTCGTGCACATATTTTGTGTTCGTAGTTTTACACCCTCCTTTTGTGGAGTTTCGGTAACCGAGTTGAATATTAAATTCTGGTATTACGATTTTTCACAATCCTGGCAGGATCGCCAATTTTCTGTTACGCAAATGGCTCAAAAATGACTCGAATCCAACTGGCATTCAATATTAACTCTGCCCTTGTGCAATGTACACATCACAAGGTATCTCGTCTCATAAAGAACCCATGGTTTTCGAATCGCCAGGTTAAGTTTTTTGGTAAAGCCTTTCCAGGGCTGTATTACGTGTCAGAATAGTAATACGCGTAACAATAGGTCCGTTGCCCAACGGTGTCTTTATAGACCGCGCAGTCTTCCTTCGTAGTCAGTATCAGGACCAATATGAGAAGTGAAATGAATATTGTGTGTGTGAGGATACTTATCGAAATGTTGATCAATGGCAGTCAAGGTGTGTTTCCCTTCTATGGACTTTCGTAGCTGCAGCCGTCGATGTCTTCGAAGATGGAGGATAACCCTTGATGAATACGATGTGCACAGGCGAAGAATCAGAGCTTGTTTAGGTATCACAAGATGTCTTCGGGTTAACACAAAGGAGATGACCGCGAGTGTTAACACGTAATGATTTATTTGATATTCGATTACAATGATTTTCACTTCAAGCGGATGCGAATGATGTGTTTTTAATTTAACAAAGTTTTAAACTATCATCCCGTTTGTAAAACGTGGAGTACAACTGGCGTAGCAACTAATTATACCGAGCTCCAGTCAGATGGGCTCCAGAGAGAGGACCTCTCTGCACGAAGTACAATTAACGAATCTGCCTTCGAAGTCGCTCTAAGAATCGTCGATGCTCAATTTTTGTGGGAAAGCGATGGTGGGAAAGCGGGTGTGCCATATGTAGATCTGGAGTTTGTTAAACTAAGGGTCGTCGTTATGTTTATTTCTTAGAAGTATCTGAAGTGGTGGCGTTGCAGCCTGGGCGACACGAGGTCAGGTTACGCAGTCTAGACATTCGGGGTTTCTAATATTTGGAGACTATGCAGGCGTTGTTCTGTAAGGGCGCATGGCATTTCTTTGTATGCTTTTATACTATCGATAGACGAGTCTGGCATTTCTTATATATACTGTTATTCTATTGACAACCGAGTTCGGTATTTCTTATAAATATATTTATTCTATGAATATGAAAATAAAGGCTTTGCTCTAATTAAGACAATTTTAGGCGGTTGGCTTAACAGTTCTCTCTCCTTCGTCTCAGTTCCTCGAAGCCTTATACGGTCCTCGATTCTCTTCCTTTTCTCATCCACGTTGTCGCCCTCGCGCATTCTCTCGCTCTCTCCCTCTTTCTCGCGGTGAAACCAGCACAGTCGTCCTTACTCGCCAATATACTCACCCTCTCTCTCTCTCTCTTATTGTGTAGAGAATTTCTGTCTCACTTTCACCCTTGGTGGAACAAGGGCGCAACGGTACACGGTAGTTATATCGCTTTTTCTCTCTGTCACCCCTTTTCACCCCCCATGCCCCTCTCGCGAAGGGTTGTATAGGATTTTGTGTCCGCCCATACGCGTGTATATGTGTCTGTGTCCTCTGTTTGTGTGTACACTGGCTCTTCTCTCATACAATCTCACTCGGTGGTTCATTCTCTCGGTGAGCATCGAGCACCGAGGACACGTATCCCACCCAACGCAACACGAAGAACCGAACACGGGAAAACCGGCTGCGGCGACGCCGTCAGGGGCTCCGCATATAACCGCAGCCGACCAAGCGCGACCGACAACTTCGCCAACACCATTCTGTTTCTCTCTCTCTCTTCTCTTCCATTCTCTCTCTTTCCTTCGCTTAGACTCGATCCTGTCGGTGTTCTTTCTCTTTCTCTCTATCGTTCGCCTCTTTGCAACCCTCTTGACATTTCTGTCCCTCTCTCTTATGTACTCGTTGGCTTCCTACCCCCGTCGTTCAATGTTTTATATCACTCTCTCTCTCTCTCTCTCTCTCTCTTTCTCTCTCTTTTGCTCTTCTCTCTGTCTCTTCTCTCATCGCTCTCGCGCTACGAACTCGCAGTTATTCTCCCGGCTGTACAGCCTCGCGGTCTTTCTGTTCCTTCCGCGCGCGCGTCTTCACGAGCTCGAATAAAACAAAGACAGAGCGCTGCTGCTGCTGCTGGTTCGCGCTTTTGCCGCTTGTGGCCGGGGCGACGAGACTTCTTCCGCGAGAATAAAAAAGGAAGGAAAACAACAAAAACAAAAAAAAACGGAAGAGACGGAAAAAGAGCACGCAGTAAAACTCCGCAGGAACGAAACTGACGGAACGGCAGGGTGCGAGGGGGCGAAGAAGAGGGAGGGGGCAAAGAAAAAATAAAGTAGAGAGAACTCTCACCCGGCTATGAGAGTGCAAAAGACGCACAAAGTGCCGAGGGATAAAAAGTATTTAAAAGAAATGGAGAATGAAAGAGAGAACAAAAAATAAATGTATAGATATAGATGAAGGCGTAGGTGAGGAAAAAAAATGAAAGCAGGAAGAAGAAAAAAATGTTTCTCGACACCCGGCGAGACGATTCGCGCGCGTCCAATCGTTCTTTCTCTCTCTCTCTCTCTCTCTCTCTCTCTCTCGCCCTTCCTGACCCTTTGTACCTTATAAATATTTTATATATATATCTATATAGGTTTATTCATCGAATAAATAAAATCGTACGTATAGAGGAAGGAGAGAAAGACAGTGTCTTTTTTTCGACGTGGGTTATATATATTAGAGAAGAGAATAGAAAATAAATAGAGAGAAGGAAGAATAAGCGGAGAATAAAAAGAACAAAAAAGAAAAACAAGAAGAAGAGATGCTAGTACGTCCCCTCGATAGTTTTGTCATCACTGTCGGTTTCACGAACAGCTCGGGGCCAAATCTTGCTTCCTTCTTTGCCTCTGTCGTTCCATCCTCTCCCTCTCTCTCTGTATACCTATTACTACCGACCAGAAATACCATATAAATGTATCGCACATAATACACATAAATATACCGATCTACAGTCTACGAACGATTTATACATAGGGGGCATTTCAGGCTAAATCTATTGATTCATTTTTCCAATAGCTGATTTATTTTTTTGACAAACCAATCGCTTCACGAAATAAAAATTAAAAAAATTGTACAATCTTTTTATATCGTTTATATCGATTTGTACGATACCAAGAGAAAACTAATCGACGATATACACATGGTTCATGGCCAGGTTGAGTTGGCCTGAAAGGCCCCATACATCAGTACAGTGTCTAGAAGCAGAGTCCCAGAAGAGAGCTCTTCCTCGAAGCATGACAATGGGGTTTTCTAATCCTCCTTGGATTAAGGGTTGAAAGCAGCCCTCGAGGTGTACACCATATTATTATATACCGAGGGGTGAAACAGAGAGAGTGAGAAAGAGAGAGAAAGAGAGATGGATATAAAGGAAATACAGAAAAAGAGAGAGGAGATGACCGCTACCGATGCGGCGTCTCGAGTATAGGGTGGAAAGAGACAAATTCGGGATCTCCCTTTCTCTTTCTATTCCCATAGGCCATATTGAGCTCTGGACACACCGCGAACCGAAGCAAAAGGGGGAGCTTCGGGTAATGGGATCGCCGTTTTGTTATGTTACTTTTCCATTCTCATACCTATCTCTCTCTCTCTCTCTCTATCTCTTTCCTCTCTCACTCTGCGGTCAGACAATATATATAAATACGTATGTTTTTTCTCTCTTTCACCCAAGTGTACGTAGCGACCGGTATGTGCTTCTTTTCACCCTCTCTCGCTCGCTCTCTCGCTCTTTCTCTCTTTTACTCTCACCCTGTACCTCGTGTCTCGGTTTTTCTCTCGTATACACGAGGATCGTGCCGCCTATAGTGGATATCCCGGGGTTTTCTATACCATCCTACTATATCCCCGGCCATTCTGCTCTTCCCTCCACCCCTTGCCCCGGTCGCAAAGAGAACGAGTGAGAGAACGAGAGAGCGAGACACGGAGTGGAGGGAGTGGGGTTGGAAAGAAAAAAAAAGAGCGCGAGAGCTTCTCTCTTCTCTCGGTCGCTTTCATGCACATAGCAGCAGGAGCGAGAACGCCGGTGGCACAAAACGTACCAGAGTGTACATCAGCCCAACACACACGCACGCACGCGCACACACACACACACACACACACACACATATATATAAACATCTCTTTGCGAAAACCTCGCATCCCTCGTCTTTTTTCTCTCTCATTCCGCCTCTGCGTGCACTCGTTCTATAACGTATCCCGACGTTAACCCCTCCGTCCCATTTCCCCCCCTTTCCGTACAATCTCGCCCCTTCCCTCCTCACCACTGGCGAACGCTCTCTCACTCTCTCTTTAGCAATCCTCCCTTTGCTCGACTCTGCCGCTTCAGAGCTCCGTGTTTTTACCCGCGTAGACCCCCTATTTTTCATGTTTCGCTGCGGCTTCGCGTAGCACCTTCATTCCGTCGGGCCAGAAGCGGCGTCGGCAGCAGCGGGAACAGCAGCAGCGCGAGGGAGGGTGACAGAGAGGGTGAGTGAGAGAGAGAGAGTGAGAGAGAAGGTGGAGAGAGGTTATGGGTAGGATGAGGTTTGCCGGGGTCTGTACATACTACCTGGTACACTCTCGTCCCTCTCGCGTTCTCTCTCAACCCCCTGTTACTCACTCTCTCACTGTCGCTCTCTCTCTCTCACTCTCTCTCTGTCGCTCCCCTATATAGCCTCGCGCGAGCTATACAGCCAAGCTTCGAATCCGCGCGGACCTCACGAGCTCCCGTCCCGACGAGAAGAAACGCTTCGGTTGAAAAAGTTGCCGCGTTTCATTGGACGTTTCGTAGTAGCACGTTTCGACTCTTTGCTCGTGGTTCGTCGTTACGCGAGCGAGAGTGGGGCTCGACGTCGTACGACTGGCCAAGTGGCGTTAAGCCGCGAAGACATTGGTTGAGGTTAGAGGTACGGAGACGCGATAAGGTCCGCGTGGACTCGGTAGGTTGGGGGTTACGGGCTGTGTGTGCTTCCTTTACGATCCGAGAGCGGACGATAGCGGCAATCAAGTAGGAAACTGCTTGGGAACTCTCTCTCTCTCTCTCTCTCTCGCTCTCTCTCGTTCTCTCTCAGGCTCTGTGTGTAGCGTGATATTCACGTTGGCGGGAGAGAAACCCTTACCAACACCCATATATAGACGGCGTGGGGGAACTCCGTGGTACAGTAATACACAACGCGCCTCTTCAAATCCCCCCTCCCCCATTCCACTCTGGCCCCCACACTCTTCTCGCTCCGCGCATCCTCACTATCCTCCCTCCCTCTTGCCCCAACCACCATCAACCGCGTGGGCTCTCTAGGCGCGTTCACTCGCCTGCACACAATTACGTGCCCGCTATACGTTTCATCCCTTCCATCGTACTACACACACCACACACACACACACACATATATATATATATACATACATTGTACACTACCACCAATATGCCATTACTGCACACAAACGGAAAGCGTATACTCGATGCCTAGGTACCATATACTTACACCTGCACGCTCGCCCAAGCAAATGCAGCAAAGTACGTCGCGTACGCATACAAAGTGCTGCAAACGCAGACACTCACGGGACACGACAGTGTGTGTGTGTGTGTGTGCATGTATTTATAGGTGTACCGTGTAGATTCTCAGAGCTTGGCGAAGGGAAGAGGTGGAGGAGGAGGAGGAGGAGGAGGAGGTGGAGCGGTTGAGGAGGGTGAGAGGGTAACAGCACACAGAAGTACAACACGGGAAGAGATACGTGAGCGCATATACGATCGCGCGAACACGGATCCCGTCCTCGCCACTCTCCACTCCCTATCTTCCGTATAAATGTGTCTGCGTCTGTTTATGTATGGATATGTTTGTGTGCCTGTAGTGTTTGTGTGTGCATCTGTGTGTGTGGGTGTGTGTGCGTGTGTGTGTGTGTGTGTGTGTGTGTGTGTGGTACACCATCATCCCTCTCGATTCTTTCTCCTCGTCTCTTTCTCTCGCTTTTCCACTCTCATTGTTCCACTCTACCACATTCTACCTCTTTCGCAATTTCTCTCGCGCAATGGACTAGAGAGCGAGAGAGAGAGAGAGCGAGCGCGGGGTTGGTAAAACCGGCTGATGGAGGCGCCATATTTGTGGTGGTGTGGGAAGTGAGGGAAATCACGAGTGGCGCGAGTGAGAGGAATATGTATAGTCTCGAAAGGGTGTTCGGTGAGGAGGGCGGGTTTGGGACGCAGGAAGGGTGTACAGAGGGGATGAGTTTGCACGGGGTAAAAGGGGCGAGGAGGAGCGGGTGAGAAGGGTACGAAAGGGTGGGAGTTATGCGGACATCCGTGTCAGCCTGGTGACGGCCATTTTGCGAAAAACTTTCGATTTGTTTGCCCGAGCTTCTACCACCCTTCTCTACACCCCCGCACCCAACCCCTTCGTACCCCACCTCGTCCGTTACCTCTTCCAACCCCGTTGGCGAAGGGGTGACTGGCTAATACCTGCGCCCGTATGCTATCCACCCCGTTTGCCCTGTCTCGTTTACCCTCTGCTTGATTTTCAACCCCTGTCGGTTTTCAACCCTACCCTTCTGCCGCGAGGGATGGCAAAAAAAAAAGATTTCTTTCGCCCCTCTTCATCCCAATACCGAGCGCACGTTTGAAATTGGGGTGGGATTAAAAAAATACAAATCTCTGGTAGAGTATCGCGTGGGGAGGTTTTTGCCCGTGGAGAGGATTCGAGAGCGCAATTAAATAAATGGCGGCCGAATGGTAATAGAATGATAATCGGGGTGGTCGATAATAATGAACGAGGAGAATCGCGGCCAGATACGAGAACAGTTGTATATATATATTAATAAACGCGTGTACGTATGCGAGATAGAACCAATAATGTGTAACTTATGATTGGGGAATATCGTCGACTAATCCGTTCACGACCGCAAAATCCGTTACAAATAGATTTGCATGATACCCGAAATGCCATCCTCTTCCCTCTCGCTCTCTCTCACTCGCTCGTTCTCTCGTCCTCTCTCACCCTCTCTTCGCCCCACCGTGCCGTTCGACCTCCTCTCTTTACGCTCGCTAACCCCCTCCGATCGTTCCCGCGTTTCGTCCTCCCCGCGGACGCCACTTGTGCGCGAGCGAACGATGGCATTCGGGGAGAGGGGGTGAGGGGGAGCGAGGGGGGGGGCGCATAAAGTGTGCTAGTTTGCACCCAATTCTAGTGATTACACCGTGTGACTATCGAGCCCCCTCCAGCGCGAAAACGTTTTACCCCACTGTGGCCGCTGAATTTCAATTCAATTTTGCACTTCCCTCGTTTCCACAAGCTGCGTTGCGTAAGACTGAAAATGTATAACGATCGACGGTGATCATTAACCCTCGCGAGGTTCCAATTTCCGTCGATAAAAAAGAAAACTAACGTCGAACGTTATATACCGATAAGGGTTGAAATTCTTATTTTAAAAAAGCCTTTGATAATTATCATACATTTATGTTTTTCGATGTTCTCGTCGAACGGCGATAAAAAAAAAAGAAAAAACAACTTCGTATCGTTACGTTGCTATTTTTTTTTTATTCGAAAAATTCTCCGATTACCCCACTAGTTCGTTACACGCTCGCAGCTATTTACATATCTTCTTTATCATACGAATTTACATGATAATCTCTCGAGTTTTAACTTGAATTCGACGTTATTTATTATATTTGCGAGGCTGAAAAATATCTTCGAGGATATTTCTTGACATTGTACGAATAAAAATGTCGAAGATATTCGTATCAGGTTTTGTGTAGCGAAAATTCTGAGATGGGGGTGTGGATGCTATTAGACGAGAATGCATCGAGATTTTCGTATGCGGTTTGCCTCGAATGGGTGTCCAAGCGGGAAGAGCGCGCGTGCGCGAGTGTGTGTGTGTGTAGCATATATATATACATATATATGTGGGTATAAAATGTATAGTACATATCTGTGAGGGTGTGAGAAGCGGCCGGTCGCCCACCGCCGCCTCGGTCATTCACGTAACTAATCGCAATAATTGTAAAGGAGCTATCGTACCGGTTAATACGCTGTCGAAACGGCGTCGTTCGCCGGCGCGCGCGCGCGCACCCTCACACGTACGTAAAGCCACGTAGGGGGCGAAGGGGAATGAGAAAGTTCCAATGTGCCTGTAGCTGCTGCTGCTCTCTCGCCGTTCCCTCCAGCCGACGCGCCGCGAGTTGACTTGGTAGGGGTAATGGCGGCGGCGGGGAGGGAAGGTCGCTGCTGTACCCCCACCACCTCGCGCGCCGTCAGTAGCTCCATGGACTCCACGAGGAGAGGATGTTTCACGCTCCGCTTCTCCGTAACACCGCAAAACTTTTGAACCGCCGTTTTTTTGTTTCGCTCGAGTTAGTTACTAACGATTAATTGCCGCGTAGAAAAGTTCCGTGAAAAGTCCACAGTGCTTCGTTATTCAAGTTCCAGGATTAAATATCGCGTATGTGCATGTGTTTCTTCTGTGTTTATGTTCGGGTGTATGTATCTGTGACCGCGTTTTATCGTCGATGCCACAAATTACTCGAGACACAGGATTGATCGATCGGTTCGCACAACGAGAACGTTGAGGATCTCGCATCGAGCCTGCCCCTCGATGTAAAGCCACGATTCATCCTTTATTAACCTCCAAATCTTGAATTCTTCTACATTCAGCGTTTCACCGATAATAAGAAACTTCTTACGTTGGTGCGCGTGGCTTCACGACTGTTCGATTCTATTATTTTACTTCCCGACGTTTCGCCGGGTATTCTGAAAAAGTGTCGCTAGGAAAAAAGAAAACGCGCCAGTGTGATTCACACGTCGTGTACACGTACGCGCGAGGGAGAGAGAGAGAGAGAGAGAGAGAGAGTGAGTGGTGTTTGTCAAGAGCGTCTCTATCCGTCTCTCTCGCACCCGCCACGAGACCGTAACGTTTGTCGTTCTCCTTTACGCCACCGCGACGCCTCGCCGCCACTCGTCGTCTCGGTCGATCTACACTTACCGACCGAGTAGCCCGGTCTCCACGAGGCCGACGCTCGTTGTTTGTGTTCATTTTTTTTGTTCTTTCTTTTATATCCTTACACTTTTATTCTCTCATATCTTTATTCGACTACGAACGAGAAAACAGTCCGACGAAATCGAGCGCGCGAACGTATAAAAGTCCGCGAGTGATGGCATTTTAGTTCGCGGATGGCGAACGTTTGGATGGCGAGTTACACGGATAAAACGAGGGTTATACAGGATCGTCGTCGGCTTCGTCAGGCCAAGTATCACAGCGACATAAAGAAACGCTCGAAAACGTCTCGTAGCACGTAGCCCGCGTGGCCGAGGGGTGAAACGCCCTTGACGAATATTTCCCCCCTTTTTTTTCTTTCTTTTCTTTCCTTTCTTTTTTTTTACGTCCGATTTCCGGGCTTTTTCTCCGCGTTGAAAAACGGGTGAAAAGTGAAGTTCGTCGTTTTATCCGTCGCTCGCGTTGTGCGTGTATCGAGTCACGGCGCGATATGTCGGGCGGCCCGTCGTAAGTGACCTTATGCGCGTGTGCTCGACGCGTTTACGTGCGGCGAAGGATTAATTCCCGCTTGCCGAGGGAAAAGATACACAAACGTTGGGAGAGTGGGGGGAACACTCTTCGTTCCTGACACAAGACGAAGATGTATCCGAGCGGCGGAATCAATGCTGCCGCCGTCGCCGCGGCTGCCGCCGCTAGACATCCGGTAAGAAATTTATCAAATTTTTTTTTTTCTAAAATTCACATTCTTTATGATTTATATATGGGGAATTTTTTTTTCTTTCATTTCCGTTCAATCGATTCGTTTGATCGAACGGTCGAAAGTTTTACGTTTGTCGTAAGTCAAAGCGAAAGCGAAAGCGCGTGAGAATTACGATAACGTGCAACGTGAGACAGCGACGGCAAGGGGTAAAGGGGCAGAGGGGAGGTTACTCAATGAACTACAAGCACTAACTACGCGAGGCGTACTATAATGTGCTATGTTGGCGCGGCCATGGGACACGTGTCTCTTTGCCAGCTTCGCCAGAAACCCGCACGTGTTCGACACTCCTGCTCTCCCCTCTCACTCACCCTCCCCACTCTCTCTCTCCCTCTCTCTCTTTCAGCCACTTTGGTCTACGAGATGCTTTTTGTGCGACACCTTCTTGGATATTTACTCGAAAAAAAAATTAAATATAAAATAAATAAAAAAAGAGAGGATATTAATTATATATCGTAAAATTGTAATTATTTATTAAGGAACGGAAAGTGTGTAATGTGAGATGAATTATTTATTTATTTTATGAAATTTCTGATTTTTAATCGAGATAAATTGTGTGATTAATTGGTTAATAAAAATTCTTGAGTGTTTCGAACGAGCTGAATCGAGGGGAGTTGCGGTGCACGAGTTGTTATCTCTCTCTCTCTCTCTCTCTTTCTTTCTTTCTCTTACGGTTTGACTCGTTGGACGCTCTAATCGACCGAAAACGAGCGTTATATCGCGAGTGAAACTCCCCACAACAAATTTATTCTCTCTCTCTCTTTCTCTTCCGTTGGCTCCGACTTCTTTGCGAAGTTCTCTCGAGCGCGACCGGAGTTATATAGACGGGCTGCACCCGCGTGTACATTGGCCGCTCCCGCCGTAGCCGGCGAACGAGAAAACGAAAAGAAAGAGAGAGAGAGAGAGAGAGAAAAAGGCAAAAATTATGTTTCGCATTAGCGCACACCGTAGAAGCGAGCATCGCTATTTGCCCCCTACACCCCCTTAACTCGGGTCTTTGCGTTTGCTCGGTGAATTTGCAAACCTCTAGAAGTGAAAGAGAGAGAGAGAGAGCGAGAGAGAAAAGAGAGCGGCGTTTATCAACGTCCGTACAACACTACTAATTTAAAACTTCTTTAAATAAATCAAAAGATAAAATTCAGATTTTTCAAATTTTCCACTATTTCGTGAAATTTGTTTTTCAAATTATCACTATCGATGGAACTAACGGCGTATTATTTACAAAATGAAAGAAAAGAAAAAAACTCTAACGATATTAATATACGAAGCAATTTTATAATTCGCACGAAATTTCATCTTCAAATGAATGAAGACTAATTGCGTTTGCCTCCTTTAACAAAAAAAAAAAAGAAAAAAGAAAAAAAGAAAGAAAGAGCTATAGACACGTATTCATCAAACATACGCGTTTCTCACTCTCGCTGTCTCGAAGAACCGTAATTTTCATCCCCATAATTTCAACCCTCCATATCCGTATAGTAAATCTACCCTCGTAAAAGCCCCGCAGGCATCGAATAAGGGTTCCGATGAAAATGGCCGACGATCCGTACAAATAATAATGATGCAGTCACGCGGTTCTGTATATGTGATACAATATACGTTTATATATATATATATATATATATGCACATAATGTATGAGAAAGCGGATATGGGGCGTTGATAGCGCGAGCCGCCACATAAGCACGTGGATCGTGTCCCCTACGTCGTCACACCCGAGTCTCTTGTACTACAGTGGAAGGACAGGAGGGTGAGGGAGGGGTGGGGGGTGGTGGGAAAGGGAGCGACCCTAAAATGGGGAAAGTTGCCCGTTAGGGGTTGTCTGCCACGTTTGCCGAGCTGCACCAGGGGTGGTCTCGACAATGACCGACGAAACGAGGCCAAGAGAGAGAGAGAGAGGGATAAACATTTAGTTAGTAACACTGTGCTCAGAGAGCAAGAGAGAGAGAGAGACGAGAATTTGAACGTGACGAGGGTCGAGAGGTTTGTTGCGTTACCTCTCGTGGATCGCGAGGGTTCTCTCAGTTGGCCACGAAAAGGACGAGGGTGAAAGAGAACAAACCGTGATGGCGAGATGGCGGAGCGAGGGGGAGAGGAGAGAGGGAGACGAATTGTAGAGAATTATGTGCCCCTGCTGAGCGCTGATACTAAGTAGTCGTACGCTTGTATTTAGCTGGCCATTACCCAAAAGCGAGCGCGTGCCTTTCACTCGCTTCTTCGCTCCCTCTTCGTTTCTCTCTCTCTCTCTCTCTCTCTCTCTCTCTCTCTCTCTCTCTCTCTCTCTCTCTCTCTCTCTCTCTCTCTGGTTCTCCCCTTTTTCCAATTCCTGTACAGTCCTAGCTTTTTCGTTCATGCCTCTTTTCGGTCTCGAATGCGCACCCGAGTGAGAGGGAGAATAAGTCACCCCAACTGGTGAGAGAGATCCCTTGTAAATATTGATACTTTTAATCGGCCAGTTTAGAACTCGTACACGATCGGGGCCCAAGAGAGAGTGTGAGAGAGAGAGGGGGGGAGAGAGTTAGCGAGCCAAACTTCGAGGCCTCCGGCGTGAGTTTAGCCTCGCGCATTTGCGCCAATGTTTAATTTGGCGCACAAATATGCGCAGCTGAAAAAACTCTCGCGAGACTCGTCTCTCTTTTTCTCTCTCTCTCTCTCAGTTTTCTGGGCACACGTGTTTGCTCTGCTCACAATCTTGCTATTTCCTCTTTCCTACGTTTTTCTTTTCTTTTTTTTTCGACCACGGGCGATAAAACCCTTCGAGACATTCGCGCGGACAACGAAACGTTTGAAGATTCTTTCATGCTACGCGTGAAATTTAATTTGTTGATCTTCTTTCTTATTCTTCGAGAAGAAGATTATTTTTTTTGTTCGGAATTCTCGGATAAGAAAATAAACACGAAACGTGTGATCGTTCGTATAAATTTTTTCAAATTAAATTCACCCTCGTTCCTACGTTTTTTTTTGTATTTAACGTTCGATGAAATATTCGTCGGGCGTTTGAAAATGTAAAATCGGGAGGAATGAAAATTTATTCGTTAAATGTAAGAGAGCCGACTACCGAATCGTTTCTCCCCTCCACAACCCTCGCTCGGAATCATAACGAAAAATTTCATCCCATTGTTCGTGTATACAATCGTCGATTCTCCCAATCTCTCTCTCTTTCTCTCTCACTCTCATTTCCTGGTCCCGAGGCCCTTTCGCGCAAAAATAATCCGATGAACGGCACGACAATGGTACGGGAGAGAAACGCGGGAAAGGCACCCCTCGAACCGTATTACCGGAGCCTGAGGGTGCTGTAAATTGGTCCACTAAAGGCAGAGAGAGTTTTCAAAGCTGGCGAACGGTGTGTGTGTGTGTGTGTGTGTGTTAGAGAAAGAGAGAGAATGAATCGTTTCGAACCTCTCCTCACTTCTCCGTATAACACACGCCTAGTTTGCCCAAAGCTTTTCTCATCCCCCTTTCCCTACGTAGCTCGACGCGCTGTCCCTCGTGTGGTCTGCACGGCAATTTTCTCCCTTCTGTTTTCTTTCCTAGCTCCCCTCATAATTCTCTCTCTCATCCCTCGTTTGCATTTTTTTTCTCTCTCTTCCTCTCTCCATATATTCACGACATGGCCCTGAGCACTCGAAATCCCAGACACCGTTCATTCCCGATTGCCGTCTTTTTTCTTTTCTTTCTTCTTTTTTCCTCTCTACCTCCTGTCTTCTAATCTCCATTTCGTTCTCTTTGTATATTCGAGCGTGATTCCTTCTTTCCAGCCCTCCATTTTTTTATTTTTTTTTATTTTTATGTCCTTGCGTACTTCATACCCCAGCCAAAAATTTCCTTCTTAGTTCCTGGGTATTATATATGTGTACCCGAGTCGAAATTTTTACTGCTCCTTACAACCTCCTAGACTCCATTTCCTTTGTAGCGCTTGAGCCGCCGCCCTACCCTCAATGCCAACTCGCCCTCCAGCTCGAATCTAGTCTCATCGTCGACCCTCCACAGCCTGCTCCCAATCCCAAGTTCGAAAAATCGGACCCTCCCGACCCTCCTAGCAATCCCAACTGAGCGTGGCGAGCCTTTCCAGCCCGTCCGCGATACAAATGTTATCTCAACCCTATATCTAACCGCTCTTTCGACCTCCGCATCGGCTGAGAATATATTCGAGCGAGCATCGATGAGACTAGATTCGAGCTGGAGGGCGAGTTGGCATTGAGGGTAGGGCGGCGGCTCAAGCGCTACAAAGGAAATGGAGTCTAGGAGGTTGTAAGGAGCAGTAAAAATTTCGACTCGGGTATATTTTCATAAAAAAAATTGTCGGTGTATTTTATTATCACCTCCATTTCGCAACCATTTCTCATAAAATATATAATTTTCATGGATCTTTACATGAATATGTACGAACATTTTTTAAAAGAAGAGTTATTTGATTTTATATATTATATCAATATCAACTATAAAGTATAAAATGTATAAAAATATAAGGATTGATATAAAAAATAATACTAACTCATAGAACACAATCACGTTATTAAGTAATTACAAGACAAACAAATTTTTAAAACATTAAAAATGTTCTCATTGCATCATACATCCTGCATTATCTTATTCTAATTCCATCGAATTTATCGGTCTCGCTATAAAACAGTAGTCGTCAATTTGCATAAAGACGCATATCGATTTTAATGCCGCTACTGGCATCAATAAAGTATTATCACCGCTATGAAAAAATAATGGTTTTTGAGTTTATTACAGTTACTTTAATTGGTTTCGTGAATTTTTTTTATTTGATGTTTTCTTGTGTTTGGAAAGATTTTGTTTCAAGTTATATTTAAAATTTACGTTTTGTTTATTTGTTTTAAACATACGTATATTTAAAAAATTAAGGTTTATTTTTCTTTGACGTATATAGAAGTAAATTTCAATTTATAGTTATTATCTATATATTTAGTCGGCTTATTGCAAAAGATCACTCACTGACATAAACCAAACCTTGAGAAAAGCCGTTCATTATTTTTACTAGAATATTCCAACTGTAATAATCGACTTTAAGTAAGTCATACACATGACTTATTGATAAAGCCAAATATTCTGGTAAAAGTAATGAATGGCTTTTATCAAAGTTTGGTTTATGTCAGTGAGTGAATTTTGCAAAAAGCCGAATATATATCGATAATAACTGTAAACTAAAATTTATATATTTTATATGAAACGCGCAATGGCTCAGCGGATAGGGCTCTGGCTTCGCACGCAGAGGGTCCCGTGTTCGATCCCCACACTCAGCATCGATGGAAGAATTTTCTACAACGTGTTTTTCTGTAATCCTGACGGTTCGGATTCTTCCAAAAAAAGATATGACCAACAAAAAACCTCGCTGTGATGACCTGGGAGGTTGTAAAAAATAAAAATAAGGTAGAATTGTAAAAACCCGGAAAAGGGATCTCCCCACATTAAAAAAAAAGATTTTATATATATATAATATATACTATATATTTATGATTTATATTATTACATTAAATAATTATATTATAATTATAGTTATGTTACTCTTTTCACATGGTCATCTCAGTAATTAAAATAAAATTATATCTTTCTGATAAATATGTAAAATTATTAAGGCGTTTTAAACCCCGTTTCGTAGGTTAAACAGAGGGGCGAGTAGGGCCTTTAGTCGGTTAAAAGGAGGGGTGAGGAGGGCCTGTAGTCGGTTAAAAGGAGGGGCGAGGAGGGCCTTTAGTAGGTTAGACGTAGGGGTGAGGAGGGCCTTTAGTCGGTTAAAAGGAGGGGTGAGGAGGGCCTGTAGTCGGTTAAAAGGAGGGTTGTGGAGGGCCTTAGTAGATTAAAAGGAGGAGTCCGGAGGGTTTGGACGAGCGCGCGAAGGAGGGTCCCTGGTTGGTTGTAGAGGGTCGACGAGACCCTCCACAACCCTCCATTGACTCAAAATGTAAACTTTCTGCCATTTTCGGGAGTGAGCGGAGGGTCGGCATATATCCTTTAGCATACGTTCGAACCCCACCTTTGGCCCTCGCCACTCCGCTCCATTCAAATTATTCTCGAGGCGCCCGAAAATTTCGACTCGGGTATAGTTGCTTTAGTCAACCTCCAAGAAATCTTTCTCCCTCCACCGTCGAGAAGGAAGAACGAAGACGAAAAAAAAGGGAGAGCCGAGACGAGAGTGTTCGAGGACCATAACCCATTGTGCTCCCGGAATTGTGTTTACGTCTGGTCGCATTAACGGACGCGAAACTGCGCCCAGCAGCCGAACCAATTCAGCGCCAACTCAACCTCACGTTTTTCCCTCTCCCTCCCTTTCTCTCTCTCTCTATCTTTTCTTCTTCCTCTTTCACTTCCACGGGTAAAACCTCTCGCGCGTTCTCGTTTAAATAATTCTCAAATTACGTCTCGTTTCACCGTCGACGATGCCGTTCCGTGGCACGGCGAAAGATTGGAGTTACTCCCAGGGTCGAGAGACAGAGAGTGAGAAGGAGGAAGGAAGAGAAGTAAGAAGCTGGGGAGAATAAAATGAGAAAGGAAAACAGGCATAAAGAGGGGAACTTTGGAAAAAGCTATATATATATATAAGTACGTATATAAACAGGCTATATGGTTTGAAAAGCTTGCTCTCTCCTTTACCAGGCGCTTTCGAACCTTCGTGGCAATTTTCCTCGAGTATTTTCCCACCGGTTCGTCGCTACGACGACGAAGGCGATAGAAGTTCATCCGAACGATCGAGTCTCGGATCGTCGAGTCGTCCGGGTGGTTTGTGAGGTTTTCTTCGTGATACCTATATGTGGACGATACGTTCACACATACACACACCTCATTGTCTCACACACGAGAAATTCCCTTGGTAGAATTTCATGTCTATTTTTTTATCTTTTTTTTTAACTTTTTCTATCTATCGATTTTCGTGTTACGTTTTATTTTATCAAGTATATACGTCCTTAGACGAATAAGTCGCGGTCGACGAGTGTCTGGATGAAACAAAGATGAGTTTTCGTTTCGAAAATAATAACAATTATCATAATAGGATGAATTTAATGTGAATTAATTAAAATGATTTAATGTAAAAACAGATAAATGACAATCTTGAAATGAATTTATTTCAAATAGCAGAAAAGTAATGACCCTTAATTTTAATATGTACGGAATAGATAGGCTATAAAATTAGCGATTTATATATATATTTAATAAATTGACCTCTCGATCCCACTTATTTCTATCCTCTCGTGCTTCTTCGCACTGCCTTGAATGCACAAGAGCGATAATAGCTGATTCTGAAACTCCTTGGCCTCGAGGGAGAAGGAGAAGTAAAACGAGTGGGAGCGAGAGAGAGAGAGAGAGAGCGGTAAACGTCTTCGATTTTAATGGATCATTAGACTTAGCTTTTAAATCGGCGAACTTCTGTCGGGAGTTCAACGCGAATGGAAGAAAATTTCTCGGGCGTAATGCGGCGGGATAACGTTGCGTGCGGCGGTTCGCGTCGTTAAAGCATCGTTGAACTTTCGTCTCGTGAAAATTTTCCGAGAAGACATTGAAAGGAGAAAAAGAAAGAAATAAAAATAAAAAAATAAAACGATTATTTTTTATTTATTTTTTTTTTTACGATAGAAGCGAGAGTCGAGATGAAAAAAAAAAGAAACGGAATAGAGAAATCCAGGCAAATCGTAATCACGATGGATAATCGTGTAAGATAATTGTTTTCTAATCGCGAGTCGGCGGACGAAATAATAACACGACGACGTACGTTCAATTTTCTATGAAAAATCGTCGGCGTTTTCTCTAACACCGTTACATGTTGTACGTACCTAAGAAATAATGTGTTTATATACATAAAAAAAACAGCTCTTCGACACGTAAGAGACGAGCGTATCTACGTATCGGTATACTTACACGTATACGATTCAAGTAGCGAGTCTCCGCGCCAGTGTCGATTGCGATAATTGCGTCTAACTGCTCGGCAAACTCGACTCCGACTCTCCATTCTTTTTGTTCCTTCTTCGTTTATGTATTTCATTTTTTGTTTTGTTTTTATTCTTTAGTTTTTTTTTCATCATCCCCAGCCTCTTCTTATTTCTCTCTTCGTCCCGGCGTCGAGGAGATATCGAGATAGATTGAAGGAGCCGAGGAGAGGAATGCATAAAGTGGATGAGAAATAAGAGAGAAGGCGAAACGAAGATGGAGAGAGAGAGAGAGAGAGAGAGAGAGAGAGAGAGAGAGAGAGAGAGAGAGAGAGAGAGAGAGAGAGAGAGAGAGAGAGAGAGAGAGAGAGAGAGAGAGGGAGAGAGGAGGAAAAAATGTCCAAGCTCGCGCGAGCAAACTCGTTCACGGTAGCCGGTATTATACTGCTGACTGCGTGAAGCGAGGAAGCCACCTCCATGCCGGCGAAAGAGAGAAAGAGAGATAGGCAGGCTCGACGTTGGAATGGCACTAATTGGCATTAGGGCTGGCAGTTTGTCGTGTCCCGTGCGCGCTGGGACTAAGCGATTCGTTCGTCTCTCGCCTCACCCTCTCTCTTTCTCTCTCTTGTTCTCTCTCCCTCCCTCTCTCTCTCCCTCTCTCTCTCTTTCTCTCTGTGTGTGTATTTCTCCGCCTCTTCGTCTCTTCGATGCATTCGCTCCTTTTACCGCACGAGCTGCTGCATCACACCAGAAAGCTGCATCGCCAGTACAGTCAACGTTCTCGTAAATTAACTTTTTCTCAAACCGTCTCCTCCCTCTCTCGCACATCCGTCAAGTTTAAACTCTTATTTCTTCCCCGCAAAAAAAAAAGATACAAACAAAAGGAGTTCCTTTAACCTCTCTTTCGATTAAAGTTCATTGCCGTTTACAAATCGTACGAATATTGCCACTCATCTTTCGTTAAATCGAACGAATTTATAAATTTGTTCAATCGGATTGAAACATTTCCTTATCGAAGCTTATATATTGTTGACGATGAACAAAAATTTATTTATACTGCACGAATTTTTCAATTATTAATTATTCTCGTAATTCTAAATTGATCAATTTTTTCATCCTGTCATTGGGCTAAATATTTCATAATTGGTGGAAAAACATTAATTCCGAAATAATCAAAAATGAAATAAAATATGATAAATTGGGAGGAGGAAGGAGAAAATAATTTAGCGATGATTCAACTGTAGCCTATGCATCATTATATACATATATATATATATATATATAATATAAACATACACTATACCGTACACATTGCTATATTTACTATCGGCTTGAGTAACTGCCTAGTGCACTCGAGCCTCTCTCGATTCGCACGCTGCAGTTAATTCACCGTCGTATTTCGTAGCTACTGTGTAACTATGTATACATCCCCTCAATACTGGTTCTCCGTCGTTGTCGGATATAACGGCGTTGAGTCGCTTCTTACAGTGAGTAACAGTATGAAATAGAAGGAAAAAGAAAATAAGGCGGTGGGGGATGAAGACGACGACAACAGCGACGACGACGACGACGACGACGACGACGACGACGATGAAGAAGAGGCGAGGGGACGCAGGGTAGCCTGTCGCTCAGCGTTAAACCGAGAAAGAGCGAGGGAGCAAAAGAGACTCGGTATAAAAGACCAAAAGAGAGAGAGTGAGAGAGAGAGGGGGAGGGAGAGAGACGCAAACGCGGATAACTCGCACGCGATTCAACGCGCCCGCTAACGAGTATAACTTGGAAGCCAACAGCCCGTAGAAATCCCTCTTGGGAACTCGATTTGCTCGTTTAATACTTTTCTCTCGTCGTCTCTCTTCTCTCCTCGTGAAACGAGAACGACGTATATCTCCACCCTCTCTTACTCAATCTCTCTCTCTCTCTCTCTCTCTTTCTCTCTCCATCTTTCGCTCTCTCTCTTTCTCGCGTTTGCCAACAAACCGACCGGCACTTGAGATTTATATCCGTTCACTTTGAAGATAGTATACTCAAGCCATTTGACTATATAGCCGGTGGCTCGGCTGCGTGTTTATCCACCCAGTTACCTTTTTGGCATACTTGGCGCGAGTACGACGACGCGAGTTTATTAATTAGTGACTTTTCATCCCCCATTTACATTCGGTTTATCGCACGAACCAAGTATCATTTTCTTCAACCATCGTTACCAACTTTAATTCGCCTCGTTATTATCACGAAGGGACGAACAAAGTTTCGCTCGAGATTAAAACAAACAAAAAAACAATTATCGCAGTTTTCATGGAAGGATTGAACAAAAAATGTGAATAAATAAACATTAAAAATTGAATAATTTTTTTTGTTTCTTTGTTTGAAAACTATATGTACGTTATTCTTTTTACTTCGGCGCTATTTTTTTTTTTTTCGACGGATGCAGATAAATATATTCGTCGTAGAAGGGACTAGTCGAGACGTAAGTTTTTCTCGAAGTAAAGCCAAGTAGCATCCCATTATATATTTACCCGGTGCTACAAGTCTCCTCTTTTCTCAGATATCTCTCGTTTTCTCTCGTATTTTCTCTGGCACATACACACAAACACACACATACATACATACATAAGGTGGCTCGTGAAGTTTCTTCGCTCATTCCTCTTCCGGTTGAAAAAGGAAATGAAAATAAACGTGGACTTGGCAATATTTTATTCTCGTCGCGCGTGTGTGTCTCTCGCTCTTTCCTTCTCCTCCTCCTCCCCTTCCACCTCTCACTCTCTCTCTCTCTCTCTCTCGTCGTCCGTAAAATCTTCGCCAGCGAGGGATGGGACGAGACTCTCGTCTCTCTTCCAAGGGAATTGCAGGAATTGTAAGCGCGAGGGCTTTCCTCTCCCAAAGACATATAGATGTATATGTACAGGGGGTAAGAAAAAAAAAGTACTCCAAGTGGGAGGTAGGAAGGAAGAGGGAGGAGGAATGAGCAAACGGAGGAAGAGAGACAGAGAGAGAGAGAGAAATGAGACGCGAGTAAGTTCCAATCGCGAGTAAGATCACGTACCCGAGAAAGGCACGACGGAGAGCGTGTGGGCTGACCGTTTCGAGAGAGCCGAGAGTACGACACTCGGGGATTTTAAACCCAGTCTCGTCTCGTTCATCCTCCCTCGACGTTCCAACGTTATATAAAAATATATGTATATACGTATGGAATTACGTTATATATTACTTGTATACAGCACATACGTCCCTTATTTTCTTTTTCTTTTTTTTTCCCTTATTTTTCAATACTTTGTACGCCCTCGACGCTATTCTCGTTTTCTCTCATCCCTGTTCCCACTTCGTAATTCCCACTTCGCGTTCTTCGTCCCACGGAACGTCACGTGCAATTTGAATTATTTAATTGGCACACGATATATTTATTTCATTGTTTTTGTTCCGTTATCAATCGGATGATGATAAAAATATTGAATAAGACAATTTTTTATTTGTGATCGATTCTCGTGACGGATCGTTTATCGTTAAAACAGTGTAAGATGTTTCTAGTTTCGGATCCAATTACGTACGGTAAACGCTCTTACGTTCGTTGAATAAACATAGAGCGTAGCGAGGTCGAGGGTTGATCGAAAAAAGAAGACAGAAAGAAAGTGGTGAGGGGTGGGGAGGGGGTAGTGGCAGTGGTATCGGAGGTGAAAGAGGGTCTAGGCGATAGTCGTTTCGTGGTCGATACGTGATCTCGTGGCTCGACGCAATTCGGTCCAATCATCTTATATAGCGGCGTGCTGTAGAAAACAGAAAGAGAGAGAGAGAGAGAGAGAGAGAAAGAGAGTTTTACCAACGATTCTGAAAAGGGAGAGGTCGTCATGAGCATAGCGTCGTATACACACAGAAGCGGCACATTTGCTGCCCTCTGTACGAGGCCGAATGGGAAATTGGCACGTAAACGCCCCTTGCCCATGAGGCGAAGAGAAAGAGAGGGAGAGAGAGAGAGGGGAAACAGAGAGAATTATATTCGCGAGCGCTGATGGGAAGATGAATGCTGGAGATAAAATGCGGGCGACGACGCCAGGTACTACCCGGCCATTACGGTTATCGTTCTCTCGTGGCAAAATTTCCTCTCTCTCTTTCTTTCTCTCTCTCTCTCTCTCACTCTATATATATATATATATATATGTGTGTGTGTGTGTGTGTGTGTGTGTGTATAATACAACGACGAAGCTTTCACGGAATGGCGAAAGCTCGAGGGAATAATCGAGTTTAAAACCCTCACACCGGAAACTCACCCCTCTACTGTAGCTACAGTACAGGGGTTGTTTCTACCACCCCCTCCGCGGTAATACTTTCCTACACTTCGTGATTCGAGCTTTCGCCGCTAGAGATCCCTGCTCCCTCCACCTCCTCCCCACCTCCCTTTTTCGCGCCTAAGCTCTTCTCTCGTATTCCGTATCTACCCTTGAGTAAGCGAAATTGCCCTCGTTTCGTTATTTCTCCGGGATCCTTTTCTTTTCTTTCATTCGTTTCTTTCTTTCTTTGTTTCTTATTTTTTTTTATCTTTTTCTTTTTTCGTCTCGTGACCAAAGGAATAAAGTTGGACAAAGAAACCCGCATTTACACTTATCTTGTATTTAATCGGCTATATTTACGGCCTTCCCTCTTGCTCTCTGTCTCGTCTATTAATATTTGGAAAAATTATTATTTCGGGGGTTAAACACGAGGTCGCGATTATCGTTTCCCACGCTCGAATTTCCTCTCGGCAATTACGCACGAGTCGAAGAATTTGTTTTTATCTCAATTAAAAAAAAAATATTTTATATTTCATTTTTTTATTATTTTTATTATTTCTTTTTTTTTGTCTAACGTATTTCGACACTGACGAGAGGGTTCACGCGATTCTCACCGAATTTCATATTCTCTTCCTGCACGCAAATACCTTCCCCACCTCCTTTCCTCGGTCTTGGTATAATTCTTCTGGAACGTTAAACGTTGCAGAGCTCCAACGGTATTATACGTATATATATATATATATATGTACAATTCCATCTTTGTGGTCGATTCGAGCCCCGAATTACATATACATGCATTATCTTTGTCTCTCTTTCCCCCCTTCTCTTTACGCGATACAGTAGAGAGTAAGAGAAACGAACACGCGTGTTATTAACCCCGTTGAGAACCGCAAACAATTCTCAAAAAGAAGTCGTGGCGAGCGGGCGAGGGGGGAGGGGGTTAGAGGCCGAACCGCAAAGCTGCCGGGAGACTCGCGGAGATTTCAACCCTCGAGTTTCTCAGCCTCGGTAATTTTTCAGCGTATATAGTACTTTCCGTGTCGACTCGCACCTATCGAATTTTGTATTTCACAAATTTGTCATATTTTCCTACCCCCCAGAAATAAAACGAATCGTTTTTATTCGTAGAACAATTATCGAATGATTAAACGAATAAAAAATGAATATAAATTATCGAGTTAATTTATAACGCGTTGAACAAAAAATATGTTTTTTTTGTTTATGCTGCTCGATTCGTCATCGAACGACCCGTACATCGGTCCTTCCTGGCGAACAGTAGCACAGCCGTAGCACGGAAACACGAAACACGAATATATATAGCGTATTTATACATATAGAGGCAGAACGGCAACACGGCAGTGGCGTCGGGTCGACGAGGGTGTTTAGCTAAATTAACATAAGAGCGTGTGTGCAAACACAGTGGCCCGAGGGTGGAGTGGAGAGTAGAGAACCCGAGAGAGAGAGAGAGAGAGAGACAAGGAGTTAGGGATCCGGCCATAACGTATACCGTATTATTATAGCGAGTGCGAGAGAGACGGAGTTAAATCCGACCATGTTAAAACATGAGAGAGGGAGAGAGACGGAAATGTTGAAGCGTGTACGAGGTAGAGAGAGAGAGAGAGTGAGCGAGAGAGGGTGAGGGTGAGCGAGGGAGAGAAGGCTCGCGCGTGAGCAGCGGGCGAACGACCGGAGCGGTGGGAACACGTGTCCCACACGGAGATAGTTAATTACTCGTTTGCGCGCGGTGGCGGCAGCGAGATGGGTCGAGTGAGAGCGAGTGAGTGAGAGAGAGAGAGAGAGAGAAGCGAGAAACAGTTGGGGTGGTGCAGAGATCCGGCTTAGCTTAGGATCCGATTGAGGAAGAGGGAGTCGTGTATATATGGTATATATATGGACGTGAACTAAGTAGGGAAAGCGAGGAGTAGGAGAGAGATGGAAATGGTACACGACTATCTCCGTCTCACCGCCTCTCTCACGTACTAGGTATACCGTGTAGTCGAGAGAATGAGAGAGATGAAGAGAGATTAAATCCTGCTGCCCGATGGGATGTCTGGAGTCAACCGAGGGTGCGAGAGAGACGTGGTGAGATTATAGTCGGTTTCATCGGACCACCGAGACCCTCCGAGTAGTGAGTCAGCGAGAGAGGGACGAAGTGAGTGAGTGTGAGAGAGAGAGAGAGAGACAGAATAGATACGTCGTTGGTTAGAGGGAGATGAAAACAGCGACACGATTCGCGGCGCGGGAATCCCCTCGTAAGAGATATACAGATATATTATAAGGGAAGGGAACGAACGAAAAGCGAAACGAGGATAGCGAGAAGTGGTCTACGGTTGTGCATATACATATATATGTATATCTATTCAGGTATATAACGTTGGAAGAGCTGTTGCAGAAGAGCGAGTTCTGGCGAACTCTCTGCGGGAAACGTGATGCAGGACGTTATGACACGGCGAGGGGGTTGGAAGTAGAGGGGCGTAGGGTGAAGCGAGTGGAAGAGAGGCGAGGAGGCGAAAAACGAGGATGAGGTTAATGATATACATGGCCGTGAGGGAGGAGGAGTAGCAGGAGGAGGGGCTAGGGGATAGAAACTACCGTACAGTGTACTATACCGACAGGGGGCGCCCCCTGTGTGATCCCATCTGCGGCGTTTCAGTCTCCTCGTCGTTTCCACCCTTCTCTGGCTTCTATATATATCCCTCGTTTGTTGTCGCCTCTCTTCCTCTCTCACTCTCTCTCTCTCTCGCTCTCTCTCTCCCGTCGTCTCGAACTCTTGCTTGTTCAGTTTGCTTCAACATTATTTCTCTCTCTCTCTCTCTCTCTCTCTCTCTCTTTCTCGCGCGCGAGCGCGTTTATGCTTGTTCGGTTGCCTCGATGATATTATTATCCCCCAACCCCTATTTTCCTTCGCCCTCGAAACTTTATATGTATAATGTAACGCTCTACGTCTGTACCCACTTTCATTATGTGAACTCAGCCAACCTCGATTTTGTCTGCGCGTAGATACACACACACATACACACACACCCTCGAGGCTTCTTCACTCTCAGTTCGCTGATTCGCTTCCATCGTGCAACCCTTGTCTCTCTCTCTCTCTCTCTCTCTCCTTGCCTCCCTCTGTCTTTCTCACTGGGTTTTAGCTCCTCTCTGGTAATGTTCCACGTTCGTCGAAATTCCCAGGAGATCGAGGCGAATTCCACACTTTGGATTATAGATGCGATCTCTGATGTGTTTTCCGTCAAACCCCCAACCCTTCTCGTGGCACGACACCTCGAGAACGATTGCGCGACGTCGTGTACCTAATTCGTATTCTTCGTGGACGCGAATCTATCGTTTTTTATCACTCTCATTATCAAACGCGTGTTGTTATCGACTGTCTGATAACATTATTATTATTATTACATTAAAAATAAGTTTTGGCTCGTAAAAATAAACAAAAATTTGAAACAAACGGAAATATAATTGGTCGATCATTGAAATTTTCCTTGATATTATTGTCACGATTATTTGTGGTACAATTTATCATCCCCGTTTCTATTATCAAATGCAGGTCTCGATATCGTTCGATTACTACGGTCGTTCGTGCGCGCCAGCAGCATTTACGCCCAATAAAACAAAACTTTAGTCGCGTGTCAGCGCAAACCCTCGTGCGTTATTCCCGCGCACCGTAAACACGTACGCACACGCGCTTACACCACCCCTCGCGCCATATCGTCCTCGGTTGGTACAAATTTATCAGCTTGCAAATATTTATCGACGATCGAGGGTGAGAGAGGGTTGAAACGGGGGAAAAGCGTGAGCGGAAGCATAGCTCGAGGGTGTGTGTGCGACGAGCGAGAATGGTGCCCGGGGCGGAGGGGGTGGGGGGATTCCTGGTTGTTTCGGTGGGTTACGAGAGAAAAAGAGCTCGAACAAGAGAGAGGGAGGGAGAGAGAGAGAGAGAGAGAGGCAGGCATGTTATATGTTGGCGCAGTTCGAGCGACCGCGTAACGACGTAGATAACGAGATCGGAGTTTCCCCGGGTCACGAGTTCGAGGGGTTCGCTCGAAGGGTGTGGAAAACCCAAGCGACAAACCCTCGTTTGTTATATACGCGCAACAGTATATACACATAGGTACGCGGTAAAGCCTATATCGAAATAGAAAGAAAAAAAACGAGCTCAACGGGGGTAAAAAAAAAGAGAGAACGAGGGACCGGGTGGTGTTGGGGCTTTTATCGTTCGACACACAGCAATCATCGTTGGACCAAATTTCATTTGTCCCTCGTGACTGTGTCGCGAAAGAAGCCAGAGGGGGTTGAAAACGACAGATAGAGAGAGAGGGTGAGGGGGATAGAAAAAATAGGGGGGTTAGTGATAGAAAAGAGGAAAGAGAAATGAAGGAGAGAGAAAAGAAAAATAGGCGAGGCAACGTTTTGCCCCAAGGGATGAAAAGCCGTAGGGGTGATTTTGGCGCGCCCTTTTGCAGCATTGTCCAAAGTGTCGAGGCTGTTGTAAGGGACACAAAGACAGAGAGAGAGAGAGAGGGTTCTCTTCCACAAGGGTGAAATTTCATCTCACTCACGAAATCTCGTATCTCCCTTAGCCCATAGTACCGGTTCCACCCTTCGTGCGCTTTCGGTTTAGCGATAATTGTAACATATTCACCCCTCCTTCGACTGCGATTACGGTACTCGAGCGCCAGAGAGCACAGAGCCAACGAGCAAACGAACGAAGAGACGAGGAGAAAGAGCGTGAGAGAGTGAGATAGAATCCGGTTATATAGGCAGTAGCAAAGCACAGTTCCACGCAAACTAAACCACCCCTCGTGCGACGCCCTTGAGGGTCGTTCGAGTGGTAAATCAAGGGAGGAGAGCCCGGTCGAGGTATTAGGGCGAGCGAGAAACACGCACATATCTTCGTGACACACGTACGCGACTCTGCGACGCTTTTGCTAATGCTGTACATATACACGCACACATATATATATATATATATATATATAACGCGAATAGCATCCTTTCTATATATCTACATTCGTTGTGCGTACGATGGGAAAAGGGTCTGGTAAGCACATTATCCCAGCGGCAGGAGCATATAAATGTATATGTATATATACATATATGAGTGTGTGCGTGTAATTTATTTCTAACCATACTGTACAAGCCGCTCTATAGGAAACTACCCTTATATACTTATAAAATATTCGTGGGTATTTATATTCACGTATTTAGCTATATATATCTTGGCGCGTCTCGTGTTCTCTTGTGGCACATACGTATATTATGTATGAGAAACATGGAGATAGAGTCACGACTGAAAGGGGAGGTTGGAACGTGCACGCCGACGAGAAGAGGCTCAGGGGGTGAGAAACCAACAGGCAACAGCCGTGGGCACATAGAGTGGCTACTATTATATCCACTCTGTACAACGTATACGTGTATGTATCTTGATTGTATGGCGTATGTAGCACGAAGTACTCCGACGGGGGGTTGGAAAGAGAACTTAAGAACGTCGCAGGGTGGTCGGACGTCCAAAAACAGGGTTTATGACTGTAACAGATTAGGTTGTCTACCCCGTTCCATCTCTCTTTCTCTCTCTCTCTCTCTCCTCTCTTCACGTCATAGCTACTGCTATTATCGTCGAGCTTTTGTTCGTGCCACTCTCACCCTTCAACCACCTTACCCCTCCTTACACCTCACCCTCTTCCATCTCCGTTCAACTCGAATCATCTTCAGGCATCCGGGGGACCGCCTACATAGAACTCTCCCGTAGATGCGACGAGAGAAAGAGACCAGAAAGCATCCGGGGGAGATTGGGTCCGAGTTGTCACAAGGGGGTGAGTTGGATCTCTCTCGTGTCGACTTCACTGTGGAGAGGCGAACCGACAATTCTCTCTCTCTCTCTCTCTCTCTCTCTCTCTCTCTCTCTCTCTCTCTCTCATTCTCTGTTTCTCTGTCGTCATTGTCGTTGTCGTCGTCGAGGGTGCTCGTTTTTGCTGCACTTTCGTTTCTACAACGAAAGAGCCAGCGAGCCGCGACAGTTGGCCGATATTCGAGCTCTCCCCTTTGTCGCTAAAGTGAATTCAGCTACATCGTTTTCTCCCTCTCTGTCTAACACGTACACATACTTACTGCCCTTCGTTTCTCACTTTATCTCCGTCCTTTTCAAGTTCGATACCTTCTTCTTTCGTTCTCCGCTTTTCACTCGACACACACAACTCGTTTCGTCTTCCTTTTTCTTCGAGGCAAAAATAATAACACAAAAAAACAGAAAAAAGGAACAATGAGAAACCAAAAAAACAAAACAATGACCAACATTCTATCTCGCCGCCGCGTGCCATGTCAACCATCATCAGACACAGAGAGAGAGAGAGATAGAGAGAGACAGAGACTCGGTGAACGAGGAAGAAAATACGTCCGGCAAGAAAGAAGTTTTGCCCTTTCCATTTCACTTCGTCTCCTTCGTTCTTTTTTTTCTCCGTCTCGCTTCTTTGTTCTTCTGATCATTCTCTCTCTCTCTCTCTCTCTCTCTCTTTCTCTTTCGTTCTCGTTGCCAGCCCTTCGACCTCGGCTTCTTTCCGAGAGCGTAATTACCCGCTCTATCCGGTACACCGGAGCCAATTCCGCCGTTTCTTCTTTCTCTCACTCTCTCTCTCCCTCTCCCTCTCCCTCTCTCTGTCTCTTTCCATCCAGCTCCTGTCTCGTTTTCCTCACTCGCTCGTTCCTACCTCGCCTTTATCCTTTTACCTTCAACCTCTCGTCCTACTTTTTTCCCCTATTGTACATACCTCTTTCACTCGTTTTTCCTTCTTCTTGCGCCACCCCTCGACCCAACCTTGCCTTTTCCACCGTCTCAACTCCACCTTGCAGTGTATACGTTTCACGGCTTCGAGAGCTTCCAAGGGGTGTCCTCTCTCGCTTGCTTGGTTCAAGCTTTTGCCTCGTTTTGCTTTTACCCCTCCTCCATACCAACTCTTCACCTTCCGTTCCACTCCTGTCGTATTTCTCATTTACCACCCCGCGACGTTTCTCCAGTACCGTTTACTAGTCCTTCACTTCAACTCTCTCTCGCTTTTTCCCTGTTTGTGTCATCCCGCTGTCCTTCGCCTCTCGTCCAACCCCCTCCCCTTTTCTGCACTCTACCCCGTACAATATTGCAATTTATTTTCTGGTTTCAAATACTCGGATTTATTTCTTATGATCCTGGAATTCAAAGCGCGGCTCACTTGCTGCAATCCCCTTTCTCTCTTTCATCCCTCCCCTGTCTTCTCTCTCTCTCCCACCCTCTCGCTCGTTCTCCTCCCATCGTTTCAACTCCCCTGTTATTATTGTCAGGACGAATCGGAAGGGGACAACTGACGAGTTGTCCACTCGTGCGGAACATATGTACGCGATATTGGATTATCCTTCCGCCCCTCTGCCATCCCCCCCCCACCCTTAGATCTTCGCACACACTACCGTATCAAAAAACTTCTACGATATTATTGAGAATAATTAATAATGCATATAAATGAAATTTAATCGTTTGACGAATTTTAATGTAAAATTATAATTTTTATTATTTATAAATTATCATTAATTATTATAAAGTCGTAATAATTTATATATAAAAAAAGAATTATGTATATAGCGTACTTTCGTCCATTTCGCACTTCACCCCCTCCCCCCTCCCTCCCTCCCCACACCTCACCGCCCCTTTCCCTCGATCGTTAACCGAGTTATATTCGATTCGTGCGAGTCGGTACGACGACGTTTCCCGAGCACGCTCGAAAGCGTGCCTTACAAAGTGCTCACCGGTTATACGCGAGAACAAACATCCATATTTATGAATCGAGTTATAGTACACGTACAAGGGGTAGGCGAAGGTGGGACGGAGTCGGAGGGAGGATATGGTCGTCGACGAAGGAACGGAGCGAGGGTCGAGGCGAAAGGAAAGATACATTGAGGCGGGGCAGTGGGGCGGGCGTGGGGGGGGGGGGATGAAGGGGTCGTAAAGGTGTAGCGGAGCGGGGTATGTGGGCAGAAGGTCATACATAATTTATCAGGAGGCGTCGAGCTCTCGCGCGATGCTAAAACGAACCTCGAAAAATATATACGTCGCGTCGAGGGAGATAAAAAAAAACACGAAAAAAACGAAGTTGCCAGCGAGAGGGGAGAAAACACGAAGAAAACCACGTGGACCGACGTGGATAAGTATCGGTACTCGATTTTGTCGCTCTTGCTATTTTCTTCGTTCCCTCGACGGCTCACCGATTACTCCCCCCCCCCCCCCCCCCCCCCCCTCCCTTCTCATGGTACTCCAACACCGCATTACCATAGATAGAACGCAACTGCCGCTTGTCGTTCGGTCGGAACTTTGCCGGGATTATACTTGCATTATACATAACGACGGCAAGATGGAAACGTCGATAACTTCTCGCGTATCGTGATATTTCGATCCTCGATCGTGATTAAAATAATTATATTCTCATTAATATCGTACGAGTTCGTTCACCGTGGGCACAAATTGCAATTAAGAGAACTCGATAGCCGCACTTTTTAAGGCGTCATTACAGATTGGAAACCCGTTGGGGGGGGGGGGGGGGCTCGCCGAGACAGGAATAGAAATATTCGTTTTAATCGACGATATATAACGCGGTTGGATCCCAAAATTAGGTATAATTGGAATCACGATCAATTTTACGATTAACGTCGGGTACGAAATTGCAGGAAATTCTCGGTTTCGACAATCGTCGTCTTTATCACAAATTTATTCATTAGTCGCGAGATACTCGAGAGTTCGCGTCTCGATGAATTATTTCTATTATCATCCAATGGTGCTGAGAGATAGAGAGAAAGAGAGAGAGAGGGAGGGTCGGTCGAAGTTCATTGTCTCCTCGAGTCGACGATAACTCTTTAATAATTATTGCAGATTGAACAGCAACCCCGCGCGTTATTTCAGTCGGTTCGTCGATTGCGGAAATAGGGTGAATAATCCTTTTAACCCTTTTTCTCCGAGCGAACCCCTCTATTTTTACGGTCGTTTCGATGACATTATATTATTACCCGATATAATAGTGGTATATACACGTCCTGGAAAAATACTTAAGTTTCGTCAGGCTTCGATGAACCTACCAACTGATTTCATCGCGTCGGGTGTGGCTTTCGCGTTACGAGCGTGGCGAGTGTAACAAGGGTGGAAGGCTGTGAGCGGGAAACGAAGAGGGGGTGGGCGGGGGGGGGGGGGGGAGTCGAGTCCATTAACATCGAAGGACGAAAGCGCGGCTCGATTACCGTGACGCAAAGTCAATGATGTGAGACCGTTTAGGCCCCCCCCCCCCCCTCACACCCTCCCCCATTTTGCATATAGTTTTATCCTTGCTTTTTTTCCTCCTTCTCTTCTTCTTCTTCTTCTTCTGCTACTTCTTTTTTTGTTTATGAGTTTGTAAATTTATTCGATAAAAATTTCTATTCAATTATCGACTTTACCGTGTCGTAGATTTTCTCGAATGAAATGCCATTTAATGGACGCACGAGCTCGTACGTTATAATGCGACGAGGCGTGCCGGACAAATCAGAGCCCACACACTTGGCATGCTTTGATCTTGTAATTCATAATTTATCATCGTCGCGCGGTCGACGGGACGAGGTAAGAGAGATATCGAGAGGACGGTGGCAAGTTTGCGCGGCGTCGAGTGTCACTCGCGAGAGTGGCCTTCGCGAGAGGTTGAACGGCGATGAGAAACCAAGAAGCGAATGAACGAACGCTAAACGTCCACTATAACTATCATAATTACCCGCGCAAACATACTTGCATTATTAATCTATTTTCTTGCATGCCTCGGGGCTGCTTCTTCTCTCATTCTCTCTCTCTTTCTCTGTCTCTGTCTTTCTCTCGTGTTTTCTTGCCCACCTGTGCAAACATTCAAGTAACGACAGATGGTACGTGTGGCGTTCCGTTTCGTCTAACCAAACACGAAAATTGTATGTCTATTTTGTTTTCGAACAAAAAAATATTTTTCTTTTTAGAATCGTATTTTGGAACGAATCGAACGATCTTTTTTTTAGAAATTGTCGTATTATTAATCCGATTAGAAATTAGAAAAATGGTTTAATAATTAATTTGATTAATAACGTGGTTTTACATTGAAAAATAAATTATGTAACGAACAAAAAAAATGCTCTTGATTTTTCTTAGGTAGACTTTGGTACATTCAGCATGGAACGTCTCGTACATTACACGTGTCATCGCGCTGCATAAGTCATAAAACGTGTTACATTCTCTAATAGATGATTTTCTCGCTCTGGGTTACAAGCACTGGCTCGAGGAGAGAAGGGAAATGTGGTCTGATTTTTCACTCTCGACACACTCTCGACAGGTTACAATCATCTCGTTTAGAGATCGTTACGGAGCTATTTGTAACTGCCGTCCGGTGAGACGCGCGCGCGCACACACACACACACACACACACACACAAATGAGCGAACGAGCACACGCGTCGGTCGAATTTCCGATAAAAGTTTTGACGCTCGTAGAATCTTTCACTCGCGTTATTTACAACCGAAATCGATCGTTGAATAAAAACGGTAGTTTCAACGAAAAGTACGTACTCTCGGTCGAGTTTATAAAATTATGCGAATTTTGTCGCGGGAACGAAATAATTCAGTTTGGAATTTCATTTCGTGCTTTTATCGCTCTAATGGTATTTCACTAGTCGAGTGTGCCAAGCCCGGTATAAGAGGTAAAATATATATACGTAGAGAGTATTATAAGTGAGTTAAATTGGTACAAAAGGTTCGTGCTCGAAAACAGGGTTGTTTCACCCCTCGAAGCTCGACGACGACCCCTCGAGACTTTACGTGTCTCCGAGACTTTCGTACCCTCGTATACTTTTTTTTTTATTATTATTATTTCTCTCTCTTGCTCTCTCGCACACTTTGCTCGTTCCACTATACGGGGTGGGATATCACACGGTCGAGTGGGCGAGGTCGATTCATGCCGGGACGTTATTAAGTTAGGTCGCACGCACGGACAAACGCCCCGAAGAGCGCACCGTCAGCCGGCTATATAATAATAATGATAATACCAGGGTGAAAAGAGAGAGAGACTTTTTTCCCTTCTATGTACAAGAGCGTAAATAACACGGTCGAGTCATCCTCGTATTGACTCTCGTACTCGAGATATCGGTCGGTACGTAAAAGTCCGAGAAAGAAAGAACCCTCGTAAAAATTGCCACTTTTTTTATCTCAATATTTTTAAATATTTTCAACTTTTACAAATTAATAATCGTTCGTTTATATGGCAAAATTATTACCGACAAATTACGTGATTTATAAAAAAAAATTGTACAAATTAATTATTTCTCGTTTGCAATATTGATTTTTATTTTTATAAATGCATGCGAAACGTGCGGCTTTTATTCGAGTCGCCGTTTAACAGTCGTGGATTAAGTCATGTACAGAAGTGGCAGTTTGCCTCTCTTTCCTCTCGGAGTGCTGCGCTGATGAGGTTGTGGAGAGGGGTGGGGGGGGGCGAGTTTGAAGAAAATGGTGCCACGTGACGTGACCAGGTCGGCGAACCAGCTTTACCCTCCATGGAGAGTAATAAAATGTTATGCATATATATGCGTGTGTGTGCTAACGTGATATCGGCATGATCTCTCTCTCTCTCTCTCTCTCTCTCTCTTTCTCTCTCCGTTCCTCATCGTCGTCGTTCGCGTCGCGGTGTTGCGTTATTTCACGTTTGCGATCGTATCGCCTTAATTGCCCGCTGGGTTAAACTGCCGTGAGCATTTATCGTCGTATCTACGAGAGTGCGGCAACGTACGAGGGTGGACAGGAGGAGGAAAGGGTAGGTGGGAAAGGGAGAGATGAAGGAAGAGGAGGAGAAGGAGGAGGTGAGTGGGTAGTTCAGCATACTGCAGGTCGGATAGTGGCGTATAGTCGACGATCGCAAGTGGTGTGCAACGAGAAAACTGCCAACTACCATACAATATTGTATCTACAGTCGAAACTTTCATAAATTCGTACCAACAATATATAAATAAATAATTAGCAATGAAAAAGAGAAAAGAGAAAAAAAAACAAATTTTTCATACGGTCCAATTAAAAATCCGAATTTTACGAACGTTGAATTAATTATTGACGCGATTATCAATCCGTGAGATAAATAATTTACAATCGGGAATTAAAAAATTGATGATTACTGGACTTAAACAAAATATGAGTATTTATTCGAACGTAATCAAAAATGTTAATTTCCAAATTTTGTTTGTAATTTGTCGTTTTACGTGGAGACCGACTATAGGCGCCATCTATACGCAGGTAATATTGCCCACGTGCAATAGGGCACAATACCTAGTCATCTGAGAGCTCGGCGCGACAAAAGCACTCGATGGGCGGTGTTCGCGTTGGTAACCGTGGATGCATCATGCACGAGAGTTGATTTCGTGGAAGCGAGGGAAACTGAAATAGAGGCGACAGAGGGAAGATTTTCGCGGCGACTATCGAGATCCATTAATTGGACGAGAGCTTGAGCACGAGATGCGAAGTGGGAGAGGAGGGCTGGGGGGGGGCTTGATTAGGCGCAGCCCCCGCTACGAGATTATGTTTCCCGCTAGCTCATTGTCGGAGAACTCTGATCGTCCGAGGAGAGTAGCTAGATTGTATACATCACATACCCATACAAACATCTCTCTCTCTCTCTCTATATATATATATATATACCACCCTGCGCGTTCACTGTATTTTATGCCATAGGTATATATATATATATCTTTATTATAGCTATCTCGGGGGTTTCGCGGTTTAAGTCACGCTTCGCTTGGCCAATCGAGTTAGCGAATTACGAGGAAGGAAAATAATTGAGGATGAAGATATCGATCCTCAAACGCGATAGCTGTTCATTATATTATTTCCCTCGTGCAATGTTTCAACCCCTTTCCACTCTCACCCCCCCCCCCCCCCCCCCCCCCTCGTTTGATCAATCCATATAAATACATATCCGTAAATTATCGATACTCCCGAAGTATTTTCGATCGAATATTTTTCCATCATATCTTTCCTTCGCACACGAACTATTTTTATGATCGAAAAAAAAAATCGTTGTTAAACAATTATAATAATAACGATTTGGTTTTGATATTGTACGAAGAGAATTTTATGCCGTAATCGAGCTGACGTTTTGTACGGTTCCAAATTACAAACGCAAATTTCGAAAATCACCGTACTGATGCGAATAGATGTATATTTATACGTACGTATCTATGTGTCTATGTGTAGATATATATATGCGTGTCTGTGTTCCAACTTTGGTCTCGTTGCGGCTGTCTCGTGAGCGCGAATTCACGTCGAGCAACCGTCATTATGCCATGCATTATTTATGTCATATATTCCCCGGACGCGGTTGTACAATGTGTGCCGGGGTAGCTGATCGGGAGAGCCCGCGAATCAAAATGCATTGCTTATGCAAATATCGCGAGCTCTCGGTCTCTACTCGTGAATATATATAGATATTTACGTGTGTGTGTGTGTGTGTGTGTGTGTGTGTGTGTGTGTGTGTGTGTGTGTGTGTGTGTGTGTGTGTGTGTGTGTGTGTGTGTGTGTGTGTGTGTGTGTGTGTGTGTGTGTGTGTGTGTGTGTGTGTGTGTGTGTGTGTGTGTGTGTGTGTGTGTGTGTGTGTGTGTGTGTGTGTGTGTGTGTAGGTTCAACGAGTACTTTCACTATACCGCACACCGCACACGCTGGCTAATACCAATAATATCTACATACATATGGCCCCGGCGCTCTTTCCCGCTATATCGTATCGATAGGTCTATATTTATAAAAGAAAAAAGAAAATCGATTAGTGCATTTGGCATTTTTGTTTGTTTGTTTCTCTCTTTCTTTCGTATTTTATTTTATTCATGATTCAGTGTGATTTATCGTCAATTTGTATTTTTCGTAATAATTCTTACAACGGAGTGAGTGATAATTGTAGAAATATAATTAATTTTGTTTTAATGTGAAAATTGTCGATTTTCATTGTGATTAAAATTTTATTGTAATTTATTTGTCGTTTATAAACAAAGGGATTTTCGTGATTCGCTTGGATTCTCTCGAATCGAGGGAAGAACCTCCAAGATTCGAGAAACTGCGGTGTTACATCGTGCAAATTCACCGTTTTCTCTATCGTCTCTCTCTTCTCTCTCCCTCTTCTTCTCACGGTATACGGCACATCGTATGAGACTGCGAGAGAGAGAGGGAGAGAGCGTCGAGAGCTGGCCATCGCGCGGTCACCGAGCGGTTCAGCACCGCGAACCTGCGGTTTCCGTGGTCCAGCGAAACCACGACTGGTCCTCTTGCACGGCCTGTCTCTGTCTCTTTGTTCTCTCTCTCTCTCTCTCTCTCTCTCTCTTGGTGTGTGGACCGCCATCCACTTCTCGACGTCGTCCTAGCGACGACACCGCAACCGAGCGGCCAGGACGCTCGACGTTTCTGATCTCGTATTCCTCGACCTCGTGGAGATTACACTTAGTCTTCGAATCTCGACCCTACAACGAAGTGTAGGTTTTTAAAAATTTACTTTTTCTTCCTTCTTTATTAGGGCGAATATACAAAAGTTGGGCCACTTTTGGCCAAATTTTGTTGATATAGTTTTCAACCACATCTTATATATATTTTGGCTTGAGTACATAGTTTGTACCATCAATATACTATCCTATGACGGGCCAGTCACTTTTTTAAATATTTTGCGAGTTATTTGTATTTTTTTAAATTTCACTGCCAACGGACTGACGAGGATGGCACAGTACTGATTAAGAACACTATTTCGTATGAAATATAAGGTTTACTGTAACTTTGAGTATTTTGAAATACAAATATCTTACAATGTAATAAAGGCGCATATTTAATGAATTAAATCACATTAGTTAGTGTTAATATTACCTCTAAAACTATGTAATACTGTAAATATGAACTACAACAGTGTTCAAAACAGCCTTTTCATTTTATAATGTTCAGTATCACTTTGAAGTAGTTGCCTTAACATTAGACAATTCTGAGAAATTAAAATTAAAGCAAAAACGAAGTTGCCTAAGCAGTAAGGTATTTTCCATCACTAGGTAAAAATTGCGAAATATAATGACCATTTGTTAAAAATAAACAAAAATAAATTAAAATTTCTCAATGGTGGGCAGTGATGAGCAAATTGATCGCAATATTTTGAGCCCAGAAAAGATTCCGGTCGTACTTGGATAACTTAGAAATCGTCAAATTAGTGTTTGTTATGAAATTGTTTAATAACTTTTTTTTTAATAATTGCTACCGCTAGAGCAATTTTATATTCTTGATGAGCAAATTGCGAGCAATTTTTTGAGATATAATTCATTGAAATTGCTTCTAGTTCGGCGCTAACTTGACTCATGTTACAAATTTTGAGAAAAGTTACTCTCAATTCACCATCTTCATTATCAACAGAAGAACAGATCCCTGAATAAGGATATTCTGCTCTTCGTGCTACATATTTAATCAAAATATAGGCACCACAGTTATAATCATTTCGCAAACAAATGATTGCACACTATAACAAGTAATAAACTCGATCAGAAATAAATAAATCATCAGTTCCCTGGTAACACGGCAGTCCTTTGGTGCAATCTCAGACAGCGGACTGACGACAAAGTACTGACGAATAGGACATTAATTTGAGATTATACTAAAAACTTATGTGTTTATCAGTATTTTTAATTATAAAGATGGTATATTTTTACAAATTACATGTAATCATGCATAAATTTTAAGAAAACATAGGTACTAGAGGAAATAAAGGATTACCAGAGTACTGACAATTTGACTGAATCAGCATGTGCACACGCGGTAACAACGACGCTAGCACTTGCCTCGACATGGCTGCCGTCAATATGGTGCGCTTTGCAGTTAACTTTAGTACCAACATTCAACACTGAACAATGAGTTGATCGTAGTTCGGCAATATTTTGGGGGAATTTCAAATTTCAACTTGGCACAAAGGACTGATGGGTAAAAGTGATGACAAAGTTTGTAAATTTTTTAAAAATAGCTTTTTACAGATTCTATAAATAAACGTGTGAATTATATTAATAAATGTTTTACAGAATATATAATAATAATCAGATTAACAATAAACACGGAATATTTTGTTATACAAGCTCCTGATTAAGCGTTTTTGTGATTATGACACGCCAGGGTACTGATGTTTTGAGCATTCATTGCGTTATTTTACTAATTAGCTTTTGAAGTATGTAATTCAAATTGAATGGATACATGGCGAGGATCTAGGAATTTCATAATATATTGTCGCAGAATAAAGTGCATAAATATTTTCGTATTTATTGGCCGATGACAGCGAGTTGCCCAATTTTTGTATATTCGCCCATTAAATGAAAATTCGAGCATTTTTTATTTTACGACAAGAATGACGAAAAATTAATCAAATTCTTCGATTAAAATTTCCTGAAATCATCGATGATACGTTTTTGTATTTTTTTGTTTTGTTATCGGCTCGATAAAACGAAGATAAAATGGAATATAGCTTTCCACTCGGTTCGCGAATTCACATGCGCGCGGTACCGTTCGACGAAATCCCGATTATTCATGAAACGCGCGATCCCGTCAGATCGGGCGTATAATAGTGTGGTCGAAATGACGATGATGAACATGTGGACGATCGAATTAACGGATGATAAAATCGAAGAGAAACGTCACAGAGCGAGAGAACGCGAGAGGAAGAGAGAGAGAGAGAGAGAGAGAGAGAGAAATTGACAATTCGTTGATACCATCCGATCATTCCCTGCCCTCGCGTTTCATCATCATTATTATTCGCTCGGATTATGATTCGGACCTGGGCTTTTCCACCGGAAAATCATTTAGCTCTCTCTCTCTCTCTCTCTCTCTCACTCATTCTCGTTCCAATGTCCTTCAAAATTCGTATATAATATTCACGTTCATCCGGACACGATTATGCTCATCCTATCTATACAGATATGTACATCGACGAATCAGAAAATCGTGACAGCGATACGGCGATCGATTTCCGCTATTTCATTTGCATTTCCATGTTGCTGCTACTTTATCGTCGCGGTTCAAACATAAATCACGATAATAATTTAAAAAAAAAAAAAAAAAAAAAGAAGAAGAAACAAACAGAAAAAAAACATAAAATTTACTTTACTCAATCGCTCATAACTCCTCCGATACCTACTTGGTAGAAAGTTGCCAGATGCATTATTCCCTCGACATTTATCCCTCCATTTCCTCGACATAGCCGATACACCGAATTATCTTCTGATCTGGGAAAGTATAAATTGTTTCCCTCGTGCACGTTGCGACGGTATTGCGCGTGAGAGAATTAAATTATGATAAGAGATTCCGTTGCCACGATCGATCGTGTCTCGTGTTTTGTTCCATGCAAAAAAGAAACAAAACAAAAAGAAAAAATGAAAACGAAGAAGAAAAAATTACAATAAATAAAAAATGAATGAATATATAATAATAATTTCATCAGATTTGCCGAGCCCGGGCAATTCCGTTGTTCGTTTAATGTGTATAATGGTCTGTAGCCGAGTTTGTGAGATCGCCTGCGTGCTCCGTGAACTATATCGCGCCTCGCGTCTTATCTGACAGAGACTGGTTTACACGAAGTTCTCTCTACTCGTCTGGCGCAACAACGTTTATTCTAGACGCTGAGAGTTAAAAGCTAGAGAGAGAGAGAGAGAGAGAGAGAGAGAGAGAGAGAGAGATAGAAAGGGAGAATGTGTGCAACGTGTGTTTGCTTCTCTCTATTTTCTCTTGACTCTCGCGTAAATGCTGAAGCTATGCATAAATAATCGGTATAACTATGTGGCGTGTGCGAGCGTGAACGCCTCGCGCTTCTCGTTCGTTCGTTAATTCGTATATGTCTGTGTGTGTGTGTGTGTGTGTTTCGAGCTCGAGAGTGCGACGGGATAACACACGCCTTACTCCCGTCGCAGTCTCCCGTACCGTGACACCTTCGTACCGAGGGCCAAAAGCCAATAAATAAATTGGATTGCCCCGAGCGGCTTTCTCTACTCTCTCTCGTTCTCGTGCTGTTACAAACGAGATCAACGATTTTGCCGATCAGCAAGCTCAGGATTATATACAGGGTTATACGTACTATGATTATTACGTACAACCCTCGTTTTCCTTCTTTCACTCCTCGAGAAAGTCGAATCCTTGAAAACCATTCACCTAGCCAATTCGCCAGACACGTGGGAATTATTTTATCGTCGTTTATCCAATAATCTCACGGTCAACAATTTTTCTGATTTGGCGATTTAAAAAAACATGATTTATTTTCAATCGGTGAATAAACATGCTTGAAAATTTATTGTATATATATATATATATGTGTATATTTATAATATATTAGCGACCATATACACACACACACATATATATATATATATATATATATATATATATATATATATATATATATCTATGGTCGCTAATAGACTTACTAAAAGCCCGTTAACTATTATATTCATGCAGTATTTGCGTATCAACTGTCGGTGTCGTCAGCCCGAGTAAAATCGCATGCAGTAGTCTTCCGGTGAATGCACGCATACGCTATGCACATATATTTAACGCAAGGCGGTATTTAAGTCTCCTTTCTCATACAGCAGCTCTCTGAGTAACGAATACATATAGTATTTCTCTCTCGTCTCTTGCTCTCTCTCTCTCTCGCTATCTCTCTCTCGCACACTGCCTTGCTCATTTTCGTGTCGCGGTCGTCGTCGCTCGTTGTCGTCGCCGAGAGCGGGCATGCATCCTCTTAAGTCCCCTTGTAACCGTGTAACCGTGTAACCGCGTGTCGAATATCTCGGCGCTTACACGCCAGGAGCGTGACTTCCAACGGCTTCGCATCGTTGCGGCTGCTGGCAGCGCTTGTTACGATACGATATAGCAAACTACCCTCTTTCTCATTCTCTCTCTCTCTCCCTGTGTTTCGCACACTCGTAAACAGGGAGCAAGAACTCTTTGAAACCGTGACAACGGTAGCTCTTCGCGGACTCGGCTTTCACCCTTTTTAACTCTATTCCTCCCCTCATTATCATCAAACAAAAGTTTTAAAAAAAGACACTTTTTTTTTGAAAATATGAAAAATTTAGTAGTGAAACTCTCGAGCGAATTAATCGGACTGTCGTCGCGGTCGATTTTTCCTTTGTTTATTTTTTCGCCTTGTTTTAATCATTCCACCGCGCCCATTGCGGATTTATAGCAACGAGCTGTATAATATAAAACGTCGTTGAAAATAAAAGCGGGGTTGAAAAAATAAAATAAATGACGTTTAATTTATCGCCGATAGTAAATAAAGTCTCGTAACGGCTACCGTTGCACGGCGTGTACGTCAAACATCGCGTTATTTTTCTCTTATTTTCATTCTTTTTTTTCATTCCGATGACACTTCGTCGTGAAATCGATAACGGGTCTCGCAAAAAGGCTCTTAAGTGACAGAGAAATCGGGTCCCCGTCGGCAGGAATGGCCGGCCGAGGGACCAGAGTAGTATACCGCTCGGTTAGTACACACCGTATATTATTACGGCTATATATCATCGTATTATATGCATGTGCCATATAGAACACGCGCATAATAATTGCGTTTGCGCCACGATCCACGATGTTGATTAAGTGTAATGCACCGCGTGGCAAATTGCGGACCGAACGCGATTATCCCGGCCTCTTCTCTCGCACTCGCCCTAACGGCAATCGGTGCGTGTGTGTGTGTGTGTTGATCGAGTTGTACAGAGAGAGAGAGAGAGAGAGAGAACCGACCGGGAGTGTGTCCGTCACGCGATCATTTTTTTTTCTTTTTTCTTTCGAATCGGGGAAATGACCGATTATTCGCGCCTCGCGTTTCTCCCCCGCCTATATTTTCCTATATACCACCTATAATTCTCGTATTACCGTAGAATTCCCATAAAAAACGATTTCGTTCAATGCTGAAAAGTGGATTTCACGATTTTCGATATTTTTGCAGAGATTATTGTTCGTCATTTTCTCCATGTGAATTTAATGTCGTTCGTAATTATATATACATAACCGTAAATCAACGAGCGTAAAGCGTGCGGGTTTAACCGACACTTTTTGTAATAAAAAATATCAAAATTACGATAAAAAATGAATAAATAAATAATTAATAATTTATTTTCACGTTATTTAACGATAAAACTTGAATTTTATGATTTTTGGTATTTTCATCCTACCTGATTATATATATAATCGTAAAATAAAATCCGATACTTTTTGGAATTTAGACAAGAACAAAGAAAATCAGAAAAAAAAGATTTTTAATCGGAACATTTACAAACTTATCGTTCGTTTCTAGATTCGAGATCTCGTATCACCGCCCTCCTTTCGCACCGACGGTACGCCGTCTCGTACCAGGATTTTACTGCCTGTCTCGTTTCATGCTCTTTCGCCTTCGACGTGTGTAACGCTCTCGTCGCGTGCGTCCGGCCCACTTGCTTTTACGTGCGTGCGTGCGTGCGTGCGTGCATTCATTCAACAACGCCACGGAGCATTGGCCCTCCTGCATTAAAATTTATATATACATATATGTATATATAAATTTCATATAGTCATATATAGCGAGTCACTCGTTTCCTGGTGTGTGATCCGAATTGCCACCCTATTTGCTTCGCTCGGCATTATTCACTCGCGCATATGTTGACGCGCATCGGCACTTGTCGACCCGCTTCCATATCGTCCTCGACATATATCGACGCGTATATAAACCCGTACGGTAAATATATATATATATATATATATGTTTATGAATATAATATCACGTGCCGCAGGTATTTTCTTTTTTTTTCCTCGAACCGGAAGTCGAGAGCCAACGCGGAAGTGCACCGGTGCGTGGGTCGTTGCATATATATCTCGTATCATCCGTGATTGATTATGTTCCTATTTATGAAATTGAACCGTTGCCCGTGACGATGACCACAGGAAACATACGTCATCTTGGGAAACGGTCAGCAATTTTTTTCACCAGAAAATGTACTTCTTTCTATATATATATATATAAATTTATAAATATTGATGAACAATTGATAAATATCATGATAAATATTGATCGAACAATTTTTTTACACGTTTGTATTAATTTATTTGTCGCAGGGTCCACCACAACCCGGTCAACCGTTCAAATTTACCGTCGGCGAGTCCTGCGACAGGATCAAGGAGGAATTCAATTTTCTTCAGGCTCAGTATCACAAGTGAGTTTTTACCAAATAACCGACAATAAAATTTACTAAAACAAAATCTCTTAAAATTATCATTAGCAATTAAACAACGGGTTAAACAAATTTCCAGACTTATTTATAACAAACTAAAACGCGTCATGATTTCATTTTATAGTCGTATGAAAACAAAAATAAATAATATATATATTTGTTCATTACTAAAAATATTTTAAATCGATTAAATTTCCATTTTCTTTTTGCCATCGATTTTTATTAATCTCTTATCGAACGAACGATCGTGCCAGTGGTACGCGGTGCTCCGAGGCAGTTTCGCGTAATCGAGAACTATGCGGTATTACGCGCATGCCGAGGGTTGGGGGTAGAGCCACTACCGTCGAGGCCTCTGTGTTCGGTTCGCAAACAACTCGGACCTCGTTTCTCTTCCATGGTTGCTCCGATGGCGCAAGCTTTCGCGACCACCAACCCTCTCTCTATATACACGTGTACTATATATACCTATATATATATATATATATATATATATATCTTTTTCGAAACCCCCGTACGCTCTCGAGCCCCGCGTGCACATCTCTCAATGTTTACGGACGTACATACACACAACGGACGATGGGGGTTATAAGCGGTCCTGGCACATATGAGTTGGCAAAACGGGTTCCGGTCGTCTGGACCGCCGCGGATAATTGTTTGCCCGACCGGAAGCTATGAATATAGTAGAAGCTGGACCAACGGAGCGTGTATGCTCTGCAATCACGCGATGCACTTTCCCGAGTGTAAGAGAGAGTCACGCGCGCGTGTATGTGTCGCGCGGGACCGTTCGAGGCAGTTGCGGGGCGGGGGCAGGGGGTGGGTTGGCCGGTCAAACCGCGCGAACGCGCACGCGTACCACGTTGTTTCGGGGCATCTCTACGCAACGACACGGGATCGCACCCGGTTTAATTTTCGTTTCGAAATATTTTCCACAATTTTCAACATGGATGAACGATGTATTTCATAAGCGTAGTAATTAATTTGTGTCTTTTCTTTTTGATTGTTTTATTTTATTTGAAATTTTTTAATTTTTTATTATTATGCAGCATTTAATTGATATATTAATGTTTATTGACGTAATGATATTTAATGTTCTTTTATCTTGTGTTTATCTTTTTTGTTTGTTTGTTTTTTTAAATATATTCTCAGGGATATCGACGATTAATCGAATTTCTTGTTGTCCCCTTTTCATACAGCCTTAAATTGGAGTGCGAGAAACTGGCCAGTGAAAAAATAGAGATACAGAGGCATTACGTGATGGTAAGCCGCGTGGAAAATTAATACACGATAAAAACACACACATACGCACATACACATACATATATACACGAATATACACAAGTACGGACAGAGATACAAGGAAGTACCAATTATACCAACACGTCGATTTGACACGAGAGAGAAATCGAGGATAACACGCCAATCATTCATTCTCATACGGCCCTCACATTGCTTGTACATACATTTAACAGCTGAACATTGGGAGCGACATATCATGTCGTTCGTATCTCACGAAATTTCGATCGCTCATTGACGACAGCGGGGAGTCGGGGAGACGAAGGGAGTGCGAGCGAGCGAGCGACTGAGAGAGTGAGAGAGAAAGAGAGAGAGAGAGAAAACACGTATCGATTGCGAGATGGAGATAAATCTGTAACACGTATTATTTTAATCGGAGCGATAGCTACGATTCGATCTTAATTCTCGTACAGCGGGAGAGAGAACGAAAGCATCGATACGAGCCGTAACATTTTCCATCGACCATCGTTCATTGAGACCCGTGGAATTGGCCAATTTGTCGTTGAAACAAAACCAAAAAATGATTAACAACTTCGGACAAAAAGTTTCATTCGGTCGAATTATTATGATAAATATTATTCTCTTTTTAACAAGATCGATCGAACCATATCGTCTCGATTCTTCTTCTCGATGAAAACATCTAATTTATACACGGTTGATTCAATCTTTGGGTATAAAATTGTAAATTGATAAATTTTGTTTTATCGCGTGTACCTTTGTTTCTTTTTTTGGTATGACAGTAGCGGTCAGTAACAAAAAAATGAACGTTATATAACGACCCGAGTGCCGATGCTCGATGAGTCCAAGCGTCGCTCCTTTTTGCAGCCATATTACGGAGTAATAAATGGAGTTTTCATATATTTATATAACATAATGTACATAGAGTTATATTTAGTACATAGCTTGTACATAAGAGACTAGAGCCCTTTAAGAATCCCCTTAAGCCCGTCCATCGGCTTTTGAATGTCGCCTGTGCACTTACCAATGTCTAGCTTACACGTGCGATTTCCTGCTTGTTCTGTCCAGTATTAAGTTGGAGCTGGAGAAACTCGCCCAGGAGAAGACCGAGATGCAGCGCCACTACGTCATGGTGAGTCTGTGTGTAAGCTGTACGGACAGCCAAAGCGTCTTTCTCTCCTCTTAGATTTTGTAGTTGCTAAATAAAAAAAAAAAATTAATATAAAAAAAAACGTTCCTCTGCTCTCGCATTTTTGCTCGTATCTGCTTTGATTGATTGATTTATTATTTTCATTATCGTAATTCGTAATGTCGTTCTCGTTCAATTGACTTTGTCGAAAGTTGCTTTTTTCCCCTTCTTTCTCAACGTCGATGATTCAGTTTTTCGAAAGACAAAAAAACGTCCCCCTAAGCGTTTCGCAATTATCGTCCATTCGTTGTCTCGTTTGACGTTGTTCGCTAATTCGATGAGAAATTCGTTTTGTCCCATTAACAACGCGTTCTGCGTCGAAAATAAAAAAATGAATGACGAAAAAAAACTGCTGAATCGAGACATGTGGACTTATGCGTTTGTGTGAGTGTGAGCGTGCGTTTATGTGTGTATGCGCGCGTTTATGTGTGTGTGTGTGTGTGTGTGTGTGCATTGCACGACATTTTGACGAAGAGGCTCGTCGTATTTCACGAGCTCGGTCGACTCACGAAGCGAGAGTTTTAGAACGTGAAATTCAAGCTCGTAGGAACCGGGGGTAGCCCGTGAACGTTGTTACGCAAGAAAAATAAATATTTGTCATCCTCTAAATTATCGTTGAAGAGACGCGAGGAGAGACTCGACGTCACTAACTCAATGAGCTCCCTTGAGCACACACGAGACGACATTAATCCACACACAAAAAATAATCATACGTCAAAAGTACTTACAAAATGAACGAGAAGCCTGAAAATTTATCTTGAAAGAAAAAAAGCACCAAATTTTTTTTAAGTTCGATTTTAAACTCGAACGAGGATTTTTTTTTCAAGCCAAAGGAACAGCGCTCGCACTCGGTAACTTGGTAGTTCCCACGAGCGATATAAGACAGTTCGTTGGTTTCTCGGCCCGCCATAGCGATCGCCCCGATAAAGCAAACTAACGGGATCGCGCCTTTTTCCTCTCCTTTTTATTTCTACTTCCGCAAGATTTCCGGCCGGTCTCGACCCCGTTCGTAACATTTAACCCTCGTAGAAACGACGATGGGGGATGGTTAAATGTTCTCGCTTGTTTTCCAACCCCTCCGTTCGCCGGCAACCCTTATTTACTACTTTCCTTTTACTGCTCTTACTTTTACATCGTTTCCTCTCTCTCTTTCTCTTGGAATTTCAAAATTGTCGTGAAATTCGCTTTCTCTCGCTTCTCTCATCATGATCGAAGCACGATATTGTTATAGTCAGTTTTTTCCATCTCAATTTCTCTCTTTCTCTCCCTCTTTCCCATTTGTGGTTTTTTCCTTCTCGAAGATTTGTTTTTGAGCGTCGAAGCCGCCGTTGTCGTTCACCAAACGACTCTCGGCGTCGACTACATGCATTTTATATTTGTCTATGTATATATATATATTATAGCCATTGAGTACATTGTGGTGTTTATACGAGAGACAAAGATAGAACGAAAGAAAACGAAAGACAGTGAGGTAGTCGTAGGGAGCTTCGTTTTCTCGCAGCTTCCCAACATTGCCACGGAGCATTAAGCCTTTACGACTCTTTCATGTAATTGTCGAGCCCGTGAAGTTTTACGACCTCGACGGGGGCATATCGTCGAAAAGTGCTGCGAACTGGCGGCAGCGAGAAAACAGCAATGCCACAATACCCCCGTATAAATATATACATATATATACCCTACTGTATAAGAATCGGTAAACGCAGACCAACCGCGTCGGGTACTTCGTGTAAGTGATTGCGCGAGTGAGCAGCGCGGAGCGAGGAAAGAACGCCGGAGTCTTTCAGTAGCGTTCAAGACGTATTTCCTTGTATCGCTTTTTTTTTATCTCTTTACTGCAAAACTTTATAATGGCCGCTTCCTGAAACACGAAAGGAACAACAGTGAATTATCATTTTGTTATTCATTGCAAGACGTTCTTCGTACTAATTATCATTTAAAAACAAAACAAATCTTTTGTTTTTTACATTTTGTGAAAAATACTACACGATTGTTTTTTGTCAAGGTCGAGACAAAATAATGATTCGCGAATCTTTTGACAAATTTTTCAATCATTTTTAATATTTTCCATTAAATTTCGTTATAATTTAAGAATCATCGGGTCTCTTGACACTTTCGATATGTTCTCATTAGTATGTATCTTGGAACGCGTCCCGTAGTCTATCATTAGGAGGCGCATGAACGCGCTCGGCCATATTGCCAGTATTCTCGAAGGGCGACCAACGGTATCCCGGGACATATAGACACAGGGACGAGGGAGAGAAGGACGAGAGACAACAAGAGACGGTACAAGCAGATGAGAAATAGACGGGACCGGTGGGAAGGGATGGGGATTTTGATCGGGACAGCGGGTTGAAGGCTGGGTTATCCTCTGTTCTGTCTATATCGCCAGTATGTATGCTACGTCGACGGAGTTTATGCCCGATTATTCATGCATGGATCCGTAAGCTTTGTCGTGAACTGTTGGGATGTTCGGAGAAATTTCGTCCAACTACGTACAATCCTTTGGCTATAGATATTCGTCGTCATATATATATATAAACGTCTTTCATTGCCTCTCTCATCCATTCTGTACGTTACACGATCAACACGTTTTAATCAGAAAAGGGAATAATCGTAATTTGGGAAATAGATTGAAAATAATTCCTGATTAAATTAGCAATAATAAACACTTTGACTTTATAATTATCGAATCAATCAATGATCATTGATACAATTGATTTTTCTAAATATCGAAAAGTCAGCATTTTATTAATTATTTCATTCGGTCTTTGATTAATTATTCTATCGAACAACGATAATTAATGACTACGAGTTTGATAAACACATTTGTAGTCGATGCGAGGACGATAACGTTTGAAATTGTAGGAAGATTTTTTATCCCTGGAGGAGAAGTTTTTTACTTTTTTTTTGTTATCCGTAAACGATGCTCTCGATATCGTATAATATATCAAGTTGAAGAAAATCGGAGAGCCGGTCACTTGGGAATGTTTCCTCGTCGGATATATATTCTTCGAGGCAAATCCTTCGACGAAGCGAGAAACTCGCTCGGCGTCGAGTTAGTCGGCGCCCGCGCGCAGTTCATTAATTAAAGACCAATTTACCTCGAGGTGTTAGATACGCGCTCCGGCGCGCCTTGAGGCACCGAGAGAGTCTGAGAGTTCCGGATTTCTCCGAGTTACTGGTACAGCTCCCCTTTGCCTCCTCTCTCTCTCTCTCTCTCTATATATATATATATATATATATATATATATATATATATATGTATATATACAAAGCGGTCCTCCTTTTTCTTCCCTCGACTCTTCTCTCTCTCTCTCTCTACATTCGCCCTCGCGTCCGTTCTCGTCTCGCGTTTCCACCCTTTAACTGCTGAAAGGAACAAACTTACTCGACTTCCCTCTGTCTTTCACTCTTTCGTTTCTTTCTTTCTTTCTCTCTCGTTCGCTCTCAGTCCCTTTCACGCTCGTCTCGGAAACTGGCACTTTGTGCGCGGAATTATATCAACGCTTTTTGCAACAGTTTTCAATTCACCTTTCAACGAACACCGCCCGCGAGTATAAACAATTACAATTGTTTTTTCTTCGTCCTAAAATCATTAATTTTTTCTTTTTATTCGCTCATTAAATTAAAATTTTTTATTGTTTTTATTTTTATTTTTTTGTTTCGTTGAATTTTTATTTATACAGATCTTTGATAGTCACGATTATAAAAAATGTAATATTTCACTTTATAATGCGAATATGATAAGAATACGATTGAAGCAAATTGATATTATAATTTACTGATAGAAATTCATACGTCGTTAAAATTAATTCGCCGGTTATCGACCGTTCCCTGATTTCTTTTCACGACTGGATACGCGATAATTTTCTTTTCACGTCAAGACCTTCGAGAAGCGTGTTAATATCCGTGTCCAGGCGTTATGTGTATTCAAATTGTTCGGGGGTTTGTTGTGTCGCGTTACGGTGTTAGGTGGCCGGTTATGTCTGAGAGCGTTAAAACGAACGCCTTCGGTCGTAGCCTCGCGTTCCCTTCTCGTTTCATATTTCTTCTTCATCTTTTTTTGCTCCTTTACTTCGGCTTTCTTCTTCGTTGTGTTCGTTTCTTTATTTGTTTCTCTCTTTTTTTTTCATACTCTCGGTCTATGGTTCGGTGTGTCCGCGAATATATCGGCGTTGCGGCCACTTTACGAGTGTCATAAAGCCTCACCCCCTCACTCACCCCTCCTGCCTCTTGAGCTCTCCGTTTACAATGGTCGTTGGGCCACACAACGGCCGTTCGGATAACGCGACTCGCCGGGACTACCGTGTGTTGCCTCTGTTGCTGCTGCTGATGGTATTCGAAACGCTCGTAAAAAAAAAATGAAAAAAAAAAAAAAATCTCCTACCACGTTCACGCGAGACCGAGGCCACACGGTTTCTCTCGCTAAACCGCGATTTAGCCTCTCTCTCTCTCTCTGCCTCGCTTCCACTCTTGCTCCAACCTCAAGCGAATTCTTCTATTATTTCTTTTTCTTTTGCATTTTTTTGTCTCGTTTGCTCGGCGAGCGTTGCGGTTGACCGCATTTCGTTACCATCCCTCTTCTTTGCCAAGAATTCTCATTTTCATTTTTTTCCCCTTGACCCTCGCCCCCTCGCCTCCCTCTGTTCTACCCCCAGTTTCTCATGCACGTTCCACATACGAAATTTCGAAACGAGATGAATGACGAGAGTTCGTGTTTTCGATACGACGTTAAATTAATTAACAAATAATATAACATTCATTTTTATCATATCGACGCGCACGAGATTTATTTGCATTTGCATTTGTTGTTGTTGATGTTATGCCTGTTGCTCGAAATCGCGTTATATTCCTCCGCGTCGATGATTTTTCGTTCGATCGACGTGTAATCAATGTACGCGCGCGTTACCCCACTACGCTTCCACATTTCGTCCCGATTTTTCTTTCCGCTCCGAGCGTCTCTCTCTCGCACTTTTTTTCGTTGTTCTCTGCTCTTTCCATCTCTCTCTCTCTCTCTCTCTCTCTCTCTCTCTCCCTTGCTCGCAATCGCGTTCAATTCTGTCCTCTCGATTGGATGCTGCAATTTCGTGACTCGATTGACCGATGACAAAGGGTCTATAAAATAGTCGCTCCCGGGACTGGGTACGTGGCAGGGGTCGGGGGTAGGTAGGGGGATGGTGGGGTGCGTTCGGCATGCGGTGAGCTTTCAGCATGGCAGCCAAACGGTGTACGTGAGTGGCATGTGAAAATTGTATTTTCCTCTCATTATTCATTCGCTTGCGGGAGGCAACAAGGCAGCATCGTCAATCGGTCAGCGGCATTCGTCGAAGCGTGTGTCGCACGATACTAACGCATATATCCACATACGCATACCTATACATATATACATACATATAGTATGCGCATGATGATGATCTCTCACAAAACACGCCCGGTATACACGAGAAACGTCAAAACACATCAATTCACGACACATACAGAAAATAGGAAGAAAACCAAAAAACAAAACGACAACGAAAGATAAAAAAAATAAAAATAGAATTCAATACACGAACATAGTACACACTACGCACACAAATATCCATGATGGCTCGCGTGTTCGTATGTCGCGTGGGCCAGGCTGAAAAACCGGTCGTCGTTTATTAATCCGTTCAATTATTCTTTTTATTTCAGTATTACGAGATGTCTTACGGGCTCAACGTCGAGATGCACAAACAGGTGAGTCTCTCGTTTCTGTCAATGTATCATCGTACGTGACAGCGTTCTGCGATCAACTCGGAGTTACGTAACGAACACTTTGCCACGACACAATAATTGTCACATGACAGTTATTTTACCGTTATATGACGGTTATTTTACCATCACGTGGCGGTTATTTTACCGATACATCCCGGTCATTTAACCGATATATGACGGTCATTTTACCGTTGAATAATGATTATTTCAGATAACCGTCATATGACGGTCACAGGGAAATTTTCTCATTCATAAGACGAGAAAGTGGATCTTTATTGAGCGGGCGTTGTATGCCAGCGGGTTTTCGCAAAATTAAAGGGATGATCCGGGGTAGATTATAGTGCTTTTCCCTGCAAGTCGTGTTTCATCCTCCCTCGTTCCACTCTCGAAACGTTCTCGCGCCGTTCTTCGCGAGCCACGCGGCTATTGAATAAATATGTAAACAAGGTGATAACATGCAAATAGCCAAGACGGGGTCTTAATTTGGACGGTATCCCGGCGCCTACTCGAGGGAAGCGGGCGAAACTTCGAAGGGAGCGGATGAGAGAAGAGAGGAGGATTCATTTCTCAACCAAGCCCGGAGCGTGTCGTTCACCAGGCGCGAGATCGGTAAACCGTGTCGTACTCGCGGGTTTCGGTATTAACGACGGGGGAGCCAAGGGTTAAAGTCTCCTCTACCCCTACTTAATACATCCCTGTGGCAAAACATTGGGAAGCAGGGGCAACGGAAGTTTGTTAATGCAACTGTGTATAACGATAACAGGGTGAGCGTTCGTGTGACGAAAAGTATCATAAATTGATTCTTAATCCTCCTTCTTCTTCTCCACCCCTCTTCTGTTTATTATTCAAATTAATTGCGCGAAGAGAACGGTAGGACGATAACGAAACAAATAAGGGCCCGGGAGAGGGTGAACAAGAAACAAAAAACAACAAGGGTGCAATTAAGTTCCGTCGGTTTTTGTTTCGTTTAGTTTCTTTTTTTTTTATTTCGTCTCGCACCCCTTCGCTCGAGCGAAAGGTTTCGCTTCATCATCCGTCACCTCCGTTTTATCTTAACCCACCCGACTGCCTTTTTCTTTCTTGCTTCGTGCTCGTTTCTCTTCTTTTTTTTTTTAATCCTCGCGATCGACCCTGGGAGGGACGACGATCACGAGCGACGCGACGCCAGAAGGGTCACGACGTTGAAACTAACGGAATAATTTGAGGGCTTACTTCCTCGGTAGGGGTTGATAAAATAACGCGAAACAAAAAATTGCGCGAGCGGTTCGAGGGTCTCTGGATGAGAAATAGATTCGGACGGGAGAAGATTGTGAGAGAAGGATACGGTGGAGTGAGAAAAAAGAAGTCTGCTTCTGGGGGTCGAGAGGATTTCCAGTGGCTAGAAAGACAGAGAGAGAGAGAGAGAAAGAGAATGAAGCTGTGGGAGCAAGACTGTGAGCGAAGAGAATAAAAGGGATTGAAGGGTCGAGAGAGCAAAGAGAAAAGAGGCCAGAGAGCGAAGAAAGCGAACGAGTTGTGCGAGACCGAGACCTCTCTCTCTCTCTCTCTCTCTCTCTATCCGCTAGATGGGCTTGGGAAACGTCCTCGCTTTCCAAGAGCAAATTATAGAATATGGGCACTGAGTCTTCGCCCCACCGGGGAATTCAAGGGGATAAATAGCTCTAGCTCTTTCACTCGGCTTTTTTCTCGTCTTTTTCTTCTTTTTTTTTACTCTTTTCTTTTACCCCGTCGTGCCCTTACCGTTTCTCTCGTTCGTTCTGCGCGAAACTCGTTCTTCTTTTCAACAGACTTTAACTCCTTTATATACATATATACATATATATATATATATCGCAATTTCAAAGAGCTTTGCTCTTCTCGCTCTTTATGCCCCTCTCCCCCTTTCTCCTTCTCCCTCCCTCTCTGTCCTCTCTCTATTTTCCTCATTCTTCCCTCGTCTCGTCCTTCTCTTCCGCTTTTTGTCCCTCTTCATCTCGGCTTCCGACTGGAAGCACGGCTCGACTACTATTCGCCGACGTGCCGGGAATAATGTTCGCGTTTATTGAATATTTAGAACCGCTCCCACCCCTCTTCGTCGTTCTTTCACACACACATACATATACACATACACATATTCACATATACAGATCAGAAGAGAATTCCGAAGAGAGAACTCTCTTCCCCTTTGGAATTTTTTTTCCGGTCGAACGGGGACCGCGCTCCAATCCCCCCCCCCCCCTCCCCCCTCTTTCCCTCTCACTCCCTCCTACTCTCTCTCTCTCTCTCTTTATCTCTCTGTGTGTATGTGCGTGTGTATGTTGCTTCAAATCGTAAATCCGGCTCGGTGTCTGCAGAGTGTCTCTGTGTGCCGGGTGTGAGATTGAGGGTGCTTTTCGAAGGGAAAGAAAGAAAGAGAGCAAAAGAAAAAGCTCTGAAAAAAAAGTGGCGGAAGGACTTTGCGATGGGAATTTCTCGCTGCCGATTCATAAATTAGTCAACGATATACATCGAGCTCTTGTATACATATATCTCGTACGTGATTGGCGGAAATAGCCGGAGGATCTCGTTTTTTCGCCCTATCGATTCGCCTCACCCGCCGAATAAATTCTCGTGGAAGCGAAGAGCGAAAGTTTTTCGTTTTTTTTATTTTTTATTTTTTTTTTTCGTATTCTCCTCAAAATACTCGAAATACCTAATCGGATAAATATAATCCGATCATCGTCGCTTCGAAACGAGTTTGAAGAATTTCGTTATCACGTTTTTCTTCCAATTTCCAACGATCTGCGAAATCTCGGCCTTCGTAATAATCTCGTACAATAGCCACCCTTATTTACGCGCAAGTTTGCGTACATTTTCCTTTCACGGTACATTAAACGCGGGAAAAGGTACGTGAGAAACGTGAACTCGATCGAGAAAAAAGGAAAATAGAACGAAGATAAAACGAGTAATAATTCCGAGTTCCCGTAGATAAAAAAAAAGCGATTAATTCTCGGTACGAGGTACGATGTTATTGTAAAACGGTACAAACGAAATAACGTTTCGTTTTTTTTCATGTTACGGTCTATCGAAAACAAGAAATAAACGAATTTTTTTAAATGTCCATTATAAAAGAGGTGGAGTGGTGAGATATCGCGCGATCGTGCAGTCGCGATAAATCTTTATTACGAATGTCGAACACGCAAAATGCTCGAGCATACTTTACAAGCCTCTCGGCACAGTTGTTCAACCGCTAGAGAGTCGGAATCACCGAGAGAGTGAGAGAGAGTGAGAGAGAGATGTGCTTAATAACGGTATTCCCGGGTGCGTGTGGTACACACTCTGCCGAGTTTTCGCCGCTGCGGGTGAATATATATATATATATATACACCAAGCTACTACCGTGCTCTATGCGCTGTGGGGTGTGTAGCATAAATGTTTGGTAAAGCGCGAGGCCATATAGCACCTCGCGTAAACGCGAAACACCGGGGCGTGTACTCGGCCCGGGAACCACCCACCCGTTCCCGGAAGTAATTAACGAGAACATAACGAGAGTGGCGAGTAATAGAGGGAAAAGCACGCGAGAGCGAGAGAGATGATAGTACGGAAAATAGTACCGCCGTACACATACACAAGCAGTGATTGAAAAGAATGCATACCGCGAGCTCGCCTGCGGCTAGAAAATGGGGTGAGCTCTTGGGGGAGAGTTTGGGTAGCAAGGGAAGTGACGTGGGTGGGAGGGATCGGGGGGAAGGGGGGGGGGAGTAGAGCAGGGGTCAAAATGTTGTTAAAATACCGTCGAACGTTGAGCAGGCGTTTCTGGTACGAGCGTTTTCAGAATTTAACAACAGGCGGGAAAAAAAACAGAGCCGCGTCGAAATTTTTTATATCATCCCCCTATTTCGATGAATATCTATATTTTGTATATCGATATACATATATATGTGTACGCGTATATTGGCGACGCGAATGAAAAAAGAAAAAAAGAAAGCGTACGGATATACGTAAATCGTTTGCCGATTTGTGCGAGCTTGTATTACTTTTGTACACGTTATATATAGTGAACGTGCGTAAATTGCGTACATGCGATTCGTGCTGAAATACAAATATACATATATACATATATATATATATGTGTGTGTAGTTATAGAGATGGTCAAGCGCCGTTGGGTCTCGAGGTATGGGTCCGGAAAATTCACGCATGAAAAATATCGTCATCCACCGCGAATGATTCGATTTTGTTGTTTTGCAATCGATTCAGGATAGAATGGGGAATGAGGGTGGTGGATATTTCGTCCCCTTCGACCGAACGAATTTTCCTATATTTATACGTATACGTGTGTGTATGCGTGTGTGTATGCGTGTGTGTGTGTGTGTGTGTGTGTGTGTATGAAGTATAGCCCCGACTCTCTTTCTACCAATTTCATCCGTCCTTTCTCATTTTCTCTCGTATACTCTCCCCCGTGTGTATGCTCACTGCACACCCCTGAGGGAAACGAACGATTTTTTTTTTCATTTTTTTTTCACCCCCTTTCCAACCCTCTCTTGGTACTCCTCTACGCTCCACTTTGCGATTCGTTCTCCGCTCTATCGCTATCGTTCGTTCTTTTCCGTCTCGCTTGTTTTTTTTTTCGGGCGCACTCAAACCCCCGCCCCCTCTCACTCCCCTCACCCTCCGTCGCTCCCTCCACCGCTCATCCCGTAGCCACTCATTATTCATTTACCGCTTTAACGAGCTTGGCTGAAAAATAAAGGGTGAAAAAAAAGTATATAGCGAGGTTCGACTATCGAGGATCGATAGTATCGAATCCCTGTGAGAGCTTTGACCCCTCGGGACATCGACGAAAATCGTTCGAGAGCGCGTTTTTTTTGCTGCACACGGGCGTAATGCATATTTTATATGTTTTATCGGGATATCGGTTCGCGTTTGTGTTATACGTATAGTTTTTTAGGCATTCGGTTGAAAATCATCGAGTGCACTCGGTAGCGGGAGGAGGGGGAAGGGGCGAGGGAGCATTGAAAAATGCGTTAATGATTGAAATACGACTTGTATGATTATTTTATTTTGTTCACTTCGAACAACGGGAGGAATTGGTAGGCGGTGAAATTTTTTGAAAAATCATCCCCCTTCGCGATCAATCGCCGCGAATTATTCTCTTTTTGAAGTCGAACGCGTTATATAAAAATTTAAAAATAAACACTAACGTCGAGTAAAATCGATCGGGTATCGTTTTTTTTTTTCGAACTCTTCGAGTTTTTCACGTCCCTCTTGCTTTTTTGTACGCTCCCTCTCTTTTATTATTCCGTATGCAGGTAGCGGCCGATTTGCTCAACGAGTCTGAGGGGAGGGGAGGGGGTTGGCTTGTGGATCGAGGGCCGAAAACGGGGGAGAATGAGAGAACGTCGAGTGTGCTGTGGCGACAGAGGAAATGGCAGAGGGGGATGAGGGGTTTATAGGGGTAGCAACGGAATCAGGGACTGAATAAAGATGGAAAGAGAATTGGCGAGAGAACGAGATGAAACGAACGAGGTAGAAAGAGAAAAAAAACAAACGCGTCCGCAGACACACACCCGCACACACACACACACACACACGCACTTGAACAACGGGGTTGGAGAAAAAGGCGCGGTTTGGGTTAACGTGCGGTTCAAGAGGAACGGTTGAAAAAATATATGTATAGTTATGCAACCAGAAACGGTGGATGGACCAGTCGGGAGAATAGATAGAAAAACGTATAGGGAAAGGTCGATATCCGAAAAATCGAGTTTAACCTGCTCGATTTTTTGTTCTACGAAGATATATGTCTATATTGGAATCAGGGTTGTCTCTCCTCTCGTTCGTCTACCAACCCCCGTTTTCTCTCTCTCTCTCTCTCCCTCTCTCTCTTTCTCTTTTTGCCCGTTTGCAATGCTGCATTCTGCGTCTATACGTTTTTTCCCTACGTGTACCCATCCCGCTCTTTCGATCCACCAAGGATCGTTTGGTACCAAAGCGTAGGTAAAAGGAATCGTTCAATAACCCGCGACCGATGAAATATCAATTTCGGCAGGTAAAATACCTACGTCTCATGAATATCTTACTCGAGAATTCTCGATGTCGTTCGATCCTTCTTCGCGACCTTAAAAAACAAAAATATTAAATTATTATTACGTGCTTTAAGAACTTTACCGACGTAACATTCGAAGCTCAATCGTCACTTTTATTTTTTCATATCCGACGACACTATCGTCGTGGGGTTTTTTTTTTACTTTTCTCTTTTTTCCCCCTATCGTTAAATTCCGTCAAGGTTTTTTTTAGAATCTTCCACGGGGCATTACGTATACGGGAAAAAATCGTGTAAGTGCGCGAACTCCCGGTGTTCACGTCGCGCGATCTTTTTCTTCTCTCTCTCTCTCCCTGTTTTTTTTCCTCACGCGTATATATTTTCTGGTTCTCGCACCCTTCGCGACTGCACGATCACGGTCCTACCAGGACCACGAGTCTCTCTCTCGTACTCTCTCTTTCTCTCTATACGGTTCTTTTATGGCCTTTAGGACTTTTACGAGTTTCCCTTTGCGGCCTGTTCTCTCCACTCTTCCTGTTTTCGCGCTTTATCTTTATATATATATAGGTATATATGTATATAATGTATCGTACGTATATATGTGGAACATCGTTTTTACCGCGGCCCACTTTACTTTGTCGAACACTCAATTTTTTTTCTCCCCCACACCCCCTCCATTGTACTTCATCGCTCCTATTTCTTCGATCTTTTTTCAACGTTTTCCCTCTACTCTTCGCAACTTACTTCGCCTACCGAATTTCTCCTTTTTTTTCACCAGCCTTCGCCGCTAATATCTTTTACTTCCGCCTGGGTTAACCCGACTTGGCGTTTTTTGTTCTCTGAGTAAAACGGCCGTAACAAAAATCCACCGTTGACCCCGATCGTCAATCTTTGGTGAACCGAATTTTTCTTCATTTTCCCCTTCGCCCTCTTTCGTTCTTATGAACGTTTCGAGCACAGGTCGTCGCACATTTTCGGATTTCTTACTTTGGTAATGTTCCTTTCTTTTTTTTCTATCTTTACTTCGCGCGACATTTCGACGCGTCGACTTTTCATGGATATCGTCTTTTTTGACCTTTCGATCTTTTCCTACGTGCCTCGACGCGGACACGCGGGTTTTTACTTTTATGCTCGTCGTACCGGGAAATGGTCGCGCGTAGTTTCTTTACTTTTTTTTCTTCTTCTTTTTATGCTCTTATTTTATTTTTATTTTATCGATGCGCACACTCCCGCATGTTATGTTACGGCTATCAACGTTGGCTGCCCCACGAGAACGAGGAATGCTCCTAAGTGCGGAAAGAAGAGACCGCGAGGGGTCGGTCGTGACACGCGGGCGCGCACCACCGTCACCGCCCGGCAGCGGCCACCCTTGCCGTGGTCGTTAAGAGGTCGTCAGACCCCTCGTCGTCTCGTTCGCGTACTACGTACGTGAACGTAAAACAAAAAAGAAACAAAGAAACGACGACGTTTCGCGACGGGAAGAGTGGCGACCGCCGGGAGGAGGAGAATGGGGGGTGAGTTTCGGAGGAAAAAGAAATGGGCTTTTCAACGACCTCGCGCGCCACTGTTCGAGAATAAGGGACATTGAAAAGGAGGGAAAACGAGCGTTTTCTCGCGCGAACTCGTCGTAAAAAGAAGAAAAAGAAAACCAACCCGTCCGAAAGGAAAAGAAAAAGTTTTTCTTCGAAATGGGAAAGTGGATAATGAAAAAAAAACGTATCCGCGAAGAAAGTGAAATATCGATGTTGAGGAAAAGATTGTTAGAGGAAAATTTTTCACAACGTTTATTTTACCCCTCGAGAGGGCAAATTCCACGGGCAATACTTTTCATCCCTCCGGGTCATTGGCAAAAGGAAAAAAAAACTAAATAAAATGGAGAGACGGCTGAAACTCACCCCTCAACGAAGAGTTTTGAGGCTAATTTGGGTGTTACGAAAACCTACCCTCTCGCTGTAACACGCGCTAATATCCACCATCCCCCTTGCCTATCGTCGTCGACTGCTACAACGTTGGTGTACGTATTACCGGCATAGTCTCGCTACTAGATACATATCCCCGCCCCCCTCCCTCCCTCCATTCCCGACCACGACCAGCGGCAGAAGCATTGTGCGAGAAACTGAGGAAACTCTGTGTAAAGGGCTAGAGAGTGAGGGGATGGGGCGTGAGATAAACTCAGCGGCGACGTCAACGGCGTCGTTTCTATCCCCAACGCCCCCGCAGCATCCCTCACCCCTCGCCTCTTCACTCCTTTCTCCCTTTACGCCTTGTTATACGCGACTGCTGAACGCCTCCGTTAATTACGAAGCCTCGTACATTAAGTGAGTCTCCTATCTCTCTCTCTCTTCTTACTTCGAGCCACTCCCCGGACGCGTCGACTCGTTTATATTATTACAAAGTTCCGACGTGCCGCAAAATCATCCCCTCCCTTCTCGTCTCCCTGCACCGCGACAGTCTTTTCTTCTCGTTACTCGGGATAAAGATTAGGTATCATATACTTATACGCGACGTCACCATCGTAGGCATATTGTTCATCGTTACCCATCGCTCGTATTTTTCGATGTTCGCGAAGTATGAAATGAGACAATTTTTTCGACCGATGGTTTATGATAGTTACAATAAAATGAACGATAATTTGTTGAAAAATAATAATGCAGAAATTTTGATACGGATAGTTTCATTATTCTCGTGTGCGATTAACAGTCGTGAATCAAATTAGCCGAATCATTGAACGCTCTCGAGAGACGAGGGTATAGAAACGTTAATATACGTATATACGCATCGAACTGGCTCAATACACACGGCCACACACTCGCGCATATAACAGTGTAGAGTCTCTTGCGGTAAAGCAAACTGTCACTCTCGGAGGGTGCTCGACAGGCGTTGGCAGGGATCGGCTCTCTGGTCGAACCTCACGCGGGCTGGCCAATAATTGCTCGACAGTAGCGAGAGAGAGAGAGTAGCCAGCAGCAGGTAGATCACACACGTGGCCGCGGGCATTGCCTTACCGTTGCCCACTATATTCGAATATCCATAGATATACGTTATGGTCCGAGGGGTGAAACAGCGAAGCGGAGAAGGGAAAGAGAAGCACGACAAGCGAGAGAGAGAGAGAGAGAGAGAGAGAAGGGTATAGATAGGAGCCGGCAAGTCCGATAATGTTTAGCGCAATCAGCGATAATGGCGGTCTATGGCGCGTTTAATCAAGGCAGTAGCCCGTTGCGGCTTGTGGTTCGAGGCACTCTCTATCTCTCTTCCTCTCTCATGGTGTAGAGAACGGCGGAAGGGGGGTTGGTTCGCTGGCTGGATCTCTGCAAAGGAGAAAGGGGTTGAATTGGTGGCGAGAGAGAGAGGGAGAGCAAGAACGCCAGAAAGGGGCGAGGGAGAGTTTGAGGGAAGAGAGTTGCCCCGAGGGTTGGAGAGATGGGGTGGTAAGAGAAGCCAGTGAGGATGTGCCAGAGAGCGAATAGAGGGATAAGAGCGGGAGAGAGAGAGAGTGCGTCGGAGGTCGGGGGATATATCAGGTGGGCTTAGTGGTCGCGGTGCTAGCCTCGCATCGCCTCAACCAGAGAGTGGCCACTGGCCCGAGCAGCCAGAGACCACATCCTCGGCACACTCGAGCGTCCGAAAGGGGTGGGATGGGGTGATGGGGGGTTTATATAGTCGGGAGGGAATGGCGCTCTGGGCAGGCAGTAGCCGCTCACCACTACACTCCCAACTTCGACCGATGCCAGAGACCCTCACACCCTCTTTACTCTCGGTGTACATGCAACCTCCCCCAACCTTCCCGGTGTGCCTTGTGCACGAGAATCGTCCGCTAACCACCCTTATAGACGCGTCTCTCTGTAACGCCTGTTGGTCGATGTATCCATGTACGTACCACATTACATACACGACTACTCTCTCGGACGCGCTCACGGTCAGTATGGCCGCGTTTTCTGTGTCTGCGTTTCTCTCTCTCTCTCTATGTACGCGTCAGTCTTTCATCTCCCGGCGTGTTTCTCTGTGACGCCTGCAAAGGAACCTCCTCCGCATATGCATTCATGGATATTCCCACCGAGAATAAATCCACCGTGGAAACGGATGCGAGCTTCGACCATCACGGACGATTTAAGGGCGAACTTTGCGCGTTTCTCCGATTAGCGGTTTCGTTTGCTCTGTGTACAAACTAACATTTCGAGTTTTAAGAACAGGATGATTTTATTAACGTTTTCGAAGCTCCACTCAGGAATTTTCAGCGAACTCGAGTGGGTCGGTCGAAAATCTTGTTGCGAACGACGAATTACCCCTACGACAAGTAGGATTTCTATAACTATAATGGCTACGACACTATCGCCTCCTGTTAATAGCCAGCATTCGAGCTACCATCCCCATTATTAGCGGCTACGAGAATAGCTAGTCGTCGGGTACCTATTCTCTCTCTCTCTCTCCCTCTCGGGCACACACGTTATACCTAGGGAGAGTGGAGAACCAGCCGTGCCAACATACACCGGAGTTAGCCGAGTTAGAGGTTGGTGATTGGTCTACACGCCTCGACTGGCCCCGCTTATACAGACATACGGGGACGATCGCCAACCGCATCGATGCACTGTTACCAAACCTCCTTCTCAACCCTCATCCCACCCTCCTCCTCACGAGTGCCAGGGGTGTTCGAACTATCGCGCGCTTCCCACACACCCAAGCGAATCTCCTCTGCGTCTAATATCCTAGAGTACCGCGCTAATTCGTTGACCCCTAACTAACCGAGCGACGCGAGATAATCGATCATCACTCGGTTCGTGTGCCGAGCGTCGGGACCTTTGGCTTCCTGTGCCGCTGCTGTGTTCAACTCCACCTGTCGTTATACGTATATAGCTATATACCCCTATATCTTCCATATACATATATATAACGGTCATATAACACGCCCCCCACGTCGACGCGAGATTCTCGCTCAACGCCATGTATACAGACCACCTAAACCCTCAGACCTCTCCTCCTTCCATCTCCTCTTCCTCCACCACTTCCTCCTCCTTCTCATCCTCCTAGGGTCGACCAACAGAATTTACTGCCTTGGATATATATACGCGCCTAGATGATGGTCTTAATGTAGATACATCTACGTAGTTTCGATCACGCCGCCGACTATACGAGCTATTCAGATTCCTATACAACTGATGAACACGTATAGCACGTCTCTCAAGCTCCCTCCCTCTCTCTCTGCCTCTCCTCGTCCTTCCCTATCTCGTACGATAGCTATACGCGTTTACCGGGATATATATCGCGATCAATGTTCTACAATGTTCGTACCTGTAGAATCCCCCGGCGCACAATCGTAATCCCTCCTCGTATACATCGGTTTATTGGAGCATCAGCTTAAATAACAATCCGTCCCGATGTTTCCGCGTATTACACTCTTCTATCCTCCCTCGCATCCCTCCCCCTCTCTCCCTCTCTGTCTCTACGGAGTTGTATCTACCGATCAATGTTTCAAGCATTGTTATATTTGTACAGGTTGGTTATGTACCGAACCGGCACCCTTCGGTATGTATCCGCTTCTTCTACCACCCCTTCTCCTTCTTCTTCTTCTCCACAGGGTTGGACGGGTTTACAGCGACTTTATCAACGTTATTTCATATCTATATTGGATATGTATGTCTCCCAGTACGTCCGTGTTCACATTCGTACTTGTATACGAGCATCGAGAGGTCGAGCTTTCGTATGTAGAACCATTCTCTCTTCCTCCGGTCTCGCTTCTATGCACTCGAGAAGAGAGAGAGAGAGAGAGAGACTCGAGTGCTGACGCGGCACTCCGAAGTTCAAACATCCAAACATCCCCCGATCTTTCACCGTCTGTTCGTGGTACGGTAATTCCTATCTCCCCACTCGCACCCTCGAACTTCAACCCTCTCGCTCTCGCTCCTTCTTCGTGGGCCACTCGAGGACCACTTATCCACCACCGCACACCAACTATCTCTCTACCAGGCGGTTCTCTGGTTTCTACGCTCGCCACGACCACTGCCTGTGCTACCACTACTACTTCTATTATCCACCGCCCACACTCTTTCTCTCTCTCTCTCTCTCTCTCGACCATCCTCGATTTACCCTCTCCGTTTCCTCCCTTATACTATTATACTACAGTGTAACCCGACGAATTTCACGTTCCCCGAGCTTTATTTCGCCGCACCACCACTGTGACTCGATTCTCGTTACCACGGGCATTTTCAACCAAACCCCTACCCCCATGTCTATCTTGCGTTCTCTCTCGCTCTCTCGCGCCTTTCTCCTTTGCTCGGGGAGGAGAATCGCCAAGAACAGAACCGAATTGCGCGTACCTCTATCGATGCAATAACAGCCAGATCCGCTGCAACGTTACCCCAAACCCCTGTTTTCAACCCCTCTCGAAATCTCCCTTAAAACGAGAAGGCGGAACTCTCTTGCGGCCACTCGAACCTTCGCCTCTCCTATCTTTCTACTCCTTCTCGTTCACCGTTTCAACGTCATACCCCGCACATACTAGTCGCTTTCGCAATTTCAATGCGGTCCCGGATCGAGCTTTCGCTCACTTAAGGGCGCATTGTTATAACAGTAATGGCGTCCCATCGTTCCGATCGCCTATATTATCTCTAAACACCGATCTCGCCGAGTTACTCCTCATTTTCACTCGGACTCGATCCTTTCAGATTTATACACAATTTTCCTCGGAAAACGATGAATAATAATTATTTATTATTGTTCCATTATTCGATAACAAAATAATAAAATTATGAATTTTGTTTACGTCGTACTGAAAAATTTCCAACGACGCTTTATCGTGATTGATTTCAGCAGATAGTCGATATCATTTTCGTCATCAATCGATCGATCCTATCACAACTCTGAAACGAAGCAATTTTCGTCGCGTAGTAAAATATCACATTGTTATTCGATTCAAACGTTCATAACAAGCAGATTAAAATCGACTTATGTCCTCACCGGTAATCTACGTTACTTAATGTCGTCATCCCGAGATTATTTCCATCTTGATAAAACGACGTAAGAAAACCCAGATACGACGAGCTCCTCGTGCCAAATGACGACTTTGATCGCGTTATAAATAAAGCTTTTGGTATCTATTTATACCTCGCGGCCTGTAAAATCTCAATGGGAAAATACGATGCAATAATTCCGCGTATCTCCTCTATCTCCCGCTACAAAACATAAACATACGTGCTCGACGTGGCTCGCACGAGCGAGCGATAAACTTTTATATCCAATTTTTTGATGAAATGTTTCGGAGATAAGGAATCTGAAAAAAGAGAAGAAGAAGAAAAAACTGTAATGTATTTTTCCCTCCTCAATTTGCTCAGAATCCCATATCTCTTCCGACACTGTCGACTGGCTCTTCTTCTTTTTTCCGTTCGTTTCCTCGAGCTGAGGACGTGGAGGGAAAGACTCGATAGGAGGGGGAGACGTCTGGTGCGAGGATACGCGTTTTCCCTCCCGTACGAACGACGACGGGGATTCGAGGCAGCCACGGGGGAGGAGTATTGGATTATCGGGGTATCGACGGTCCTAGGGCTGCCGCCTGCTACTGCTGCACCCTGGGATGAAAAGAGGGTTGAAAAAAAAGAAAAAAAAACCCTCGTCAAAGAGTGCGAGAGAGTCGAAACTCGTTGGGTGGGGATGTCGCTCATTCCCTGCTCTATCCACCCCATTTCATGCCACATTCCTCCCGTCCTCCTCTCGACCAAAGAGCCACACACCAACGACCAAGTCATTCGGGTTCGCGTCACCGTTTTACAGAGCGAAGAATTTTATCGGCGCACGTATAACCCTGTCTCCCTCTTCCTCTTCCTCTCTTTCTCTCTGTCTCTCGTTCTCACACACATACAAACATATACATACCAGTCGCTTTGCATTTTCATGCCACGCCTTCCTCCACTCGCCGAGTTTCCCTCTGCGCATTCTCGCTTTTTCCGCGATGCTCACACACCCTCTCTCGTACCTTCTCGTCTTTTTCATCCCCTCAACCCCCACACCCCTCCTCGTGTCGTATATATGCATAATTTTTTTTACACCCCGTCGCTATCCTTCGTACACATACACGTCTCTATTAAACGTGTGTTATATATTTGTTGGAAAGTGCAACGATGCGTGTGGATTTGTCGTGTTTACGTCGTGCGCAAGGTCGGTACACACAGAGACGCTTTCCTTTCCGCGGGGAATCCATTGCCTATGTATATTACTTTTATACATATATATACGTGTAGGTATAGTTTGCATATATATTCGTGCAACATGGCGTACTTTACATATGTACGATATGAGCCACGTACAGATACAAATGTACGCGGGAGTACAACACGCTCGAGTGCACCGCCGCCGAGTACGGTATGCGGCGAAAGAAAAGAAAACGAGGACACGACGAGCAGATGACGCGGTTGGTAAACGGGTGGATAGAGAGGGGGGGGGGGAGTAAACTCGAGGTCGGTGAAAAGAGCTTGCGGTTACGACTATGTAGTTCTCTCCGCTTTCTTCGTTTCTACGCGGAAAAGCGTCTGTCCCGATTTTCGCATCGAATGGGACACCACCAAACGCTTTATATACACGTACACGTGGTGTACGTATTTAGAAAGACTGTTTTCCTACCGTAAGGGACGAAAGCTCCTTTCATCTTTTTTCGAATAATTTTTCTCGCATTTATTTACCCGCGGGATGACAAATAATACCAACCACGACACACTGTCTTTGCGTCTCGTTTTTCTCGCTACGACTTTCCGCAGTCGTTATTTTCACTTTGATCACATTTTTTTTGACTTGTGAAATATACGAGTATTTTTTTTTTATTATATATTTTTTTTCTCACTATTGTTGTGTAATTCGTGGTAAGCGAGAGGGAAGTGTGTCCGCTCGGAGAATTGGATATTCAACGAAGTAAATAAAAAGAAAAAAAAATGACGTCGATTCGAAGCATAGCCCCAGAGAGATAAGGGTGATACGTATGTATATATTTATCGGTAGAGACGATGGGTAGCGAGGGAAAGTGAACGAAGCGACGGAGGACGGAAGGGATGAAAAAATACAACAAAAATTTCGCTTCTGACGCTCATCTGGTAGGAACGCGGGGGTGTGCAAGATCTCCGGGTTCGTTCGCGCACACCTCTATACCCCATTCATTATTTTCTTGGTTACCTCTCTAACTGTCCCCCTCTCTCTCTCTCTCTCTCTCTTACTTTCTCTCAGCCGGATAAAACTTCTCGGCAACGCAATTACGTCTCCAGCTGCTTCCCGCGCGGATTCACCCCCGTTCTCAATTTCGTTCCTTCTCCGCGCGTTTGCCTCTCGTTCTCTCAACGATCCGCAGCACCCTTCGCCCACAATTTTACCCCATCCCCCGTACTACCATCGCAGATTTCTCTCATCCCCCCCGCGATGCCTTTACCCTCTCTCGCTCTCCTGCTGCCCTCTCGGCCTTGCCAACTGCTTTACAGAAGTGCCTACTACACGTTCCTTCTTCGTTCTAAAACCTTCCCTCCGGGTGCTTCCTCCTCGCGTCTCGCCGCCATCTTTTATTCCTCTCATACCCATCGACTCTTCTACAGGAAGGATGCTAACCCAATCTTCAACGAATTTTCTATCTCTCTTTCTCCTCCTCCTCCTCCTCCTCTCGGCTATATTCACCGCTTCCTATTTTGCACGACCGTCCTCCCTTGCTATATATATCTCTCTCACTCACTCTCTCTCTCTTTCACCCTCTCATCCCCTTTTGCGAATAACTCCGCTCCTTTTCGCGTACATTATAATTAGTGGCTTAATGACTACCACTCGGAGGGCGACGGGTAATTAAAACAACAACTCCCCTCTGTCCCCACCCTCTCTTCTCTTCCCCCTCTTTCATCCTCGATCTCTCGTATTTTCTCGTTTCACCCTCGCTCGATCTCATTTATTTTACCTCACTCTCGGAGCTTTGCTCGTCGCCCTCTTTCCTCATTTTCTTCGTCGCTTTTAATACTCCGTTTATATATCTATACCTCGTTTCCAACACTATTTCACTCCCTCTTCCGGCATTTCGAGACTCGGTCGTCTTCTCTTTCCAACGCTCTCTCTCTCTCTCTCCCTCCCTCCCTCCCGTTTTCCAACCCCTGAATCACGACGTCACAAAGACTCGAGAGAAAAAGGGAGAGAGAGGGACGGAAACGTTGAGTAGGGAAAATGCTCGCCAAGAATTTCAGTGCGATATTTCAATTAGCCAAAGCCCGGAGAGAACGTCCTGGGGATCGAGTGTTCGACCCTCCCCCTTCTCTTTCTTCTTCCTTCCTCGTTTAAATGGCAGTGAAAGGAAAACCCCACGGGCGAGCCCGAGAACACACCGGACGAATTACAGCGCCATTCGCAAAATCTTCTTGGTAGCCCACTTTTGGCATACAACACAGCGAGCTACGATATAATAGTCTACTTTATTATATCGCCTCTCGGCGCGCCTCGAGACAGTGCCAATTTTGCTCGCAACGCGAGTTACTGGATGACGATAAAAGCTTCTGGTAACGTTTCTGCGCCACGATATACTTACCCCCATTTCCCCATCTAATTCTCTTGTTTCGAGACTCGAATGGGAAAAGGTAATCGCGACGTCCACGATGTTTAATTAAAGCGTATTATACGTGAATAAAATAATACGAAATACTCGATAAATCGTAGTTCAAAAATTCATTTTATTACTAATTTTCATTTTTATAATTTTCACGATAAATCGTTGATTATGTTAGTTTATTTTGTAAAATTGAACGTAAATTTATCGGTTCGTTGTGGCTTTGTCGTCGTTGCGCCAAATTTCCCATCGTCTCTTTTGATCTCTCGACCTCTTCCCCAACCTCCCCCCCTCTGGCTAGAAACGATTTAGCCGAACGACGGAGAATGTTTTCGATTTCGTACGTTCCCGGAACGATTCCCATTGTGCCATTTGCGAGATTGGCTCTCTCCTGTGGTGGTTGTTCCCTCTCGCCGGTTTGCGTTTGAAAGCTTGCCAGGAGCATAACAAACTCGCGTCGGTACGTAGGCAGCTGGAAGCCGGAGAGACACGAGAACGAAAACCCTCCTTGATCTCGCGTGTCTCCCCCTTTTCCTCGATGATCGTTAGATAGCGCTCGATAATCAAAGGGCGACCCTTTTGATGTTCCAGACGGAGATAGCGAAGAGACTGAACGCTATTATAGGCCAGATCCTGCCGTTCCTGTCGCAGGATCATCATCAACAAATTGCCTCGGCCGTCGACAGAGCGAAGCAGGTCACGATGACGGAGCTCAATGGAATTATTGGGGTAAGTTTATCTTTATTTTTATTAAAAAGAAAAAAAAACAAAGACGAAAAAAATTTCAAATATATGTATAGCGCAAAAATTATCAATGTTTTTTTCATAAATTATAATTTATAAGTAATTCACCAATCGATTCACACAAATAAATCCTCTTGCGTTCGAACGATCTTCATGATTATCGAAGAGTTGAGAAACGCTGATAAAATCGTGCGGTGTGAAAGCAAGAGTGAGAGATGGAAAACGACGAAGATGGAGATGTATGGAGTTTAGATATCTAGCACGGTGAATAGCGAGAGCGAGAAAGAGAGAGAAATAGGAGGAGGGTGAAGGAAAAGCGAGGAGCGGAAGCCGACGATGCACGCCCGGGGAATCCGAATGCGGACGGATGGATACGTTCTCTCCTTCCAACATTCAACTCGCTTCTTCTCATCCTCCCCCCATCCTCCCCATCTTCCTCTCGACCCCTCTGCGGATCCTCTCGCGAATCCCGAATCCTCCTCAATATTGCTCGAGCACTCAATTTCCTCCCTATTAAGCCGCCGGCTTCTCCGGGTCGCTCGACACAAACCTTCCCCCTTTCCAAGCCACCTCCACCCTCCCCTTTCCTCTACTTCGCCTATTTCTCCGCATCGCTTTTCCGCCCTTCGCTTCCTCTCTCGACGAGCACAGCATCCTCTACCCATCGTACCTCGCGAATCTTGGTTCACTCACACCCCGGCTCGGTTTATCTCGTTCCAGCTTTCTCCTGTTTCTCGTTTCACTCTCACCCTCTCGAGCAAGATCCCATATATATATACATATATATGTATATATATAATTCCTTTTCACTATCCGCTTCTCGCTCGCGCCTATGAACTTCCTTCTTGTCTTCTTCCTGCTCGAGACAGGGAGAAGGAGAGCTTTTGCCCCCTTCTCCCATCTCACGAGACTCCGGAGCTGCTTCTCTCCCTGAATCTTATCCCGAGAGTCTTCTCGCTCGGCTTCCACCGCCTCGGATGGGGCTTATAGTGTTATGGCGCGCGAGCACCGACTAATCAGCATTCCTCGCCCGGGCCCGCCGCTCTTGGTGGACGCACGCGACGGGTAGGACGAACGAAGAAGGGGCGAGGGGGGGGGGGCAACTTTGCCATCTATCGAGCTTGCTCTTCCTCCCGTCCCATTCCTCTCACCCTTGCTCCACCTACCTATCCTCTTTCTCTCTCTCTCTCTCTCTCTCTCTCTCTCTCTCTCTCTCTCTGCCTCTTTCTCTTTCCCTCCTCGGCGTTGTCGCTACGTGCGCTAAATCCTTAGCAGGATCCCGAGAAACCAGGACCTCTTAACCCCGTCGGTCCTTTAAACCCCCCGCCATTCTATCTCTCTATCTCTGCCACGAGAGAGCTTTCTCCACCATCTTCAGACTCGTCGTGTTCTATATACGTACTTTACTACAACTACCTAAAGATGGGGAGGGGGAGGGGGTTTATACGTTCGAAAGCCAAAAGAGTCTGTCGAATCCACTACTTATCCGATTCGCTTGAATAAAAACACATCTCTTTTTTTTTCGTTTTTTCTACGAAATCTTCTTTTTTAACATTCGCGATAAAAAATTGATATTTATTTTCATGAGTGTGAACACGTTTTTAAGAGAAAGTTACATCTAAGATGGATTCGTCGAAAATTCGGACTCTCTACGAGGATGCGTTCGAGCGTCGAAAAAAGAATAATTCCGCGATCGTAATCAGCTCTTTTTTTTTTGCTCTATTGAAAAATTGTCGCGCGATCCCTGACCAACGTCAGCGGTGTGGAAATACGAGAATTTCCGGTCGCTCGGACGAACGAGAGCTACCGTCTCTCATCTTATCGTCGTCCCTCGCGCTGAACGAGTCCACTTCTAAGAAGAAGACAAAATAATAATAAATAGCGCCGGCAATAATGAGCGAAAAACATAGCTCACCTCGTATAATCTCCGTTCTCGGTTAATGGGTAAATATCTTCATGAAAGTGTAATCGTGTTTATTATCTAGAGACATTATACGCGTTGTATAAGATACACACTCGCGAACACATTCGCATCATTATATGTATATATATATACACACAATTTGTGTCTACGTATAGTGGGTTCGGAGCGTGAGAGGATGAGAGAGAGAGAGAGAGAGAAGACGGAGAGACCCAGTGGAGGAGACCGAAGCCAGGTTATTATATCGTTAAGCCATTTAATTAACTCGGCAAACTACTCGTCGGAATATTCGCCATCCTCGATCCACGCGCGCTCTCGCGCGCGGGAAGGGGTCGCCCTCTCTGCCTAACGAGTGTACACGAAGCCTCCGACACCCTCAGTCTACTATAACCCCCCCCCCCCCCACCTCCTTCCGCTTTTCCACAGTCACCTCTCTCGTTGTCCCCTGACGCCCCTTAAAACCACCCTACGTACCGTATACGCGACCGAGGCGTGGAGGCAAAACCAAAAGCACCGTCACCTCTCGTCGCTTCACCCTATCCTCAACCCCTCGTTTCGTGTGCCGGTACATACGCGAAATACACCGGGTTGAAACACAGTTTACGATTTGTCTGAGCAATCGACCGACCGTGTCTCTCTCTCTCTCTCTCTCTCTCTCTCTCTCTCTCTCTCTCTCTCTCTCTCTCTCACACTCTCTGACTCACTTTAGCTCGTTCGATATCTCATTTTCCTCCTTTCCTCTCGATAATAAACGAGGTGAAACACGGTTTATACACGCTTCCACAACGTGTACTACCCAACTCACGTCGCAGTCGGCCATCTTTCTTCATGCAAATCTCATTTCCGGCTATTCAGCGTCATGATTTTCACAATTTGAATAATCGATCGACGCGATCATTACCAAAACCGGATGAATTATTCAGCGTCGTCGTAAACCACCCTCCACCCGACGGGATGTGTCTCTCTTAATTGCGCGAACAATTTCGTCCCCATTTGTTGACGCAATCGAATGTGTTCGTACATTTTCTTTTCTTCTTTTTTCACATTTCTGAAATCAAATTTATACCGGGCATGGAATTTTTATTGAATAAAAAGCGTGTCTGGCCCGTATGGGTATGTGTAATATCGGATTCGGCGTTAGCACCACCCCTCTATTTCTCTCACTCTCGCTTTCTTTGTTCTACCCTCATGGGCATGGTTGAAATTTGACGACTTTTTTTTTTTTTTTTTTTACGTCCTACGCTACTCGACGGGGTCGATTTATTTATTTATCAACAGCGGAAATAGAGAGAGGGAGGGAGCACGTTCATGTCGCCGGTTGGTATGGAGGAACGTGCACACGTTCGGTAAATATACGTTGCTAACGAAGCTCTCTCTTTCTGCCCCGAATCTCATCCTGACGAGTAAAAAACGCTCCCCCAGTCAGAACTCTCGTCGAGGGTCGAGAAACTCGGCACTATTCGTCCATTTTTTTTTCTTTAACGAAATTTATCACATATCGCTCGTATTTAACCAAACGAAAGAGGGGAAGCGTAATCAACGCCGCGAAAAGGGTGCGGAACGATCGTTTTTTATTTCATATCTAATTTTTATCGAAACGGTCACCTTTTCTTTTGTTGATCCAGCAACAAAGACCGGATCTGCCGAGGCTGCTGCAACAGATGCACGCGCAGCAATTACCACCGGGAGCTGCGATGGGTCCTCATCCAGGAATACCTGGATTACCCGGTCTCGGTCCCGGTGGTGGACTTCCGGTACCGACTTCAGCCTCGGCGCTCCTAGGTTTGGGACTACCACCAGGCGCTGGTGCGACACCTGGTGCCGGGGGTGCGCATCCCCTTTCGATGCTCGCAAAGCCGGAACTTCACAGAGGACAGCAGGATGACCTCAAGCCCAACGGTGGTAAGTCTAAAATACTCCACTTTTCTTTTTGTCTCTTCGATCTCGATATAATGGTCGACAAATATTTTCACCCGTAAATTTGGACAAATTTTCTTCGTATCAATCTCCATCAGATCGATGATCGAACGCTTTCCTCGTATCCACGCGAAAGCATTATTTCCCCTTGTCCCATCGAATCAGCTTCCCGTCGATATAAAAACAAGGAGAAAAAATCTGCAGTTTCATCGTAGGAAAAGTTTGGTCCCCAATGGTCCTGTTACTTCTCGTCTCTTGGCATACCGGCGAGATCTCGAACTCCGTCCCTCCTTTTAACGGAACAATTTGGGTGACGTTGTAGGCCATGAAAGAGCAATCGATCACGCCACACTATGGGCAATCTGTCCACGAAGTGGTCCAGCAAGTTTCAATTCGTCGTAGGAAAGAGGAGAGAGAGAGAGAGAGAGAGAGCAAGTACGAGTTTCGGGAGGATGGGAGAAACGAGAGAGCGAGTTTAGTTTGTTTCTCTCGTCGTAGGGTCGTCGTGAATCGCGTCGGGGTGAGAGGAGAGAAGCTCTTTTCTGCAACGTCGGCACGTTCTTCTGATTCCTCGTGGCATCCGGCACACACACACACACACATCACAGACACGCATATACATATAGCTCTAGGCTAGCTTGAATGGCTGACTGGTCGACCCGGTGAAGCGCAGGGGCGGTCCGCACGACCGGCTTGTTCGACGAATGTTTACTCGGCGTCTTCATCGTCAACCACCATCTTCGTTCGATATCCGACCCTCTTCACAATCTCTCGCTCTCTGCCTCTCTCCTCTTTCCTTCCTATCGTATCCCCTTCTTTGCTTTCTTTTTTTACATCGTCATCCTTTTGTTTTTTTTGTCGTGTCTCGTCTCGCGTCGTGTCCGAGAATGAAATAACCGACTCGGAAATCAAGACTCGAATGTTATCATTGTAATTTCATAGAATCGGTTTTAGAATATTTAAAAAAATTGATGAATAACGATACGACGCTTGTCCTCATGATTAAATGTGATTTCGATTAAAACTCGTTCGATATAAAATATCTTGATACGGATTTTTACAAAATCAGCCCTTGGTAGATGGGTCTTACTCTCGAGTAATGCTGACAAAGTTACGGACTCGAGTGAGAAGGGAGAAAGAGAGAGAAAAAGAGCCTACTTTTCTTGGATAGGGAAGCCTCCTCTGGTCTATCTTTCGCGCTCGACGTGCTGCAGTACTTCTCCTCCTCTCTCTCTCTCTCATCCACCACTTCTCACGACCCTCTCTTGGGATTTTCGCCTCGTGTCCCTCGCTCGTCGCCCTTGGCTGTAGCTTCTCTCTCTTTCTCCCTCTCTCGCTCTTCGACGTCTTTCTCGTTCTCGCTGTGTGCGAAGAGCACTCGTCGGCTCCTCTCCTCGACACGAGGGCCCTTCGCACTAGTCCCCTTTCTCGTTTTCTCGGTATACTCTGTCGTTCTCTCTCTCTTTCTCTCCCCTCACCCCCTCTTTCATCTTTAACCCTTCCGTGCGGCGTTCAAGAGTCCTGCAGCTGCTTCACTCGCGTACCCCTTTGCACACCTTCCTTTCCCCCTATTCCACCCTCTCCTCCCTGTTCGCCCCACTACGTTCTCGACAACGACCTCTTTCTACTTCTTTCTCAATCTCTCCCTCTCTCTCTCTCTCTCTCTCTCTCTCTCTCTCTCTTTTCGCTAAACTTTGTTATTCCACCGGCGTTCTTGACCCACACGAAAGGATTTTCTCCTGTACACCTTCACCTCCAACACCAGAGACCAGAAACGTTTTCGATTCGTGGCCTACGTGCCAGCATTGCCGAGAAACTTTTTCCAACCCCCTTTAACATCTCACCCTCCTGCGATATCGGGTATTTACCCCTCTGGCCACTCGAAAAGTGGAATCAGCGATTTCCGGTTCGCCGAGAAGCGAATCAGTGTTTGTCAGAAATGAAGAAAAAAGATGCTGAATCCAATTTCTTTTTTCTTTTCAGAGGTAAAAATTCATAGAGGCGGAAGAATTTAACAATTCGAAGGAAATACAGTAATCAGAGATAGACAATTTTTATTTTTATTTTTTATTATTTTTATTATTTTTATTATCATTACTATTTTTTAATATAAATCGGAAATTCGAGGGATGACGATAAAGAATGGTCGTAAACTTGTTCCTCTTGCCCTCTCGTTATATCTTTCGTACATATCTATTATCCGGAAGCTTGTCACTTATTGTTGAAAATCTTCTCGTGGCCGTTCAAACCCCCCGTCCCACCACAGTTTTCACGAAACGACCTCTTAACGTTTTAGTACGGCGGGGTAAAGAGACTGGGAGGATCATGCTCGTTCTTCCATGCTGTCCGTTTACGAGTATAGCGAGAGACCGTGGGAGAAAGAAAGAGACAAGAGACAAGAACACAGAAGTACGAAGGAACGAGAACGATAAATGAAGAGTCGAGTGAGCACGAGAAGGGAATGGTCTTCCCCTTGGCTCCTCGTGAACGAAGCGAAATAGTACGAGGTTTAGAGACTTTTAGGAGCGAGTAACTTCAGTGTCGGGTGGTCCGTAGGATCTCCTTCGGGCTCTTCGGGAATGCCCAACTACCCGCAAGATATCGCACATTTGCGGAACATGCGCCACGGAGTTTCTCAGACCCCTAAACCTCCCTCTCTTTCTCTCCTCCCCCTTGCGGCGTCTTCCTTTTCTCTTCGCCGGTTGAATATCACTCGCGAAGCTAGCTTGAACTCCGGGCTACCACCGACGACTCGAGATATTTCCATTGCCAGAGCCCTCGGTAATAATGGAGAAATATGAGAAAATTCCATCTCGTAGTTGACTTTCCTCTCTCTCTCTCTCTCTCTCTCTCTCTCTCTCTCTCTCTCTCTCTCTCTCTCTCCCTCCTTTCCACATTTCCGCTTTCCGTTCTCCCAAGCGTTCGTAAAACCCGACAAGTCGTATACCAACCACCCTCTACCGTCGTGTTTATATCTGTTTTTTTTCTTCATCTTTCTTTATCTCATGATTCTCTTTCGGTGAGATACTTCACGACCTCGTTTGTTTCTCTCTGTTGCAGGCTTGAATTCCGCCGAGGAGAGGCACGTAAGTAAACGAAACAATATTTTTATTCAATCGTCTTTTGATCGGTCGATTCGGCTAGTGTGCAATTTTTCGTTGAGGAAATAGAATAGAAAAATTGTGTCTCGAAATTAGATTCGATTTATTTTATACTCAGGATTTAGGGGAGGTTTTATAAGGGTAGTTTAGGAAAATAATTGAAATACACACAGGGTTAACTTTGTAAGTTAAATTCCTGGCGCGTATAACATCGTAGAGAGGGTTGCCAGCTCAATCAGCGAGGCAATAATTTGTCGCTGTAGCCTTCGCGCCGAAAAGCGAGCCTCGAATTCTGTCGTGGATTACGCCACACGATGTCGTCTGAATTCGGTGTCGGTGGTTGACTCGGTATATACTCGCTCGTCTCTAGCACTGTGTCCTCCTCCCTTCTTCCCATCTCGCGCCGGCATTAATTCCCGTCGTAGTCGCAATTAAGCCGACATCATTATCCCCGCGATCGAGGTTCAATTACACTCCGCGCGATCGAGCCCCTAATTTCGACATCGAGTCCCTAATCTCCGAGGCAACCGCCGACATCGAATGCTCTCTCGCTCTCTTGGCTTTCTATCTATCTCTCTTTCTCTTCCTCTCTCTCTCTCTCTCTCTCTGTCTCTCTCCATTTTCACATCTTGGTCGGGCCCTCTGCTTGCTTTCTCTCTCTCTCTCTCTCTCTCTCTCTCTCTCTCTCCCCCGGGCGAAATATCCGAGACCAACCCTTGGAGAGCCTTTACGACGAAACGAGGGTTGGTAAACGACTTTATCTTTGCGAATAGGATCGAGGACGTTGCTCCGAGAATTTCTCAGGCACGAGGCCGAGTATACGTGCGAGTCCCAGGGGTTGTAAGATTCCAACGTGGCGAAGGAGGAGCAGGCTGAGCTACGATTCCCCAGGGGAGAGAAGGCCCTCGGAAGGTCGTGAAAGAGGGGGTCGAAAACAGGACAGGGAAACCATCGCCAAATTGAATATTAGCCACCGTCATCGTTGCTCGACGTAGGGGTGCTTCGGTACGACAGGGTGATTTCCTACCCCCGCGGGGCACGATAAAATTTTATATCTCGACTCGCTAACTCGAGCTTTCAACCAACATTGTCTGCGGTATCAATCTCTTCCGACTAGCTGCTTGACGCCACTTCTGAACAAATTTTGTCATTCTTATCGCTAATCGAATTCTCGATCGTTTTTTTCTTTCTTCTCAACGATTTCATTTTTATCGTATCGATCTTTCATCCCGAATATCGAATGACTCGATCTTTTTCTTTTTCTTTCCACACCCCTTCGCTCTCTCTCTCTCTCTCTCTTTCTCTCTATCTATCTCTCTCGGTACTTGTCTTTTTTTCAGAAATTTAATTAGCGAGCGAAAAAGTTAAGAGCTGATCCTGAAAATGGCTCCGGGAACGTTTGACGATATCCCGTGACGCCGGGATCAGGGGTGTAAAATTTCACGTCGTAAAAAAAGATTACACACACGCGGTGTGTATATGCTCGACTAGCAGGTCGGTCTTGTACAGTGTGATATCACAGCCGGCCATTGTACGTCGGTACACCCAAAGTGGATGTGAGAGAGCAAAAAAGAGATGGAGAGAGATAAAGAGAGAGAGAGAGAGAGAGAGGGAGAACCAACGATGAAAATGAAGAGACGAAGGAAGGATAGAAAGGGAAAGAACACGAGAAGAGGGTGAGATAGGTGGGTATATGGAAGTAGAGGACTGGAGGATGGGGTCGGATATAAAAGCCAGGCATGACCGTGCCCGAACGCCCGAGCGTAAAAAGCCGAAGCGTCAAAAGCACCGGGTATAAAGTGAGAGACCGCGAGTGCCGCTGCTGCTGCTGCTGCTGCAGTAGCAGCAGCAGCAGCAGCCCCGGCAACAAGCCAGCGAACCAACCAACCAACCATTCAACACGGGGAGGGGCTGACGTCCGTTTATTAAAAGCACTTTCTGGAACGTTAACGCGCTTACCCCGACCCACTTTACCCAACCAAAGAGAGAGAGAGAGAGAGTGAGATTCGATAGGGGAAGAGAAACAGGCAAATGAAAGACCGGAAGTGAAACGATGACACTCGCGACGATGCAAATCAAATCCAGCTATCGATGTTGAGTACTGACCATTTTTGTTCACCCTCAAACCCCCCTCGATTGTTCAACGAGAAACACGACAGAGACGAGAGAATGCTCGAACCAGAGGTTACAAAATTATTATCACTTGGGAAATATCGTCAATCGCAAAATATATCTTTCGAACCTCGCTCGTGCTGATAAAATTGATAAATCACTGGCTAACAAAAAATACATCTACAATATCATAAAAACCTATCGATAGCCGTTTATGATTCATCCATTTTTATTAATCATCGATCGGTCTTAATTGATTAAATAACAATAAATATATCGATGATAAAAAAATAAATGACTAATTGTTTACGAACGAGTCAATCGACGCGAGAGCTAGTTAAATAACAGCATCGACGTGTATTCGATCAATTCTCGTATACGTGTATATACACACAACGAACGCCTCGATCTACCGTCTAACTAGTTACCGGACTCGCCTACTAGGTTAACTACTAACCAGTAGTCCCGGTCTGTCGTTGAACGCCTATTTCACGTCTCTCTCGACTCTCTTAGCACCGGCCAGTAGCGCTCGCACAGCAATATCACGGACTAATATTCTGCTCGTAACCACTAACGTTAAGAACCGTGCTAGAAGGGCGAGAAGGGGGGGGGGGGGGGGTGGTTGGTCGGTTGAGTAGGAGAAGGAGGAGGGAAGAGGGGGATAGCTGACTTCCGGCCGTGTAGCCGGACGAGACTACCGCGCCGGGCGTAAATCGTGCAATTTCCGACGCTCTCTCCCTCTCGTGTTTCTCCCCTCTCTCCTCCCATCCACCCACCCCCTCCCACGACTCACCTTCCGACCAACTGTATATAACTATATACATAACTCTAGTAGAGTAGCGAGTGGCTGCTGGTGTTCACCGTTCCAGCACACGGTCACGCGCACCTCGGCACTGCTGCTGGTAGTAATTAGTGCTCGCGTTTAATGCTCGCAATTATTACGGATTGATAACCGCGTGCGGTTCTCGCTCTCTCTCTCCCTCTCTCTCTCTCCCTCCCTCTCTCTCTGCTTCTCTTTCTCTTCATTCTTCTCTCTCTCTCTCTCTCTCTCGTTCTCGCTCTCTCTCTTTCTCTCCCTCGACCGGTTCACGCCTCGGCGTCGATTACACCGACGGAGATGAGGGCTAATAGGTTTTCACCGTGGTTAATACTCCGACCCAACTTCCCCCTCGCCCACCACTCTCTTCGTCGCGTATCCGCATGAATCACGACTCTTCATCGTTCGCAACCCTTCTCCTTCCTCTTTCCAACAACGCGCCCGGGTGTCATACTACCCCCCTCGCGTCATCGGCTTACTAATTTTACGACTTTGGTAATTTGATTTTGATGCTCGAGAGCTAGATTGCATAGATATACGGGGGTATTTGTGTGGGTGGACTAGGGAGCGATGAAGATCGTTGGGAAAATTGAGCGTTACGAGTCTATCGATTATCGAATGGGCAGAATTTATCGTTCGCCCCCCCCCCCTCTCCCCTACCGCTCCGGGGCTTTTCGCGTCTAATTTTTCAACCCGCTCGAGAGCTATTTTTATACGCCATTTTGTTTCTGTTTTTTTAATCCCTCTTCCTTTTTGTCCGTTTTTCGGTCGGAACGTCGATCCCCCTTCGGCATTGCAACAGCAGCTTCCCTCTCCGTGACTTCTTCATCCCCCTTTTTTTTCAACCCTCCCACGTTCTCTCTCTCTCTCTCTTTTTTAATTTTTTTTTTACTTTTTTTCATTATCTCTTTCAATCCCATCAACGAGATTCAGCGGGGGGTGAAAGCGAGCCGGTAGTTTTAGCGCTTGCGTCACAGAGAGACGCCCTCTCTCGCTCACTCGTCAAACCGCACCGTCGTTCTTTCTCCCGCACGTCGAGCCGTCGCTGCTGCTGCTGCCACTGCTGCTGCTGCTGCTGCTGCTGCTGCTGCTGCTTCTGCCTCGCCGGTCGGTAAATTAAATCTCGAATAAAGTGCAAATAAACGGGCGAAAAAAAGAAGAGAGTCCACTAGAGAGCCGGTCAGGACGAAACGAGGGAGAGAGATGGAAATACCGAGCACAGGGTGGATTGGCTGCCACGATAGGAGGGACGATGGTCGTATGCGCGCGGAGTGCGCACACCGCGGCAGGAAGGGATGGTGCGAGAAAAAACTGTATATACGTATATTCGTCGGGAAAAAAGGGAATGGCTGAGAGCGAGAATCCACATGGGGGAAAAAATAGCGAGTGAGTAAAGCATCGTGAAGTTGTGTGTGTGCGTGTGTGTGCGCAAGAGGAAATGAGATAAAAAGAGTCGAGCGTACAGAGAGACCTGGCCACCGAAAAAAAAAATATATATATATGTATATATAGATATGTATATCTATATACTTCGTTGGTTACACAGCAGACAGAATCTCGCACACGCGTGTCCATGTGTATCCTCGCGAAGCTTCCACTCTGATGGACCCCTCTGCTCGTGACGAGGGGGGCCATGCCACTGTGTGCGTTACCCGGTTCGTACACCCGGTGATGCTGATAAAAATGGCCGGTGACGCGGCAGCCGTAATTTATTTTAATTAGAGCGGCTGCATTATATAAGCGTCACGCGAATGGCCACTCCCGGTGAGACCTGAATCTCCTCTTCTCTCTTTTTTGTCTTTCTTTTTTTTGCTTCCTTTTTCCTCCCCTCGATCGCGACCAAAAGGACTCAAAGGAAGAAAATACCTCGTGCCGTGGAATGCCCGGGGTAAAAGAGATCGGGGGTTGGAATATTCGATGAATGAATGGTCTACTGTATTGGTATGAAAATTATTCGTAGAAAAGGAACGTCGCTAAGGGGGGTGGCAGCGGTGCACTTAAGAAAATTTGTTTGAAATAAATGGAGTCAAGGAGATTTAATTTTGCGACGTGTTAATTTGCGCGAGGCCCGACCGTGATAAGTCGCACAGTGTATAGAGAAATGGATGTTGCGCTCTCTACGCTCTTGTTCGCCCGCCGAGCCGGGGGAATATTTGATACGCGACGTGACGAGGCTGTTGTCCGGTACTCCCTGTGACTCTCGGTATATCTGTGTCTCTCGCTCTCTCTTTCTCTCTCTCGCTATATATATTGGTCGGAGAGAAGCCAACCCCGCAGGATTTGAACGGACTAATTCAACGCCTGTCAAACTACCCCCCTCGGAGCCTTTGCAAGCCATACCCGTTTCTCCCATGTCGGTGACGCCGACATGACCTTCTCGCACCATTGGCAAAAGCTCGACGGCAGCCCCCAATGCATATAAATACATAGATGTACATATAGTGTGAGATTCTAGAAGGGTAGAACCCACTACCCTCTCCCACCTATTTCTCTCTCATCTCTCGTCCCGATCCGTTCTTCTCCTATACCGACTTACCGACAACTCTGATCTCGTTAGGGAAGCATTAATTAATTTACAAGATGGAGGCGTCCGACGAGAGAGGAATGGAGAGAGTGTGAGAGAGAGAGAGTAATACAAGTACAAGTGACACGCCGTAACGAGAGAGGGTTGCGGCCGTATAACCTCGTAGACGCGGGTTACACGAGATTGAAACGAGGGTGAAAGAGAGATATATAATACTCTTCCGTGGATGGTACGAAGAGGGAAAGCGAGGGGGAGCTAAAAAACGAGCGCGACCTCCCCACCTGGGGAGGTCGAGGGTGAGAGAGGATCATTGGATATACTCGAGGGAGAAAGCGAGAGAGATACGGTATATACGAGTATATATTATGTAAAACGAGAGAGGCGCAAAAAAGAAGCTGCGTGGGAGAAGTGGAGGAGGAGGAAGCTGGTGAGACGGTAAAGGTGAATCGTTGATTTACTCGCACACTGGCGCAATCTCATTTTCTCCCTGCTCGTAGCTTCGCTGCTTTCCACCCTCTACATCGTCTCTCGCTCTTTGTCACATCTTTTTTCCTTCTCCACCATCTCTGTACCCGATGAAAACCGAGGAGGATGAAAGATTCTCAACCCCCTTTCTCAGCACCCTCCGGCTTTTAAATACACGCTGCCACTGGAAGGGGGCAGTTAATATTTTAAAATACTTTATTCCTTCCTCGTCTTTCTCTCTCTCTCTCTCTCTTTCTGTCTCTCTCGCGCGCTCGTTCCATCCCTCGGAATCCTGAATTCTTTTGTTTCTCCAATATTTTTACGCCTTTTCGCCCTCTGGCACAACCCCCATCTCTCGTTTCTCACCCTCCCCTACATTGTTCACGGCTGCCGGAGACTCGCTCATAACAGCCGCAAGAAGAGAAATCGAGCTCTTTTCCAACCCTTTTCTCTCTCTCTCTCTCTCTCTCACTCTCTCTCGCCACAGCTACCGCTTCCACTTTTCATCCCCCGACCAACTCAGCGGAATTTACGAGTTACGAGGAAAGAGCTTCTCTCATTCCCCCTCCGGCAAAGTATCCCTCTTACCTCTGGGCTCCGACGTCGTTGTCGCCCACCGAGAGTCGTGGGATGGCGAAGAATTTCTCCGAGGGTTGTCTCTCTCTTCCTCTTAAACTACCCCCTCCCCCTTCCTCCTCCTCCCAACGCGCGACTCACCAACCCTCGATCCCGCCGCGCCACACGACTCTCCACCGCTCTCGATTAATTAATTAAAAACATCCTGGCTTGCGCGCTCGCCAGTTCGCGCTAATGACACTCTCGGCTTTTCCTCGCAGCTCGACTCTCCGCGTTATCCAACGGCTACCGTTGAAACGAGACCGAGGGGTAAAAGAGAGAGAGAGAGAGAGAGAGAGAGAGAGAGAGAGAGAGAGAGAGAGAGAGAGAAAGGAGACTACACCCTCGCTGACTTTTCTGCCAGGAAATCGTTATGGGTATTTCACGCTCAGCGTGCTACTCTCTTCTTTTCAACCGCTCTACCTCTCGTCTTCTTCTTTTTTTTCACCCTCGGCAAGACAAACGGAATGAAAAATTCTTCACTCCTGTTTTATCCCCGCGCTTTACCACCGATGAATTCACGCTCTCTCCCTCTCTTACTCTCGGTGTCTTTTTTAACTCGCAAGGAAATATTCTCAACTATTCAACCCCGATTTTCTTCTTCTTGGTACGCAAACCCCGAAGAATCTGAGCGACGCGTATATTTTTTCGTTCTGACGCGAATTTAAAAACAAGAAGTTTTTAATTTATTACTCTATATACAATTTATATTATATTTATTTTTCTAATATTTATCTTCGTTACAACGATTGACCAAATTATTCTCGTCTTACCCGTCTCTCGAAGTGATAAGTTGAAATGTTAAAAAGATAGAAACGTAATTGTCACTGGATACGATATATTCCATCAAAATTCGTTCCGTCGCTAAAATATATTGCGGTAACTGCTGATTGTCGGTAGATGGCGCCACTGCGCCAATCCGCCTCGAACTAGGACATTAATTTCACCCCGTTGCGCTTGAAACGTGATAAGCCGAGGCTCGGCCGGTTTGTCGAGGCGCGTATATACACACGTTGGAAAAAAAGACGAAAAAAAATGTGCAAATAAAAAAATCAACGATGATTGATGATTCGTTACGCCTGGATGACGCCTCGCGCGCGCAACAGCGAAGATCCCGAGGACTTCACTTTATGCAACTCCCTAAGGATATTTACCGTACATAGGTATATATATGTGGTATGAAGAGTGAGAAAAGCGTACGGCGTTTGTCGGGCGCGTGAGCGCGCACGGGGGTACTTGAGCAATCGAGCCACTTTTACGAGCCGCGCTTTACGGCCGACTAAACTTTTTAATAATTCGTCCGGGTGCCTCGCGACCGGTAATTAGTTCGTAATTTAATGAGCCCCCGTCGTAAATGCCCGACGTTCCGTGAGCACCCCGGTAATTACGCCTCCATATTTCATAATAATCGCGAAGACTCTCTCTCTCTCTCTCTCTCTCTCTTCTCTCCGTCGCTCTTTTACTCTTTTGCTCCTCTTTCTCATACTCTTAATTCCACATTTTTTGCCTTCGTTCCTCGTGTGATACTCGGCATCCTTTTCTCTCTTTATCTCTCTTAAGCAGCTTTCACGTTCTTGTCGTACCCGCTCATCTCGCTTGCATCGCCCAAAGAGCGGAGAATAAATTGGTTTTCTTTACCCTTCGTCTTCTGTGTTCCTTCTTCGTTTTCTTGTTGTTGTTTTCTTTTCCAAATTATTTGGTTTGTTTTTTTATATGCCACTTTGCGATCTACCTCGTTCTCGCTCCTTCGCCTCGTTCGCCTCATCTTGCTCGACCGCCTCTGTAACAGCTTCGCGTGGATGTTGTAATTGGCCGTACGAGCGAGCCTGGAATCTTCCTCCCAACTTTTGCACTCGCGACCCTACTACACGGCCCAAGTACCCTTTCCCATTTTATCCTGCCTCTCTCTTTATCTCTCGACGAGCACCAAACGATCCTCTTCGATACGGTGAACGGAGAATTATCGGACCTCGTTAGTGCAACACTGGTCTAATTTAACGTATTGGTTCTTCCTTTTTTCTGCTATTCGAAACGAAACGTCGTTCAATTTCACACATGAAAAACAAATGTTAAACGTCATTTAAATCATTTTTAATAAAACAACGGCGGTTAATTACATTGTTTATCATTGTCATAATTTTTATCGTCATTTTTCTTCTTCACTCCCTTCTTCGCGACAGAACTTTCAATTAACGCAATAATAATAATAATAATAGTTATTATTATTATTATTATTATTATTATTGCTATTGTTGCTATTATTATGGAAGGCTGCGAAGTGGGATAATGTAATTGGTCATTATTTCTCCGTTTGCTTTTCTGCTTTTGAGCCGAGAAAGCGAGTGTGAGAGAGAGAGAAAGAGAGAGAGAGAGAGAGACAGAGAGAGAAAGAGCCGGGGCTTGTAAAGTGAATTCAACCAGCAAACTCCGACTTCCAAGTTCTTCTTTCTCACTATAAAGCGTATATATAGGTATGTACGGTAAGTTGGTCCACGAGCCGCGGGACTCTTGGGGCTTTCCGGTACAGCCGCCATAAATCAGTGACTCGATTGTCGACGTTCGTACTCCTTCTCTCTCAACCCTCCTCGGCCCGACCACCCCTTTCCACTTTTCTTTTTCCCTCTCGGTCTCTCGTTATTTCTCTCGTTTTTCACTCGTACAAGCCGTGGGCAGCGGCCGTGTTAACGCCACTTTTTGCGTTGTGTAATGACCTCAAAGCAGCATGGCGCGCGGCTGACTTTACGAAGCCATTCGTTAAACTGAGTGCTCGCGCGAGCGAACGAGGCTTCGGGTATAACCGCGCAAGAATGCACCTCGTGGGTATTGTTGGCGCGCACTTTTTTTTCTTTTTATTTTTTTGTTTTGTTTTTTTCTTTCTTCTTCTTTTCTCGCTTCTTTTTTTTCTCCCTTCTTTTTTGCGCCCCCGGGGTTGCTGCGGCAAAGGAATAACGGGGGTAGTAAAATGCGGGGAGAGTCGGTGAAAAAAAGATGAACGAGAAAGACGGAGATGGCGTATTTGAGATAAAAGGGTGCTCAGGTATGTACGTATATATATAAGTGTGTGTGTGTGTGTGTGTGTGTGTGTGTGTGTGTGTGTGTATGGGAGTAGGACGATTCTGCTCTGGTTCAGCTTCGGGCAAGGCGGCGGCAACGACGAAAGCTGGATTGGGATCTCCGCGGGCTTTTCAATTACCGTCTCTCTGTCATCCTCCTTCCTCTCGTTTTTCCAATCTCTTTGACTTGTCCCCCGTTCACCAACGGCTTACCGTTCGTCCCACAAAAAAAACCTCGAGAGTTCAGGGAAAAATATCTTTCTCACGAAAAACGAGCGAGAAAAGAACGTACACTTTCTCGACGAATGATTTGTCGTTTGGATTAAAGAAAAAAAACTAACAAAAACAAAAAAAAATCTCCAATTATTTCTGATTACTTCCAACGTTGCTTGTATTTTTTTTACGATAAAACACCCTTGAAACAAGATACCATTTTCATAACAATAACGCGCACGAAAACGAATAATGATTCGTACGAAACGAGTGCTGAATTTTATGACGAACGAGTTTGAACCTTGCGTCGGAGACGAGGTGGGGGCAAACAAAAAAATCGAAAAAAAAACTTTGGGTTTTTCGTATCTATCGAACTTGATAAATTCGTCACGATTTTGACCCCTACGTTATTGGTGTGAGCCGCGCGATATGTGTGCAACGTTCCGTAACTGTGATAATGTATGTCGTCGTCACGTACAATAATAGAATGGTACAGATAGTTGGACGACAATTCGCCTGGGACGAGATCACGTACGAAATTGCGGTAGGGGGTTGGATCCAATAGCGTCACCGGTGTACAATCAGTAACCATATACGCCCCGCAAATATATATAGATATGTGTATATATATCGATGTATAGATGTGCCAGTAACAGCAGATGCAGCAGCATCAGCAACACAGCATCGGAGTATCGACGCGTCGCGGCTCCCATATATATACAACCCCCAACCTTTATCGTGTTCAACGCATGGTAATAACAATAATAATAATAATAATAATAATAATAATGTCGATAACCCGAGCTCAAGGGGTAGTGGCACGAGTGAGGTGGCAGAGGGGAGGAGAGGGATGGATTGTGGGATAGGCGAGAGGGATGATGAGTGGCCGAGAGAGTGAAAGAGAGGGTGGGTTTTGAGTGAACCGAGGGTGAGTGGACGGGGAAACGAGCCGGCTCACTCGCGAGTAGGGGCACTGTTGCATAAAATTGTAAAACCCCCGGCGCCTCTGTTTCCCTCTCTCTTTCTCGCTTTCTCTCTCTTTCTCTCGCTCTCTGGCCGAGATAGCTGCAAACAGAGGCGAGTTAATTTAAAAATGCAAATCCCACCGCAGGCGCACATCCCTGATAGAACGGGAAAGAGAGAGAGAGAGAGAGATGGAAAATTCCAGAATGGCGGTGGAAAAAGGTGAGGGAAAAGAGGGACGATACGAGGGAGGAGGGATAAAAAAAAGCACGGGGGTTGGTCGGTGTGTCGCGCGAACATCGAGGAGGGGCTGTTGGAAAAAAAAGCCAGAACGAGTTTGTGAGAGAGAGAAAGAGTGAAACAAGAGATAGACGCGATATTTTCGCGCCAGATAGCGAAACAAGCCTGCGGGAGAGGAATAGAGATGGAAAATTGTGACGGTGGAAAAGTGCTCGTATTTACGACGAGTCGTTAAATAATTCGAAGAGACGCTGCGAATTTTCCACGTCGCGTTTCTCTCTCTCTCTCTCTCTCTCTCATACCACGCCATCTATACGCGGATGGAGGGAAACAAGAGAGGAATGGTGAAATTTCGTGCACTTTTTCCGGGAGCTCTTCATCCCCCACCCCCTTCTCTCCAGGAAGCTCCCGGTGGCGTCGTTGCACCAACTACTCGAACTAAACGTAAAGCTGTTGCCGGTGTATTCTCGTCTGTTATATCCCCTCCATTCTCCATCCTACTGCTCCTTCTCCACTCACGTCAATGTCAAAGTGTAAATGAAGAACTTGCCTTTCTGGGTGCACGTACATACATATATATATCTTCGGAGTAACTGTCGACGCGTACGAGTCCTTTGACACGAGTTTCGCGTCTCGTCGTTTCCAATACAGAAGCGCGTCGAAGCAACCTCTCGCGTAACATCCGGAAAATTCCTCATCCCCTATGTCGCACCCTTTACCCCCCCCCCTGTCCCCGCCGTTAGACCTCTCCCTAGCGACAACATACCACCCTCGAAATCAAAGAGAAAAAAATTCTCTCTCTCTCTCGTGTCATCTGTATAAAGCTCGCGGCTACGCGAAATGGGCGGATGTCTCGTCCTCGCGACGAATATTAAAAGGCTGCCGAGAACAACGTATCAGCCATTGATTATTCGGAAATCGACGTATCGATCGAATAAAAAGAAAATTTTCATTCGTATAATATATTTTTATCATGACGTAATTATGTACAATTATAAATCTTAATGGGGAAATATCAAGGGGTTGATAATTTCAGGTTGACGTTAATCATTATTCTTTAACGATCGTCAATTCTTCAATGTAACGAAAATCAACTTGTCAATGTGGTGAGAAACTTACAAGAACGATAATGGAAAATTCATCGCGAGAGAAAGCTCGACACTCGTAAACTTTTCGGAAAGAACGCGACATGTCCCAGGGCAACGACGACGCAGGAGTGGCGTATACGTCGTGTAAAATTAGAGCGATCGCGTTAAACGTCACGTGCCTCAAACCGTAAATACAATTTGAGCTTTATCTTTGGCATTAAGTTCGCGTCGACTTAGGGGGATGTCAACATTTGCTCCAAACGACCCCGAAGGTACTACTCTGCCGAGAACATAGACAATATCGGAAAATCTGTTGGAAAACAAAACTTTCTACCAAGTTCCCCACAAAGTCCTCGACTATTACGTACGGTATATGGTATCGCTAAGAAGACGTTGAGTGACGTGATTCGTTTGAGAATCACTGGTTGCAATCTTGTACCAGCTGGTAGAGTTTGTCGAGCTCTCTCTCTAGGAAGAGACGAGAGAGCGAGAGAACTCGGCTCGTAACCTCCGTTTCTCCCGTCTCTTCTCGTTCCTCCATCTTCAACAAATTCTGGAGCGAGGAATAGGAAAACAGGCTGGCTACGTTGCTGCCGTTGGAGGAATGGAAGTAATGGAAGCGAGAGGAAAAGGATCGAGAGAAGGAGGAGGAGGATGGAGCGAGGAGAATAAAGCTGGCGAAGCTGCGCACCCCCCGTGGAGTTGAAAGGAGACGAATGGAGATGGTAAGATGGCGAGAGTGAAAGTTATCCGAGAGACGAAGATATATATCTTGGGAGTAAGATGGAACTTCACCGTTAGAGATCTCTCTCCGGTACGTTCGTTGCCACCCTTCGCAATCATTGACAACCCCCGGTAAAAATGGCCTACGGAGGATCTTCCGACGTAAAAGGCTAGAGAAAGCGTGCCAATAGCTCCTGAATCCGACTACGACCCTGGATCATCAATTTACCGTAGGGGTAAACTCATGCTGCGCGTTCATCTCCTGGTGTCCGCAAGACCTCGAGGCACTATCCTCTCGCCAATAGACTCGTACGTACATTCCTAAGAGTGGCCTACGGAGGATTGAAGAGGTACAGAGAGAGGGAGAGAAAGAGAGAGTGAGTTTGTGAGATGAAGAGCAAGGAGTTGGCGGAATAGTAGCTGAGTACAAGCTCGATGGAGGGGTAGTTGGGGTTGCATTGAAAGACGCGACGGTGAGCGAAAGTGGATAAAATGAGGGACGGGAAGAAGGCAAGAAGGTTGCAGAGTCGTGTTATAGGGAGGCATCGTGTCTGAGACGCGAAGGGATCTCGAGTCTATCGGGTAGGGGTTGAAGGGTAGCCAAGAGACGCGATGGGCGGGGGTGAGTCGAGCTTCACTCACTTACCACCCTAGCTAGCTCTTGCCAAGGCGCATGGCTTCGACCACCAGCAACCAACCCAATATCACCGTTGCCTCTCCTCGCCAAGACTCTCTCAACCTCCTTTCGTCGTTCTCAACCCCCGTCCTGTCGTACGAACCCCTCGTCCGACTAGCTTCACTCTCGCTTCTCCTTACAGACCCTCCCTCCCTTGTGAGACCTCTTCGATATACCGCGCGTTGTATCGTGGTGCACTATCTTACCTCTCGTCCTCCCTCGACTATCCTCAGACTGCAACCCCTTCTCCCTTTCCCCGTCGCGAGAAACGACGAGTCTCGAGCTCATCCCCTCGTCGCATACACCTTACCCTTCCTCGTTTCCACACCACCACCACCACCACCACAGACCCACAGCCATCGAGACTTTGAGCCACCGCGAACCCGCTACGAGCTTTTGCCAAGTTCCTTACTAGCGGACCGAAGTCATCCCTTAACACCACACTCGCACACAAGGAAGAAAATGTATTACGTCCCCCGGTTGCTCGGGCTCAACGGGTCTATATCCTCTTCCGGACTACCTCGGTGTGTATTCGCGATACTGCCTTTCTACCTACCCCCTTATTGATCGCACGAGAAACCCTATTTGCCGTAGGGCCCGTTAGGTGTAAGAATACAAGATTGACTCGAGCACGAATTCATCCCCTTGCGTATACACGCGATATTCGCACGAAACTAGGGTGCGGGGTAAAGTAGCGATGGCAAAGGCTTCGACACCACGACCGGTGGATACGACTATGTTTCATTCTCTGAAATGTAAGCAAACACCAACCCCCAACTCCTCTTGCACCCTACTTTCCCGACTCGTAGGGTATACTTCCGGTTTCTAAGACCCGTAACTCGTTGTATAGTACGTAAAGCGTCAATTGTGGTTAACTATGTACATGCGACTCAAAGAGGGACTACTTCGGTGACGTACGTGAAAAGTTACGCGAACGTATCTTTTCTACATTGTAGTTTTTTCGAACAGGCGTGGTACGTACACGAGAGAGGAAAAAAGAGGCGGGGGGGGGGGGGGGGGGGGGGGGGGGGGTATGAGGGTTGTAACATTGTGTCGCAGGGTGTGAATGCAAAAGTGATCCTCGAGGGACAAAAAGATCGTGCCGCGAGGCTCTCAGCTGCCTTTCCACCCCTCTGCACTCGTTTCTTCTTCACACTTTCCCTTTTTTCATCCCTCTTTCTGCCAACTCTGCACCCTCTCACCGTATCTCACTCGTCTATTCTCTTTTGACTCCGCGCACCGAGCCTCCTCGGTAATTCTCTTGCCCGTCTCGAGTATCGCTACTCCACTGGCCTAGTTTTTTTATCAACCCCCACCGCCCCTCCCCCTCCAAGCCAGCCCCTGACACGACAAACTGCAGTCACTCGACTTTTTTTCATTCTTCCTCTTCTTCTTCCGCTTCTTTTTTTCGTATATTTTTTTCTTTTTCCCGCGAGAAGGTCGTGTCATTGCCAACCTTGAGAATTTCGCAACGCGTTATTGAGAAGTATCGCGATATTTTATCGACTTCGAGTCGTAAATGCGTGTTTTATTATTCTTGCTTTTTCTTTCCTTATTTCCTCGATATTTTTTTCCTTCGTTTTCCTTTTATCTTCCCTGCGGTTCGTCCGCGGATTTTATTTTCCATTCCGGCTGTAATATTTTACGAGGCCTCGTGTAACGGGCGTGTTTTTCTCTCTTTCTCTCTTTCTCTCTCCCTCTCTACCTCTCGCGAGCAAGCGCAAAACTCGTTTGACGATACGCCGCACACGGGGGGTCACTGAAAAATGTAAGAAGCTCTCGTATTCTCGGTGACGAAACATATGTATCATAGAGGTAGAGCGCGAGAGAGGTCTTTTCGCGATGTGTATACTTTTATGGTTGTATCGACTAGCCGACGGTTGCCAGGGCTCGTTTTTTTTCTTTTTTTCTCTCTTTTATCTTTATTCTCTCCCTCTCACTCGTACCACAGCAAAATGTGGAAAACCTGCTCGCTACGTACATATATACGCGTTTATATGTGCAACTCCCCCTTTGGGAACGAGGGAGGGTAAAAACCGAGGCGTACCCATTCCCGTTTCTACACGACGTTGAAGAAAATCGTGTATCGATAACCAACAGTCGATTCTCAAAGTGCATGTACTCCCGATTCGGTCGCGTTTCGATTTTATTATTATTATGTTTTTTTATATTTTTTTTCTCTTATGTCATATATATTTGTATTTCTTTTGCTCCTTGAGATCCTACCAACACGTGGAGAGCACCTTCGGTCAACATCTCGGGTAGTCTCTTACTTGAGGAAACATTTCGCGAGACTCGTGCACATTTTTCTCCCTGTTCCTCTTTTTCCCTTACCGGGGAAACGTGAAAATGGACTTGGCTTCATCGAGCTCTACTTTTACGGACAAACGGCGTACGAGACCGTTATAGGAAAATGGCGCGAAAGAAATATCTCATCCCGGATGATACGTTCGCGACGATATATCGTAAACTTGATTTTTATTCATCGATTTTTCGCTACGTATCGATCGACTCGTCGATGAAAATTTTGTCGTAAGGATCGAGCGCTTCGAGCTTTCGTTTCTCGTTTAAATAGACGCCACGATTTTTCATGAATTTACCGTTAAATATTTACGAGTGTGCGTTTAGCACGTGAAAATGAGGGATGAATTCCATACGGTTCGCAGGAAGGCGCGTAATCTCGGCGCGTTTGACACGTTGGAGCGAGGGTAGGAAAGATAGAGAGAGAAAATGGAGCCACAGCACCCTAGTCCTTTTTTCTTCGGAGATTTTTTTTCCTTTTTATTTCAACCCCTAAACTCGAGGGTCGTTGGTAGGCGTAGAATCGTGCGAAGCCGCGAGGGACGAAATGACGCGCGTGAGGAACATCGACGGGGTAATGGGGCGCGAGAGCCATACCACCGAATGACGGGGAACGAAGAGGAGGAAGAGAGAGAGGTTTCCGGACGCCCTTAGGGATAAACGATGCGGCGGCTGCCAAGGTAATTGAGAAGAGGAGATTTACTCGGGAGAGCTGATGTGCTCTCGCCTCTTCTGGCTTCTCCCTCGCCCAGCTAGGGGATGGTTTACGATCGCGCGAATCTGCTGCTTCTACACTCGTCGTTACTCCCACCGTCGACTCTACCAACGGTCTCTTCCCAACCCCTACAAATTTTACCACCCTTGCGGAGATGACCCTCCGCGTTTCGCAAATATAAATTATCGAACGATAGGAAAAGGGAGAGAAATTTTCGACTCGAGAAATATCGACGTTTTCTTCGTACGAGCGATGAACGTTTCTCATTTTGCGTCACCGAATAAATTGCCCATCGTGACATTTAAGGACTAGAACCCGAAGAAGATATAAGAGAGAAAAGAAAATTCGTGATTTTTTCGTTTTTCCACAAAGTCGGACGGAACAAAAAAATTCAGGATATTTTCGTTTTTCCACAGTCGGACGGACGTACCGTCGTGAGAAAAATGTATATAATCGTCGAAAGAACGATATCGTCCAACGTTATCCAACCCCCGGGAATGTTCCCTTCGAATCCAAAGGGACGGGCCAGTGGAGGAAGAAAAAAAAATTGGTTCTTCACGCGGGGTTGGCTCTTCGTAGAAAGAGAAATATACAAGTCGAGATACCGAAATTCCGGCGATTCGTTCGAGAAACGGGGAACGAGTCTGTCAAGTCTGTGTATGTATTTTTGGACGGTCGTTCCCAGGAGGAAATAAAAAAAAACGAGAAAAAAAGCGAGAAGATGAACCGAGAGGAGAGGTGACCTTATCGTAGATATTTATTTCCACGTTGCCCCTAGACGTATTCGGAGAGAAATGAGAACACTATCGAGCCCATCGTGCGTGATGCACACATCCCTTGCTTTCTCTGGGGAAAAGACCTTACGTTCCATCTCCTTTTTTCCCTTATTCTCCCTTTTTCTTTGCCCTTTCTCACAGCTCCAAAAGGGAACGAGACTCGACAGGTCCGAGTCAATGACTTATTTACGAAAGGGGGAGATAGTCAATTTCGCGCAAAGTCCCCTTCGCTCTATCCTACATCAAATTTCCATTCGCACTTTTTTATACAAAGAGAAAAGTGATCTAAGCGTTTAAATTATTGACGCAATGTTTCTAAATATTGCTCCAATCTTTGTTGTTATTTACAAGTTGGTTTTGTTTACTCGTAGGACAGAAATCTTGTATTCGAGATGTTTTGAAAAAGTTTGATTTTTCTTGGTCGATAAGAAAATATATTTGTCGTCGTATCTTTAATACTTCCCGTATCAAACTTGGTCCTATGTTGAATTGTGTATGGAACAAATTTTCATAGGTCGCATGATCATCATCACCGGGTCGTTCGACAATTCCCAAGGGTGACACGGTCGGTAATACGATAGAGAGAAACCCGATGGTTCGCGTCTAGAGGGAGAGAGGAAGAGAAAAGCGCTAGGGGTTGACTGAGGGAATATGCACATCCCAACGAGGGAGGGTATTACCCAACGACGTCGCGAAGGAAATAGTCGCATAAGTAATTTCGAACTCTCTCCCTACACCGTTTGAGGGAGGATGAGAAACCATCGTCTGCAAAGAGTCGTTTTATTGAATGAGGGCTAGAGGAGAACGAGAGTTTCCCCCCGTCTATGGTTATAGGAGAGGAATAAGGGTCTATTCCATCGTCGTCGTCGTCGTCGTCGTAGCGAAGATGGCGTGGCATGTCGTTCGTTCCTCGTGGGGTACTTTATATCCTTGTAAATCGTCGTGGCTTCGTCCTCCAACCCCTTTTTCTCATCCCCTTATTCGTAGCCCCACTTTTAATACCGTAGCAGTAAATACGAAACGAAGATAAAGGGACCGGGGGGTGTAGCATCACTCTAGAAAAATAATACCCGTTCGGGTGGAAAGAGAAAACCCATTGGCCTCGCCAGTTTACGACTTAACGTGACATTAAAAATCATGATTCCTCTTATTTTCTTTTTTTTCCCCGCCCTCGTATCTATTACTTCCTATCGTACTATATTCCTTCGAGTCGTAATAATTTATCGGGTCGTTTTGTTTTTCATTGTTGCAGAGAAATTCGATATCGCCTCCCGAGCGTGAAAAGTACAGTAGGCCAAGAAGCACGCCAGATCCTCAACATCACGATCACATGCATTTGAAGAAAATGAAGAAGGAACAAGACAAAGATATCGGTCATGTGAGTAAACACGAAAGATTTTCTTGTACGTTTAAACGAGCTCGCCGAGACGATTTTAATAAACTCGTTCCTTTTTTAAATATTGCAGCAAAGCGACGGTGAGAAAAGTGATCAAGATTTGGTCGTTGATGACGCGAGTGAAGGTCCTGGAAGTCCTGCCGCAAACGGTACTTCGTCCCCTCGTGAAAATGGTCTCGACAAGATGGGTTCGTCGTCGGTCGGACCGATGGGTGGACAAGTGAAAAAAGAGGTACCACCTCCATCGCCGAGAAGCGGTACAAGCAGCAACGCGAGTACACCTTCGGCGAAGAAGATGGACGACAGAGAAAAGCCAACGACACCGATCTCAAAACCGGTAACGCCGACATCGGCTGGTGGCAGTAGCTCTGGTTCGGGAGGTCTTAAAGCTTCGAGCTCGAGCAAACCGCTCGTCTCGGCCTCTGCGGTTGGCCCGTATCCTCCTCATTATCCACCTCCTCATCATCCGCCTACGGGTCCTCACGTCGACATGCTTGGATATCCACCGGGTGCACTGAATGGTTATCCAGCTAGGCCACCACTTCAACAGCTCTATGACCCTCACGGTAGCATGAGAGCACCCCTTGGGCCACTCGGCGTACCAGGCGGAAAACCGTGAGTGCTTCTTTGACTCCCTCTCCTTCTCTCTCTCTCTCTCTCTCTCTCTCTCTCTCTCTAACTCTCACTCTCTCAGACGTGCTCTTACTGTTAGTAAGGAAATGAAGTATGTAAGAGCTATATATACAAACTAGGGATATAATATATATAGTTTGTATGCCTTAAAAACATTTCATAAATATCCGAACTCGAATAAATTTTACGATTCGTATGGATTAAAGGATAGTATATTGATACGACGATTATCTCGTTTTTGTGCAGGGCTTACAGCTTTCACGTATCCAGTGAGGGTCAAATGCAGCCGGTACCGTTTCCTCCCGATGCTTTGATCGGTCCAGGAATTCCACGTCACGCAAGACAGATAAACACGTTGACGCACGGTGAAGTAGTATGCGCCGTGACGATTTCAAATCCAACGAAATACGTTTATACCGGTGGCAAGGGTTGTGTCAAAGTGTGGGACATTAGTCAAGGTGGTAGCGGTAGTGCGAAACCGGTGTCGCAATTGGACTGTCTTCAGCGGGACAATTACATAAGATCGGTGAAACTTTTGCCGGACGGTAGAACACTGATAGTGGGCGGTGAAGCGAGTAATCTGAGTATATGGGATCTGGCGAGTCCAACGCCGAGGATAAAGGCGGAATTGACGTCTTCGGCACCGGCTTGTTACGCGCTTGCCATATCCCCGGACTCCAAGGTCTGCTTCAGTTGCTGCAGCGACGGTAACATCGCCGTTTGGGATCTTCAGAATCAGACGCTCGTCAGACAATTCCAGGGACACACCGACGGTGCTTCCTGCATAGACATTTCCGCCGATGGCTCGAAATTGTGGACCGGCGGTCTCGACAATACCGTCAGATCGTGGGATCTTCGCGAGGGTAGACAATTGCAACAGCACGATTTTACGTCGCAAATATTCTCCCTCGGTTATTGTCCGACCGGCGAATGGCTCGCTGTTGGAATGGAAAATTCTAACGTCGAGGTACTACACGCCTCGAAACCCGACAAATATCAGCTGCATCTTCACGAATCTTGCGTACTCTCGTTGAGATTCGCATCGTGCGGAAAATGGTTCGTTTCTACCGGCAAGGATAATCTCCTCAATGCATGGCGAACTCCTTACGGAGCTTCGATATTCCAGGTGAGGCTTTTCGATATTTCTCCTCGTTTACGGTATACGTGTGTGATATCGAAGAAAAATACATTGGCAATATTTATAACCCGTGACTTTCGTTTATTTTCAGTCGAAGGAATCCTCGTCGGTGCTTAGTTGCGACATTTCGACCGACGACAAGTACATCGTGACCGGTTCGGGCGACAAAAAAGCCACGGTTTATGAAGTGATATATTGAGAGGCTCCAGGACACATTTTGTTAATATATATACTTGAAGTGTACGCTTGTTAAGGGTATTTATGACTTTAATATATCAACGAATAAAAAAAGATATCTGTGACGCTCCTCGTTAGAACCGCGCGAACTTGCTGCAGTCTTTGAACGAGTGAATGAAAGATAAACAAAGGTCTCGAACGAATTAGTTGAAAGCGAAACTAACGAACATAAAACAGCGAGACACTGAATTCTCAAATGGTGATATTTGAACGATCGGGGGGGGGGGGGGTCGGCGCAATGGCACGAACACCCCACGATAACCTATTTAATGGTACATTAAAGAAAAAAATGATCACATCGCAAAGCTTTCCGATTGTTTTGTTTTTTCGTATAGAACTATTTACTTCTCGTTGTGCTTCGATGCGAGCTTTTTTTACCTAGCTTGTCGAGCTTTTTACCGTGAAAGTTTCGTCCACTGCATTCGAGATCGGCTGTCCGCACTGTCGTGACCGTATTGTGAAACCGGGATTGAACGAGTACAAGTGAAACACAAATGTACGAATGAACCAATGAGGATCTTAAGATTTTTTTTTCCGGGACTGAAGTTATAATATTATAGTTACATAAATATATTATATAAATCTAACGAATTAAGGATTGTATAGAACTCCTAGTTGTTAAGTAGCCAGAGATGTTAGTAATGAACGAGTACGCGAGAGAAACGAAATCGTGATACGTAGACACCTTTTTCCCGAGCATGCGGTCTGGTATAATAAAACAAAAAAACAAAGAAAACGAAAGTGTTTACTCCAATCCGAAGAAAACGTATCGCTTGTGTAATATAGAGCTCTATTATAATTTACGTGTGATTGAGAGAATGAAAATGAACGCGATAAGGATGAGAGAGACAGAAAAAGTAGTGAGAACGGCTTATAATTAAATGTGAGACGAAGGTATAACGCTGTACAGTGTATCGATAGCGTTTTCGAACTAAAAAGCGAAGACTTGGATTCAAAGAGTGCTAGCAAAGTTTTTAATATGTTATATACGCGATGACAAAACGAACACTGTACAGGTTTCGGGTAGACCCGTCGTCGATTAAGAAAGCACACACACACACACACACGACTCGCTGCTGCTGAATTGTACGTGTATTATACATATTATACATATTATAAATACGAAAGAAACAAACAAACAAAACGTGAATAAGGAGGAGAAGAAAAACATGAGATTTTCGCGAGCGGATGAACCAACGTGAAAAACAAGCAAACTACGTAATTTCATACTTAGTCGAAACGTAGACTCGACGATGTGTTACAAGTCGGGAAACCGGTAGTAATGAATCCATTGGATGTACACGGTTCCTGTGACGATAGACGAGAGTGGAACAGGCCGCAAATGCGTTGATTTTCTTACCCCCGGGACGTCTGTTTTAAATTAAGCGGGTAATACGATTATAAACACTTGGCTAAGGAATATTCCGACGAGATATTTTTGTGACTGTCACTGTAAAACTTAGGCCTAGTGAACAGATGATAAAAGACAAACGAACAAAACAAACAGACAAAAGCGGTCGGAAGTATCAATGATTCCTCGTTTCAGTCTATTGGTACGTGAAACTTGAAAAAAAAAAAAAAAAAAAAAAAAAAAACAAGAATAGAAAAGAAAAGGGAAAAAACCGACACTCGAGAGAAGGACGCGTAACGTCGAATGAATGTAACGAAAGAAAAATTCACGCTCGTATCCTCTCGTAGTGTACGATGTTAAAACGCAGGCCTCTTATAGGGTATTAGCGCATATTATTCAGATCAAACGCAAGAGAGAAAGAAAGAGAAGAAACGAAAAAAAAGAAAAAAAAACAAATGCATACCGATGTTTATATTTTGTTACAGGATGACACAATGACACCGCTGTGGTCGTGCGAACGTACTTTCATTACGAATTATCGCGCATTGTCAATTCTCGCGAGTCATCTTGAACGAAAGTACCGTTGGCATAACCGTTGAATTATTAATCGAGAAGAAAGAATTGTGAAAGTCACGTCGCGGACGACCACAGCTCCGATAATAGACCAATAGAAACAACGATACCTCAAGAAGACTCAATAATTAATTATCGCTAACGAAACAACTGTACAAATCGATATTCTTTTACAGTAAATCACAGACACACGAGGGGGAGTATGCAACAAAAAGAAAACAGAAAGAACGACAAAAAGAAAAACCCACCATTCCATAGCCCAATTACACATTGTACGTAGTAACGACCCATACGAAACTTCGGAAGAAAGTGTATTTCATTGAGATCGCAAGTTCATTGCAATTAAAAATCGTTTTGCGTTTCTCATTGTGGCGAATATCGATATTGAATACGCCCTGAGACACAGCGTCTTTATACAAGAGAAATAAGAAGCATCCATCGTTTCATGCACTGTTCATGTTGTTCCTATAGCTACGCAAAAAATGTTTCTTTTGGCAATTAAATTATATGTATATATATGTATATATACATATGTATGTATGTATATATGTATATGTATATATATATACATAAACGTGTGTGTATATCAATATATATACACACATACATAAATATAACGTTGTTTCTTTCATTTCCAGCCAGTCCTCGAAATAAAGTGTCCTTATTCCCAAAAAGCACTGGCTGGCCCGGCTGAGCATTGCTTGATATAATTCATTATTTTTCCCCCGTAGGTGGATTATATTTTTGCATTTGATTGCTCTAGCGTATACCATAAAAGTGGCGAATCCGGAAAATTGTTAAAGTCCTAAAATAGAAGTATTTAACTGGTGCAGAGTGTGTAATGAGTGTCCAGTGCGAGGCGCGAATTGCTTCAGTTCTCTAGTGCATATTCCTAAGAGATGTTTAATCATTTGATATGGAGCAAATTATTCTCTTTCTCAAAATTTCTGAATTAATGACGGGAATGATAATGTGCAGGTATGAAAAATATCGGCAGAGTCAACTTCGTATCAAACTCGTGAAAAATGTTTTAATTTTAGTTCTAACTTTTATATCTGCTTACTTTATTCGACATGTTTGATTCTACCATTTGACATAATATTCTCGTATAGGCACCAAATATTTTGGTAAAACAGCTCGCTGTTCTTATCCCTACGCTCAATTGGGTTAGAATGTCCACTTGGCATTATCCGCGCATACAACAGCTTGCTGTGTCTGGTAGGTGCTGCACTCGCACTGTCGCGCGGCGAAAACCGGAACTTCGGACATCTCCGTTTCAGTATGGCTGACAGCGCCGAAGTGTTGCTATTGTTTTGATCGAACCGTCAACGCATTTTACAAATTGATTGTGTATTGAGTTTGTATTATTCAACAAAATGAACATGTCAGTTGAGAAAAAGAAATACCCGTCGGCGCTACCGACAAATTGGCCAACTAGGGACGATTCGCCAAGGAACAAACCGCAGAATCAATTGGCATCTACGGGCAAAGTTGATGTTTACAGTTACTACAGGTACGCACTAAAACAAAATGATTAAACATAACCTACAAATTCCCAATTATCCTGTTAAAAACTGAAAAATTGAGAACGTCGATGTTTGCATCGGAATAAAATGATTGTATCAAGTAGAGGTCGATATAATTAAGCAGCCCGCGATTGAAAATAAGTTTAATTTCAGTCGGGGTGTGAGGAACGATTTATCGCTCCAACCTCCAATTCGACAAACTGCGTCGATTTTCAAACAGCCAGTCACCATTTACAAAACGCAGGAAGGAAAAGTTAAAGACATAAAGCACGGGAATCAAGAGAAACCAAAACAGGTTAGTCGCATGATAATCTTATCGCGAAGAAATATCGCAAAAAAGGGGTTTTTCTTTTTTCATTAACGGACATATCGAAGCTACAAGGAGGTTTCTGCAATTTACCATTTCTTTCGTACGGGGTTTTCTTTTTAATAACTGGTGAAGGCTTGTTTAAAAAAGACTCATTGTTATCCTTAAAACACCATAAGACGCACCACTTACCGCCATTTCTCATTACGCACAAATGTATACAGGGTGAATTCTGTAAGGTGTCTCAAACGGGATTTTGGTGCAGATGGGATCATTACAAACAAAAGTTGCAAATATACATTAGGGATATTTTTAATAGTTTACGAGATATGAATATTTAAAGTTGATCGAATCAGAGCACCCTGAGAAGCGTTGGAGCCGCTCACTCTCCGCCCTAGCCGTAGATATAGCACAGTTTAGAGCGTTACATTTGGGATCGCAAAATTCAGAGCAGTCAATTATTATTATTTTATTACGCAGTCATTTTTATTTGGCGCGCTCGGCAAAATTCAGAGCAGTCAATGCCCGACGAATAAAAATGACTGCGTAATAAAATAATAATAATTGACTGCTCTGAATTTTGCAATCCCAAATGTAACGCCCTAAACTGTGCTATATCTACGGCTAGGGCGGAGAGTGGGCGGCTCCAACGCTTCTCGGCGCGCTCTGATTCGTTCAACTTTAAATATTCATATCTCGTAAACTATTAAAAATATCCCCAATGTATATTTGCAACTTTTGTTTGTAATGATCCCATCTGCACCAAACTCCCGTTTGAGAAACCTTACAGAATTCACCCTGTATATTTATACATATATATTCACGATTATGTTATAATAAATTATATTCACCCTAAATTTTCCACCCATGTAAAGTACACGATATATGTATTTTACTGTGGAATAGATATTCTAAATTTGCAAATTTTCATTCAACCACCCATTTCTCTCGAAAAAACATCCGCCGCGATCATCGATCCATCCATTCAAGGTGATCGGAGAGCGCGGTTCGTTAACGCAAATAGATAGGTTATTAATCTCTTGTATAATTATATGTCGTAATCCTGATATTCGTAAACATATGTTTTTCATCGACAAACGAATATTGGATTGGCGGTAGTTTCTTTGTGGTTCTCTGTTTCTCACGCACTGTCTGTATTACTATGAAAACTATCTTCGTCTACTCTAGGAGGGAGCGGATAAAACAGAGGGCAAGTATGGCTCCCAAGATAAACCTAAACAGGTAATTTCACTTGGCACGCTCAGCTCCAGCAAATTTCCATATAACAAATTACCCAGTTAAGCAAAATCTGCAAATCTCCTCGCATGCGTCTTTACTTTATAATAAATTCCACTGAATCTGCAATTATCATCTATTGTTGTGGAATCTATACAACGTGCGTACATCAGAGCCTTGATTCTGGCACTAAATTTTTCCTCGTTCGGAAATATTTTACAGGGTTTTCACCAAAATAGAGATATACATTTTCCTAATAATCTCCATTTTTTGCAGTGTTTTAGCTGTGCCCTAAAAAAATGGTCAGAATCAAGTTTTGCTGCTGTCTTCCAAACGCTCGACTATTGAACCGTTTCATTCCCCTGCCTGAATTTATTCCTAATACCCAATATGTACAATTTTTCCGGTAGATATCAAACCTTCGTAATAATTAGTATAAAATTAACGTGTAAAAATGATGAAATATTTTTGTTCGACGGGATAACAATCTCTCCGACAAAATCTTGTAAAATTTACGTAGTTTTGCACCCGTTAATAAAACAAAAGAAAATAATGAAACATAGTTGGTAACGAGCGAAGGTTTATCAACGTCCACGCATAAATGCGTGATTTACAGTTGTTCTGGGAAAAACGTTTGGAGGGTATGAGAGCGTGCGATCCCGATGGTTTCGAGTTCGACGCCATGGATTTGCCGAAAACGCTTAGGCCAGTTGGACCGTACATAACCGAGGAAACGTTATTGCAAAGCGTCGCTACGGCTTTGCATCTATCTTCCCAACCTGTCACCGGACAAACGGCATCCAAGACATCGCTTGAAAAGAACCCAGGGGTTTTTCTCAACCCTGACCAGCCCCTTGTCCAGGTAGGCAGGCGGATATTCCCACTTGACGTGAAAAATCTCGATTTTAGGCCAGCGAAATTATAAGCATGACGTACAATACGATGATAAAAAAAACTTTATTACAATTTTCTATTTTTGCTTAGTAGGAAAAAAAAATACAACTATATATATTTCCACAGGCTGTGTCTATAGTGGACGATGACATCAAAAAGCAAGAAGACCGCGTGACGATAGCGAGGAAAAAGCTGGAAGAAGCTCTGCGAGCGATATCGTCTACCGTATAAATAAGTCCCATGTACATATAATATTAACAATATCCGTTCGATTGTAAAAATTGGGCCGGAAATCGTCGAGAAGTCAACGCAACCATAAGATCGTTTCAATTTCGCTCATCATACACACGATTCTAGTTGTGTAAGCGTGTATTATTTTTTGTTCTCCTTTTTTTCTTTTTTTAAATAAACGTTTGTAAAAAAATGCGTTACCATTAGCGTGGCGTAACGATGGCCGTACGACCGGAAACATCTGCAGAGATAAATCCAATTTTCTCCATTCCCTCCCTTTTTCAGTGTATACCGCGAAGTTCCTCAATTCTCCAGGTGCGTACCTTCGGGTCCTCCATTCTCCTCGTCCATCACGAAGAGTCAACAAGCTCATTCAAAATCCACCAAGGACCGGGAAAGGAAAGCGAGGGTATCTTGAATTTTTTTTTTATTACAAATCGAACAAAAAGAAAAATCGGCCAAATCATCGTTTACAATAAATGTCGGTCGTGAACGACCGGAAACGGGTTTGGACGAGGTTACGTGAATGCGAGTACGAGCTCGACGCCTCGACCGGACCGCGAAGTTCTCTCGCTGCATAATGAAAAAGAGAAATCTGTATCCTGCTCCGTTGTCGGCTCTCGAAAAGAAGAGGACTTCCGTTTCAAGTATCCGAGTCTCGTCGTTTCCTCGAATCGCGTTTCGATTCGTGACCACGATGATATCACGATTTTCAAGTCGTAATCATCGACGTAAGTTGCACCGATACATTATTATAACAGTATTGTCGGTATCCGATTACTCGTGCACCGCGATAACGTCCTCGACCCAAGCATTCGTCTCGTATCCCTGACAATACCAGTCGGACAAATATAACGTTAAATATAGACAGCTGCCTAAGGAAGCAGGAACGTTTAATCAACGAATATAAATTCATCTCACGCGCGTGACAATGACAACGAAGAGAAAAATGCATAGAAAAGAATTTACGGAGATTTACGATTAGCTTCAACGTGATAGTGAGCTTATAAATTATATTTATAAATGGGTATTAGCCAAGCGTGTTTGAGAATGTCAATATGGTCTATTGTAAAAACGAATATTCGATTAATGCACGGAGAATCATTCGTCGAGGTTCGAGATTGAGAAACATAGGGTACGTGTCTCGCACAGGACAAGTGTCTTGGTGGTTGTCGCAGCTGTTCTTTATTAACGCAGGGAAAATAAGAAAAAGGTGGTGCGAGAGGTGGAGAAAGAAAATTTTTCAGGAGACAGAGATAAAAAGGACAAGGTGCACGCGCCGTCGAAATCTTTAAGACCCTTCGGGTTCCTTTTACGCGAACGTTCAAGGTGGTTCTCGTGTATTTTTCGTATACGCCACGAATATCACCCTCTGGCTGCTTCTTCAATCCCCTCTGCTTCTCGAAATAATAACTATAATAAAAAACGACAACAACCCCCTCGGATCTCATCGAATAATACGACCCTACTTTTGTTGGAGAGCTGTATTATTCGAGAGAGAGAAAAAAAACACTTTTACGCACACGACACGAAAGTGCATTGTATCATTACGATCTACGGGAGAAAAATGTCTCGGTGTCGAGATTAGTAGACACTGAGAAACAATCCTAAAACTACCGAGAAACATTATTTCTCTTCCAGCTCGTCAAAGAAACTTAAAGATCGAACAAACAAGCAAAAATAGTGATTTGTATTTTTAAATGTTCTCGAAATAATAACTATAATAAACAACGACAACAACCCCCTCGGATCTCATCGAAGAATACGACCCTACTTTTGTTGGAGAGCTGTATTATTCGAGAGAGAAAAAAAACACTTTTACGCACACAACGCGGAAGTGCATTGTATCATTACGATCTACGGGAGAAAAATGTCTCAGTGTCGAGATCAGTAGACACTGAGAAACAATCCTAAAACTACCTAGAAACATTATTTCTCTTCCAGCTCATCAAAGAAACTTAAAGATCGAACAAACAAGCACAAATAGTGATTTGTATTTTTAAACGTCCCTTGTTGAATTAGTCTTAACAAAAAAAAACTCCCTCGAGTTGAAAAATCTCTCGTTCGACAAAGTAAATTCCAAGATCGAGTCAAACCGTGTCGTAAACTCGGAATCCTTGCAATTCTTTTGCATTTTACATTTGCACGGAATATTCAAAGTTTTTGGAAAAGCCGAAGGAATTTGCGATAGGCTCGTTGAAAATAAAGCAAACGATCCGTCTCTTCGATCGATGGCCAAAAGGACTCTCTCGCATCGTACAAAAGAATAGGCCAGGTATATACATAAGTTGGTTGGTTTCAGGTACGCGTAAGCCAGGTACGCCAGGTGGTACCCTCTTTTTTTCGTCTCTCTCATACTCGTGAGCCATACGAGTATCGAGCAGAGGCCGATCGACCCACAGCTGTTTCCTCGCTCATAAAGGGCGGCGCTCCCTCATTGTCAACCGTGAGCCCGCCGAGAAGACCGAGTTGCGAGCGAATGGTGCGTACGTCGTACAGACTTGTATATATTATTATTATTGTTATTATTATTATTATTATTATTATATATATATGGCGATTGAAACGAACATGGGGAGCGACGTAGTACGACGTGTTCCTCTCAATACCTCGAGTCTGTCCATGGCACATGTGCCACTTTGAAATCGTTATAATTTACCGAACACGCAACGCGAACCGGCTGATCCGGTGTGGGCAGAGCGCTGACACTGTCACCAACCAAACAGTTTCGCACAATATATCTTACTCGTTTACGTCTACGACAAAACAAAAGCTTCCTCGGCAATTCAATTATCAATTCTTGGATGTAAGAATTTCAAAGGGTTTTAGAATTAAATAGTATTTTGATGTTCAGGAGGGTTGATAAAAGAAATTGAGAAAAATGTTATTTTATTATTTCACCGAACGATTGAAATAATGAGATTATTCCAAGTTAACTTCTCGGTGGGTTTTGTAATTTGATACTTATCGGTTTGTATAAATAGTGTAAAGGAGAGAGTATATAGTTATGGACCAGGGAACATTTTTCGACATGTTGACAATTTCGTTCCTGAGAGGGTCACCAACGAGATTATCAGTGACAGTTGGAGGATTTTCTCTCGGAAGGTCAGAGGGTAGCGTCCAATTTCCTTCCAGCGATTTTCACCCCGCCCGGTCTTAGAAGAGACCGCCCTGGGTTAACCACCATATGCCATAGAAAAGAGAAGAACAAAATAGAAACAGGGATAAAACTAAAAACGATTTGAGGGCTTCGTCGGAGGATCGATTTTTCATGGAGTTTTTCCGGATTTTTCTACGACTCAGGGTCGAGCCAAAGAGCCAGTGATATTCGGTCGCTGTAATAATCGATCCTTGGGAACGACGACGACGTGGACTGATGGCACAGCTGGACTCGATTCGTCGGGCTTCCCTCACGATTCGGACACCCATCTGCCACGTAATCGATGTCGATCGTGTGTAAGGCCTTCGTAATCGCTCCGTACACCGAGACACTTTCTCTCCCTCGTACAATTTTACAAAAGATTGCCTTTACACCGTACAACGAACAATCGGATCGTCATATGAGTTTAATTCCTCAATTTTTCTTCATTTACTATTTTCATTCAATAACGATTATTTCTCATTTTTTTTAACCAACATCTTTCTTTCTCGTTCAATTGATTTTTTACAATTATTCAAAGATTCGTGATTTGCGAATTTTTCAGATTAATTTCAACGTTTTGATTTAAAGAATAATTATTCTATAACGAATCAAAGGTCCGGTGAGGGGGAAATGTGATAACGATGATATATTCATATATTTATAAGTTTCTCGACGTTCCGGAGATAAATGGAAGATTGTAGAGAGAGCGAGAGAATTCTATCGTCTTTTTGAACAAGGACGAGACGCACCTCTCCTCGCCTTTCGTTCGTGACAGAGGTTTCCGTTCGTTTCTGGTATATATGTGGTACCTGGACCCGTGTAGCTTCCGGTCCACTACATTGTTCGATTCACTCTAGGCTTATATACATCCCCCAGGAAGAAGCCCGCGGTTACACAAGACAGAGAGAGAGAGAGAGAGAAAGTTTTCATGCGTCACCCTCTACCCGTGTACATAACTATATCCTGTGCTTCTACATACAATATATTCTTGCAAATATATAGTACACGGTAAATTATATAGATATATATATTTCTCGCGAAATACGTACACGGACGGAATTAAATAAAAATGAAAAGAGCATCGTCCAGAGCAATATCTATTGACGAATGTACGCGACGATTGAATTTCTATTTTACCCAACACTTTTCTTCCCCCTCTTCACTCGCACTTCACCCTGCAACCACCACGAAATACCTGAATACCCCAACCATCCCCTGAAATTATATAAAATGTTTCAGCCCTTGGTAAAGATTTTTCCAGAAAATAATTTTCGTTTCAACCCTTTTCCCCTGCTAAATTTTTTGATAAAACGTATTGCAATTGACATAAATACGATTTCAATATTGTTCGTGTCGAGGTCTCGCTTATAATACGTTCGAGTCGCTCTCGATTTTTGCGAATATATGTCTGCCGTTTCGCTCTCTCGATTACGTCAGTCTTATAATACACGTCGAAAGCCCACGTGAAAATTTCGCTCCGAGACTCTCTCGTCGAACGAGAGAAAGAACGTCGATGCAACGAAGCTGACAATTCACCGCGGTTACCCACTATTGTACATACATATATGTTTATAAACGTATATACATATAATATATATTTAAATTATATCTATATTTACATCATATGTAATACTTGGCATACGTAAACGGCGGTTAACTTTGTTCACGTATGTGCGTTATTATTCGGAGAGACAAGAAGGGGAAAAATATCGCGTTCTTGTTTCTCCTCGTTTGTACTCTCGCACGGCCGGCCGAAGAGATGTTATACAATTGCTGGTTGTCGACGGAATCAGTTGAGAACGTGTTTTCAGCTTGCCCAGAGAGAGAGAGAGAGAAAGAGAGAGAGAGAGAGAGGTACTTTATTTGCAACACATGTATAAACTACTTTTGCATCGCTTCTATACAGCGCACACATCGATCGTCGACAAAAGTCAATGGTCGTGGGCGAAAAACGGAAGCCTCCTGGTTTCCATAATGAACCGAGAGACATTCAATTTTTACAAATTAAAATTTCAATTATAAAAAAAAAAGAAAATACTCGTGATAATTTTACACGGTAATTTGTACGTGAAAGATTTTGTTTTCTCCTTCGAAACGAGAGAAATACGAAAGAGCAGGAGGATAGTACCAAAGTATAGGTACACGTAGCGCTCTCATTGTCAGCTTTGGTTGCAATTGGCTCGCGATTGCAGGTTGCGAGGGATCGCGCTGACTCGTCGATCCACTCGATGATTTCGCTCCTCTCGTTCTTATAAACACACACATAAGACGTTTGAAAACTGATACCGCACCCTCGGCGCCCGCTCTCGTTTATTATCTCGATACAGCCCGCGTCTCCTCTTCAAGTCGCCTCGCTAATTTAAAAGACGAGTAGCTATACGCCCCGACTACTATATGGTATTCGCGTCGATCGTAATGTCGTTTCGATGACGATGTACTTTCACCGACGATACGTATGTAAAACTCAAGTGCGACCGACGATAATTCGAATCAAGATTCCTGCTCCTATTAACATTCGATTCTTCGTCTCGGAAAATTACAGCGAGTAGACAAGAAAGTATTTCTTAAAGAATCGTTCAACAACGACCATTCTTACTTTACATAATTTTTCATCGAGCGATTAGTATTCGTTAAAACAGGTTTGCTAGAAATTTACTATAAACAATATCGTCGTATCCGACTGGATTAAAAATTGTACAATAAATTTGAAGTAAGGAAACGAACCGTGAGGTTCTCTCCTAGTACTTTAGCCCTGAGAGAAAATCTGTGATTCAAGTTTATGTGTGTGTGTGTGTGTGTGTGTCTGTGTTTTAAAGTCTCGCGGATTCCGCGTATCGCACACACAACCCGCGGAGTTTGTCGCGGGGGCTATTGGCCGGACGCTAAGAGAGACGCGGATCTACTCGGGGACCACTAGAGTCCTGGGTGCAAGAGAGTTTCATCGGCGTCTCGTTGAGTCCCTACGTGGCGCGCGTCTTCGTCTTCTCGTTGCAGAGTTTCGCAAAGCAACGACAATGATTGCGGGGGCAACCGGTTGCATGCGCTAAAAATAATCCGCACCAGCGAAGAAAAGCACACTCGCACGAGCTCGCTATACGCCTGCGGGTTTCTATACCCGTACTACGGTTTTAATACAGTCCTTGGTTATTTCGGTGCGATGAATTTAATAATATTCGCTAATTTTCTTTACGATCCTTTTCGCATTACGATAATGATTATACGCGATGATAAATATTCTTACGTACGACCGGTTACCTTCGATGACGCAAGCATTACGAAATTTTGTACGTCGTGTTTGTATTTTTGACTTGGACTAATTAATTTTTGTTCGAACTGTCGAATTTTATGAGCGAAAATTGAATTCTCGTTCGTGGTATAAACGATTGGGAGATAATAAGATCGAAAGGGATGAAATCGTTTCATCGGATGAATTGAAATCATTGTAACGATAATTGGAATATTTAATTTGCTATTCTGGACAAAAGATATTTGTTAATTTTGCGTTCAATTTTCTCTCAACGTCGTAAATAATATTTCTTCTCGAGGACTTTGTCTTTCGACGTGAATAATGATAAATTGGTCACGAAGCATCGGGTGGTGACTGCAAGGTGTGATCTTGATGACGATAATGATGATCAACCGGTACGAATGGACACCTGGAACAGGAACTTTGTCAATCGCCTATCTCGTCACAGTTATTTACGCGTCTCTCTCGCTTCTATCTCTCTTGTTCAAGGATCAGTAGGGCCGGCTGATACGCGCGAATAAATAGCAATAAAACACGCGTGTGGCAGGTGAAGCGATCGGTATGTGTAGTACACGAGCCATCGAAGGGCGAAACGAGCGAAGCATGAGGCAGAGAGAAAGAGAACGCGTGCTCGCTCTCTCGCCTTATGCTCGTGTAATACGCCCTTGCGTATACGCGATTTGCAATGCTAATTTAATTACCCATCTCTTTCTCTCTCTATCTCTCTTTCCCCTCGGTCTTTTCCATTACGCGACAAGCCAAAAGAGAGAGTCGGAACGACGGAGAGAGAAGAAGATGAAGAAGAAGAAAGAAAAAAGAGGAGCTGTATTAAACATAGTACGAGAGATACGATAATACGCCGGGGCAATTAAAACAACAAAGAATTCGACAGGAGAAAATATTCGAGAGTTGCACGAATCCTTTCGGTGTACGTAAGTTGGTTGTTTAATAGATGGTATTATCGTTCAATCGATTAATCGATGGATTATCGATTCTTGAAAGATTTACCATCGGATAAACGTTGACGGTAATTTGGGAAAATTGAATAGTTTTTATTCAGTGAAAATAAAATATTGTACCATAGCGTTAGAAGATATATATATAATTTATGTACATAGCTTGGGATAATTATCCATGTATGAGAGAGAATGTGAAATAAGGTGAAATAGATGGTGGACGGAAAAAGAAATGTGCGAAAAGGAGACAGAAGCCAGGGCGAAGTGGCGGCAGGTGCTGTCGGAGGCAAAAGGTGCTGGTCGTTCCGTTTGCCGGCAGGCCTTGAATGCGTTCGGGTCGTTGCTACACAGTGGAAGAGAACGCGTAGCCAGGCAATAGGGACCATCGTCGCTTATTCCGACAACGAGGACGAGGTAAAGGTAGGGAGAAAGAGAGAGAGAAAGAGATCAGAGCGAGAGTTCAAGACGTACGGGTATCCTCTTCGTGGCCGATCCAGAAAGGAAATTGGCTGTGGCGTTGTCGGTTCGCTGCTCGAAGAGCGAAAAGAAGAATCGTTCGGGTTTGTGGGCCGAGAAGAATCGCTAAAAATCTGACCTGCTCCGCGATGGTTTGCCCGTTCGTATATCTCGTTTATATTGGAAGAACGAAAAATAGGGAAAGGTCCTCTCTTTCTCTCGTCTCCCTGCTGGTCACGATCGACCAGCGAGTTCGTAGCCTGCTGAATGCAACAGCGACAAAAATCAGTCTGAAACAACGAAATAGCTTGAATTTTTATGGTCACGAGTTTATTACGATTAATCGATCGTATTGGGGAGAATCGTTATAGAAGGAAATTGATATTTGGCCACGAATAACAAAAAAAAGTGTTGGGTTGAAAATCGAACGGTCGATCGATCGTTGGAGGCAATCGAAGAAGAACAATGAAGCGTGGAGATAAATGAGCCGATGACGCTAGCGAGAGAGACAAAGAGAGGAGCGACGCACCGAGAGCAAAGAGGAGAGGGAATGAGATTGCGAGAGGGCGAGAGCATGGTTCTACGGCTCTTTTCTTGGTCGGTTCAAGGTCCGTGGTATCGTCTTTTAGACGTTGTTCGTTGGTTTAACGAACCCCTTTTTCTCTATATATTCTCCAGCCACGAGCACGCCAATGAGAGAGCCAGACTTTTATATATTTATACGATAAGGTGAAAACGGGACGACCAGATCGCATTGGCTCGGACAGGTGTCGATTGTTCTAGTGAATTTTGTCACGAGTTTTATGTGGCTTTTCTATCGTTACTATTTTAACTCTCTGTGATCGAACGAATAGTCATTTATTTATTGTTACAATATTATTTAACTAATGAAAGGAATATCGAGACAATCGTTACTATTCACGCTACAACGCTTCATTATTAATGATCAGTTAAAAATGATTCTTCGAGGACTAACGAGACTCGAGATGTAATTAAATTATAACATTGAAATTTGAATTACTGGTTTCTCATTAACTTTTATACGGAGCTCTTGGATAATGAGATGAATGAGACAAGGAGAGCGAGTGAGAGAGAGCCAGGGGTTCGTTATTGTGGAAAAGCCTGGGGAGTTCGTTAAATAAATGTACTCGACCATATCTCACCCTTTCGCTCACCGGAGACGATTCAATCCCCCTCGAGTACTTTGTTGTATTAATACGGGCGCGCTTTACACTCTTTTATACCTCGGTTCCTTCGCGAGGGAGAGAGAGAGAGAGAACGAGCGAAAAAAAGCCAGCGGAGAGCGAAAAAAAGCATATCACCCTCGTTGTAGATTTTATATAATATCTCGGCGAGTTATCGTCGTTTGCAGTGTTCGCCCGGATTCAATGGTCGAGACCAACTTTGGTTGCGAAAAAAATCTGGGGAAAAAAACAACCGAAGAATAACAGCGAGAAAAAGAAAGTACGACTATGGGATGCAGAAGTGCATAGAATTGATATATAACCTCAGAACCCTGCAGAATAAATATGAGTGCAGCTGCCGTTACCTCTGCCTCGTCGACTGCGTTCGGCGCCTTGGGAGAACGAGAAATGGAAGGAAAAAAAGATAATAAGGATGAGCGTCGAGAAACCTGTTATTCCTTTTTTTGTGGGATTTAGTCAACTTTTTTCATCCCCCTTGGTCGTATTTCGCATTCAAGAGAACCCGAGTTCTCGTACTTCCTGAAACTTCGATGCCACATTGAAAAATCTTGATCTCGATTCGAATTCGGGAGACAAGGGGTTTCCGATGGGAAACAAATTTGATTCGCGACCCAAAATTGAAATAATTATTTTCGTACGGAACTGGCAATCGGGTAAAGGTTAAAGCGGTATAGCATGAAGCAACCTCAATACGAATATCACGATTATAATGCCGTGTCGTTTGAATTTGTCGGTGAAAGGGTCGAAAAATTGAATAGTTTTGTAAATTGCAATATATTGAGATTATAATGGTGATTTTTGAACGAAAACAAATTTTGACCCTAGCCAGGTGCCGATAGTCGATATTCGTGATTTACTTTCCTGACTTTGGTGGGTCTGGAGGGGATGAATTTTTTTTTTCACCAAAAATACTTTGTAGCGTCAGTTTTGAAACGGAAATTTCCCGCGTAACGTGAATATGATGCTTTAAAGACGATTTAGAGCAAACAGAAATTTGACCCCATGCTAGGCCATTTTTTTCACGTATCCTATGGGTCCTATGGGTCCTGAAAATCGCGATATTCGAAGTGCCGCCATGGCCAGAAAAATTGATCTATCCGGACGTTCCTTGGCTCGTTCTCTAGTGCTCAGCGAACTCTTCAAAAAGATACTCGTGAAATTTTCTGTAGGGCGAACGAGAACGGAGGTAGAGCCTCGGGAAAAGTCCGTTTTTTGAGGTTTTGCGAAACCCATCGAAATTGGCCATTTTACATTACGGTAAATTTTGGTCCTTTCTCAAGCTCCGAGAGCCTATGTCGATCGTAAATTTCCCGTACAACAAGAAAATCATGGTTTCGTTTTCGATTTTCCAAAATTTATCGACTTTAAGTGGGTAAATTGTTATTTTGGAGTTTTTGCGTTTTTCTCCTAAAGTTTTGTGAGGAAGAATCGAAGTGACTGTTTAATATTATCAAATTTCCCAACCCAGGTACACTTGTACGGTCAATACATCAGCTCTTATTGTTTGACGGTCCCTTTTTCTATGAATATGTTTTTCCTACCCGTTCCTCCATCCCGAAATATTGACATCGTTTATTACTATCAACCATAACTGTGTACAATACAATGTATATTTATGAGCTTGTGTTAATAATCCTGTAAACAAAGGATTCTACGGTCGGTAGAGAGCAACCCTCTCATCCCTAAATATCGATCGGACAGTTACCACCCGGGGAGAACAACGAAAAGCACCGTTATCAACCGTGCAAAACATGCGGACGTTTAAAAATATTTTTAGTTATCAGCAATTTGCCAATAACCTGTTTAGTCGATTCAATGCAAGTACTGTTGCATTAATTAAAGAGAAATTTCTTATTTCGTTTATTTCTATCCTCCTATCATTCCCCAATCTTTAAGAATGTTCGAAGCAATCATAAATATCCGTCGATAATTTTTAACGCTCAACTATTTGGCGCGACAGTTACTCCTCCACTTTTTTCAAACTTCGGGCGCGTTCGACAAATTGTCGAACTTGGCCGAGCGGCGCCGCCGCCATCTTGTTTATCATAAAAGTTTTGTGAGTAACATTGTTCACGACGCTCCGGGTCTCTTCGCAGTTTTCCTTCCTGCACATTATCGGCCTCGATATTCGAATGACGCAAATCAGATGTAGGAAACGATGACGAACTCGGGGATTCCAAAATCAACCTGTGAAACATGGATTCTTCATCGGTAAGTCCGCGACAAAAATCGTAACTTATACGCCAACACGCCAATCGGACGACGCGTTCGGGAAAAGCGGCGATCGAAAACTTATCATCGTTCTTTTTCGATGAACTATTTCCAAGTCGATGTATCCACCATACATATATCTATACATTGTTTACGATCAAATAGCGTATATAAGTCTTATGCATATCCTGCTTATGCACGTTGAAAGCAGAGTAGGGGTGAAAAGATATTAGGAATTCTCTCGAAATATGTCGCGTGTGCCGGAGCAGTAGGAGTGGGGGAGATTCGGTTCTCCGTGAGTGCGAGAAAGAGCCGGCGAATCGGGCGAATATCGGAAGAGAAAGAGAGAGTAACATGGTTCCCCTCGTTCGTTGGCGCGACGAGAGATGGAAGGAACGAAAGTAGTGTAGAATCGAGAGCGAGAGGGAAAGAAAGAAAGAAAGGAGAAAGAGCGAATACGCGGAGAAGCAAGAGAACGACGAAGAGAGAGAGAGAGCCCGTGTTGCCAGGATAGCCGAGCGCGGGCCGGAGACACCCGAGAATATTCGCTCGAGTCCGAGAGAGTGCTCGCGCACTCACGCACACATTCGGCCCGTGTAGTATCCGGCGACGAGGTGGCCGTCGTGGTGGGGGAAGGGTAGAATCGTGAACCACGTGACGAGGCCGGCGAAAAGGAGGGGTCGCGGTCGGTGCCGGCGTCCGGCACATGTCGTCGTTGAGCGCGCGGGTTATACAGTGGTGTTATACCGGCCTCGCTGTACACGACCGCAGTCGCCAGTTTTCCTCGTCGCAGTCAGTCGCAGCGGCACTCGAGCGCAGAGAGGGTAGTGATCTCGCACGCGCCTGCCTCGTACAAGAGTATATAAGGGAATTAAAAAAAAAACGTAAAATACAAAATAAAATACGATATCGAGTCCGAGGAGTACGAAGATTAACATTCTAGAGAAGGAGGAATAATTTACGGACAAACGATAAATAACGATAATAATAATAATAATAACGAAGAAGACGAGTAATAATCGACGATAAACACGAGCAAGACGAAGGATAGAGACGAAGAAAATTTGAAATTGTGACGAGGATAAACCAATATCCCAAGACGCGGTGAAGGACGAAAGGAGAAAAACAACACCGAAGATAGGATTCGCTCAAACCGTAATAACGCGTTAACGAAAATCAAAGTTCGAAAACGAGACAAACACAGTTAATATTGAAAAACGAAAACGACTGATTATTCGCGAAACCCGATATACGAGCTTCGTCGAATTTTTAACGAAAAAATCACCGAACACGATATTGAAGATTTAAATAAACAACGCGCAAACATAATTACAATTTATCGAGTATAAAGAGACATCGCTGTGCTTTGAAAATAACGACGCGCTACGGGAATTCGGGAACAAACAAAAGAAAAGAAAAGAAAAGAGAAGAAAAAAAGAAAAGAAAAGTGTTTTTGACGAATTTTCGCAAATTTTTCTTCCCTTTAACGCCCGCTCCCTTCTCGCGCCAGCGGCCATTATCAATCTCGGCACCGGTGATATATCTCGCTGTGTCGTTCGCTCAAACGTGAATTACTACACGCGACACGAGAGTATATATTTTTCTTTCTCTTCATTTTCGTTCGATTTACTTTTCTACGCAGCGCGCCTTCGTTTTTTCTTTCGACGCTCCTCTATCACTTGCTCTTCGTCGTCGTTGTCGTCGTCGTCGTCGTCGTTCGCTCTCCGCTCCCCCTCCTTGGCCCTCTAACGGCTACGGACGTCGAGAGAGCTTTGTCCCCGCGAGTGCGTGAGAACAGTCGCGCGAACGAGCGCAAACGAAGATAATCTATCGCTGTTGGGACAGAGAGGAAGAGAGCGAGAGAGAGAGAGAAGAGAAGTGGCGTTGAAAATTTTCGTATCGAAGAGTGCGTCACACACCGGTTAAACCGACGCGAAATATTCCTCAACCACGTGCTTTGAAAACCGCGACGCCATAGCGAGAGCGAGAGACTGCGTTCTTCCATTAACAAACAAGAAAAAATAAATTAAAATAATAATCGAGATTACCAACGACCGTGTGATAACATAACCTCTCGGTGAACAAATTAAACAACAACCACAAATTACAACAACAAAAAACAAATAAACAAACAAACAAAAAATTAATAATTCAAAAAGACTAATCTCGCTTCGTCGAGTTCGCTAAATAGCGTCGTTTTAACCAAAAACAAAAACAAAAATACCGTGTAAAAAAGAAGAAAAAAAAAACAGAAACCGGTGTTTACTACGTCGTTTGCTATTGCGAACGGTGACGATAACGAGAGATAAAAGAAGAAAGAAGAAGAGAAAAAAAAACACGCGGCGTCGATCGCTCAAGGATTCGTTCTTTGTTTGTGTATAATATCCGTTACTTTTTTTCGTACGACGAAAATTCGCGAACAGCAGGGTCTTGTGACGAAAACAAATAAAGTGCGAGACTCTCGTGACCAACGACGGTTGCAAGTCCAAAAGTTTTAAAGACTTTGAAAGAGCGCGAGTGTGACGATATCAACGATTTTCGGGGAATTTGGAAAAATGCCGACGAGTTTGTTCAGCGAAATGGATCGTGGGGTTAACGCCGGTGGTGCTGGCTCGCTCGAGGAACAACGTGCTCTACAGCTCGCGTTCGAGCTGTCGATGCTCGGTCTCGAGGGCAGCCCGGGATGTCCGGGCAACGGTAGCGGGCCGGGCAACAACGTCAACAACGACAATGATCCTCTACAATCGACGCCTACCAACGTGTTCGAGGAGGCGCGTTCCAAGAAGAGCCAGAACATGACCGAGTGCGTTCCCGTACCGAGCAGCGAACACGTGGCGGAGATCGTCGGCCGACAAGGTAGAAACGAATTTTTCCAACGTAAATATTTATTTTCCCTCGAGAAAATTTTTTTTTTTTTTTTTACATTCTTTTTTTCTCATCTTCCCACGTGCATGAAACATTTATTACAAACACGTGTCCCGTGGCTTATACGTCGTCACGTTGGAAATTTCATCGTGGAGGGGAAGAAAAAACAAAAATAATAGAATTATTCCTAATTTCGAAGTTTCTTGTTTTTTTGATATCGATGAATTTATCGTTAATGTTTGAATTCGTATTATTCTCGTAGTTATTGGAATTTTACGAATAGAAGCGAATGTATATTTTTTTCGTTGTTCTCCTCGCTCGTCATACCCACCGAGAGTTTCTCGGAGCGTTCGGAAACGTCCGAAGAAATTGATAAGGAAACAGGCGCGTCGTTAATGCTAGTCCGGCCACGTGTAATCGCGTTCTCGTCGACTCCCACGCGCTCGAGTCTTCCTCTTGTCGTTTATGCTCGGGTTTGTTTAACGTTTTCGATGATGAAAAATACGAATGTGGTTGAGAATGGAAAAAAAAATTGGGGGAATGAGGAGAAGTCGAGAAATTCGCGACGATGCGAGCGAGAGAGAGAGAGAGCGGTGGAAGAGATGGAATATTTTACTATCGAGCCTGTTCGCGCCGGGAGAGACTGCAGTGAGAGTGGCCATAAATTCGAGTAACATGGCGGGCAAGTAATTTGACTAATTGAACAGTCGCGTTTTCTCGCTACTGCCTCGTACACATCTGTGCGTTCATATATATTCCTCGTATTAGCGCAGTGACTCTCATCGTTTTTTCATTTAAATAATATACGTTTCTCGTTAATTGAAATTATAATATTTCTCTTAACAAACGACATTACAAAATTCGTATTAATATTTTACGATGATAAAACGAGAATGCTCGTTTTTCGTTTGTGTCACTTCAAAGAATTATTCGAACATCGCGCGATTATTATTTTCGATAGAATACATTTTCATTTAATCGATCTCACTTTTATCATTCTTTGTCCATTTAACATTTTTATTTTATTTTATTGTTTTCAAAATATTCAATATTTTCCGAAGTATCGCGTTATTTTCACGTTTGAATAAATTTCTGAACTATCTTACTGGTACTTCCGATCACCTTTGTCTCGGTAAGCACCTTGGCCATTTCTTTTTTTTCCCTAAGGTTCTATCATGCTCGTAAAATGATTTTTTTATCGTCGCTATTCCCCTCCCACTCGTTGGCTGATTCGGCCGCGAGGCCAGTATGCGCGCGCGGGGTTATTCACCGTTCACAGGGTGTAGAGAACGTTGCAGACAGAGAGAGAGAGAGAGAGAGAGAAGAAAGAGCGAGTACCAACAGCGCGACGAGCCGAGGGGCTCTTGCGCGTCCAGGCTTCTCTCTTGCTCTCTCTCTCTCTCTCTCTCTCTCTCTCTCTCTCTCTCTCTCTCTCTCTCTCTCTCTCTCTCTCTCTCTCTCTCTCTCTCTCTCTCTCTCTCTCTCTCTCTCTCTCTCTCTCTCTCTCTCTCTCTCTCTCTCTCTTTTTCTCTCTCTCGCACGAAGAAGAGAGCGAGAGAAAAGCAAAAGGGGCAGAGAGAGAGAGGAAGAGAGCTCGAAGAGGAGAGCACAAGCCGATGTGCACCGCTCTTGCGGCAGCGCCGCGGGAATCACCGCGGTGAAGAGATACTTTCGTTTTTTGACGTAGGTCGTGGTCTCGTTGCGTAGGTCATGATTTTTTTTTCCTCCCGTTCGAACGTTCTTTGATTTCTCGCCTCCCTTCTACCTCCCTCTCCCTCGACACTAATTCCTTACTTCGTCAATTATCCCGTAGGACTTGCCTCGTCGCAAAATTTTCATCCGTTAAAATACGACGCGTCTGCTTATATTTATTATATCCATGACTTTTAAATATCATCGACGCGAAAATTATCCCCATTATTTTATCCGAACAATTTCACAAATCGCGAAACGGCTCAATTTTCTCGCGACGCGGTTTGTCAACAATTTTCGAAATATTAAATTTCTTATGTCGTACGGTAAATATTAGTCGCGCGATCCTCGTATATCGAGCAAAATCGGCTTCGGATAATGGCAAAAGGTGTATATATAGTCATCCGATGTGTCCACTATTGATTCGATACGACAGTCCTTGAAACGAGTGAACGCGAGTGAACGCGAGAGATAGAGAGAGAGAGAAAGAGGGAGAGAGAGAGAGAGAGAGAGGGAGAGCTACGTAGGCGAATTCGTCGAATCAAACAAAATTTGGTTTGCCTTCGCTCGCTCCGAGAAATTCGTCGGTTACTTTTCTCCCTGTCCTCCCCCCCGTCTCATCTCTTCATCTCCCCTCGCTCCCTCCAGTTTTGAACGAACCTTCGGGGACGCAGTTTTGTTTCTTTTGTGTCTACATCTCCGTCGTCGCTTCTTCCATTGTTTCAACGTCGAATGATTTCGACGAATCGCGATTAAATCTTTCCTCCGATAAATAATCGACAAATTTTCATTCTCTGAAAAACGTATGCTCCTCGTCTCGTGATTCTCAAATTGTCGCACGAAATTCGTCATCGAACGGTTCGTTACGTAAAATCATTTATTTATTTAATTTTTTATTTATTTTTTTCTATTAATATTATTCTTCGCGATAATATCTACGATTTTATTTTCAATATATATTTTCATCGAGAACGGACAGACAAAAGACAGTTTCGTTCGTCTAAAGAATAACAACCAGCAAAAAAGAAAAGAACCCCCCCCCCCCCCCCCCCCAAAAAAAAATTGTCCATTTCGGTAGGTTCGTTGGATTTCAAATTTTTGGATTAGATAACACGCGACGTAAGACGATCTCTAACTTCGGTCATTTATTTTTGTACAAGAGAAAATTCTCTCGACCTCCATTAACGATGACAAACGTGATGAGCCTTTTTTTTACCAAACTCACTCACACACAGGCACGCACGTGCCCCCAACCCCCGCCCCTCCTCCCACCCTCGCCATCAAACACGCGTATCCATGAGAATTTTTTGCGTACATCCGTGCCCCGTTCGTGTCCATGCGCGCCGCTCGTACATTTGTGTGTGTGTGTGTGTGTGTGTAGCACGTACCCGGTTAGGTGTAATGAAAGTTACATATCCTATTGCCGTTTATCCCGAAACGAGTTGCGAAACGTTAGATATTCGGCGGTAGGTCGTCTCTCTCCTTGTACAGCTCGCTCGAAACGTTATTCGGCAAGGTCTCACCCGTCAGTTTTTTCTTCTTTTTTTTTTTTTTTTTTTTTTTAATTATTTTTTGCCACGGGGTGACCATCTGTCTGATCTCATAACTAGCGTGTTGAAAGTATATATATTTTGTATATATATATACATGTATATAGGTGAGTATATATATTTAATGTATGGAGACGTTAGACGTACGTAATATACGAGAACGTGACCTCGAATCGTTAGAGAGAGATCTCGTTTCGTGAGACACGCTCGCGCATGCGTTCAACTTTTAATGTTCGATATTTATATATATATATATATATATATAGATATATATGTGTGCGTGTATGCGAGTGTCTGTATTTGATGGCCAAAAGTGCAAAATAGCAGGTTGGAAGTATACGTAGCACGGTAACGATATCGAGAGTTATTGACCTCGGAATAAATCGATTCGATTTCTACGGAATGTCTAACGCGTATGTCAGCGGGGCGTCCGTCCTCGGTGGTTTCCTTGCGACATCGGTCTCTCGTCTCAAAAGCCCGCGATATTTTCAAAGTTACACTTTTCCGTTCTTCCATCAGTTTCACATTTTCGAGCGAATCGAATTATTTCTCTTTTCAATTATTTATTCATCAATCTCGTTTCAAGGACGAATTCGATAGATGCAAAAATCTCGTATAATTCCCACGAGGGTATTGTAAAAACTCGATCATTTTTTTTTTGCATCTTTTTTTTTGTTCGCGTTCCACCGGCTCGAGAAATTTGGTTCGCTCGAAGAAGCGACCGAACGAATTCCCTTGGCGAAGGGTTGAATCGGACAGAAGCTCGAAAATTGAGTCGACCGATGCGAGACGAGTTTTCATGCTCGGTGAAAGCATCGTGGAGTTCTCTTTGCCCCTCTCTTGATCTAACGAAAGGCGAGCCCATTGTGTTTCCGGTGGCGGACCCGCCGAATATATATATATATATATATATGTATATATGTTTCTGGCTCTTTCCAGCGTACCGAACTCGCCTTCGGAACCAGTTTTCACGTATATACATATATATAGCATATAGTATATAGAGGCGTAAGTGTGCGTTATACAGCTCGGCAGCCCGGGAGCATGAATCATCGTCGCACCACACGAGGTCCCCCTTTCGGTGTAAACTCTCCTGTAAAGTATCGAAGACGACCACGTTTCTCTCTCCTCCGTTGCTCCAAGTATATTTACAATTGTCCGCCCGAGGCCGAATTGCCTATCGTCCCGAGCGTGCGACTCGTATCGAAAATAATTTTCACGCTCTATATATGTATATTTATATTTTTATTTTCACAATACAACTAATAAAACTATCGATTAAAAGTTTTTCGTTAAATCTGACTGGTGATATTAAAATAATAATAATAGTAACGATAATGAAGGATATTGATGGTAATTTGAATTTTCTTTGTAGGAGAAAAAATGATTTTTTTTTAATTTGCTGAAAGTCTTTTTTTTTTATTTCGTCGTTACGAGTTGGCCACGTGGCTTTTCAATACAAGAGTGGATTACGGGATAGATCCTGATGTTCGCGTGGCTCGTGTACTCGAACACAGTGGCGCGTCCATCGCGTACGTGTATAACGTTACGTAGGAGCCGCGAGCACGTGGGCAGGTCGCGAAACTCGGGGCGCGCGGGTAGAGGACAGGGGCGACCCTCTTTTATCGTCGGTCTCTCCTTGAAGATTATCGTCAAAATGGCGGCACTTTAGCACCATCGCTATCGTCGTCACAGTCAAAGCTTCGTACGCTCGCGTCACGTTTCTTTCCTACGATAAAACGAAGGAAAAGAAAAAACGATAATGTGATATACGCGTATAGGAAAAAAAGCGCAAGCTTTTTTGAAACGAATCGTTACCAACGAGACGAAAGTTCTCGGCGTTCGATCGATAAGGAACCACCCCTCGTACCGTCTTTTCAACCCGACGAATGACTCGCACCCTTCACTTCTTCTTCGTCCCCTACGTTCTTTCTCGTATAAAAATATTCTCCTTACCAAACGTATTTACGAATAATTTCTTTATTTAAATGTCCCGATCGATGGAAAATTTCATTTATTAATCGCAAAATCATCGTATTGTTTATCCTCGTGTTGGACAATTTATTGCAATTAATTATACAAACAAAAAATAAAAAATTAATACAAACTCGTCTGATTTCCGGGGAAAGATTTTTGCATATGATAGATAGATCGTTCTATCACTTCGAGAATTAAGGACCGAGTGATAACGCCCTAGACCCGAGAGAGAGAGAGAGAGAGAGAGAGAGAGAGAGAGAAAGAGAAAGAGCAGCTTCAACCCATAGGCAGTACACAATCGTGTCGAGCCAATATATAAACGACTTGTAATGAGTTTGATACGCCGTTCCATTATGAGGATGTGCCTATTTGTTGAGCATTCTCTCGCTCTATACACACCATGTTATATACACTTACAAATATATATATATATATATTTATATACACATGTGCTAACGCATTCTCGTCGTTGCTCTTTCTCTCTTGCATTCGCACGTTCTCGCCTCTCTCGCTCGCTCGCACTGCCGGCCGCAGTAGCGTGGACCGGAAGCGGTAATGAGCGCCTCTGCTGTCGCCAGACTCTGTAGATTTTCTCTTCGTCTCTCCTCTCGTTCTCTCGCCGGGTCGTGCCTGTCCTCTCTCGAGGCAACGACGAGAATGAGAACGAGAACGACGACGACGGCGACGGCGACGACGATGGTGAAGATGATGATGATGATGATGATGATGATGATGATGATGATGACGTTACTTTGGAAATATCGTAGCGAGTTATTTGGTCCGTTAACTCGACTTGCACTATAACCGAACTAAATACCGCACAGTACTTTCCTTTCATCCCCTTTCACCGGTTATTTCTTCCTTCGACGATCTCGTTTTCATCGCAATAATACAGAGAAAATATCTCGATAAATCTCGCGGACATCGCAAGGTTCTTCGCGCATTTTGTCAATGATAAAAAAATAAAATAAAAAAGAGAACAAAAATAACGGAAACGCCGAGGATATCGAAGAATATTCGATAATTGACGAGACGTAAAAAAAATATTCTTTAACGAAACCTTGAATTTGTGGCTTTCGGACGTTTTTCTTCGGATATCAACTGCACCCGGTATTTTTCGACAAAAATACAGTGTCACTGTTTTGGCACTGTTCTCTCGTTGCTCTCTTTTCCGTCCCCCCCTGACGAAATTCGCGCAGCCGCAGAAAGCCAACCGCGAAATTAAGAATTTCCGGTTGATGGAGAAACGAAACGAGCGCGGTGATCGAAAGGAGGGTGAGAACGGGCAATAAAGGACAATAAAAATTGTATTAAAAATTTTTGTCTTCATTTATTCGCCATTTTTATTTTACATCTCGGACTCGAATGTTTACCAAAAATTCAATAAAAATCTCGACTAATTAATAAATCAAATAAATTGACAATTTTGCAAAATAAATTAATCCCGATTATGTAAAAAATTTCTTATCTTTATTTCGAATTCAGTGGCTATCGTCGGACAAAGCCTAAAGAGAATCGGTGCGAAACAGAAGCGAGTTCTCATTCCCCTCCCCCCCCCCCTCTCACTCTCGTCGTTACAATTTCCTGAGCGTCGACGCGTCGCGCGCGCAAACCTCTCGCGAGTTTCGACCAACTCCCTTCGCCGTTTCGACTCGGATGTGAGCCACGGTTCGTAAAGCCCGCAGCGCGCGTATATCGGCGCGGTAGTGCGGAGACAGGCGGCAAACAGCAGCGAAAGAGGGAACACAGCGCGTCGGACCTCTCTCGCGAGGAGCCTCGTTGTGTGAGAGAAAGAGAGAGAGAGAGAGAGAGAGGGAGGACCTTCGTAGCTTCCCGCGTGTAGACGCACAGAGGCGAGGTCCGGGGTGAAGTATTCTCCTCCGACTGCCTTCTCAAACGTCAGCGACCTCTGTTCTGCCTTTTTTTCCCTCGTCCACTCTCCCTCCCTCTCTCTCTCTCTCTCTTCCTCTTTCTCTCTCCGGAGCGCGCGCGCAATTCTGTTTTTCCATCGTTTTTTTCTTCTTCCATGCTCGAATTCTGTCTCAGAAACGAGCGACCACGCGGGTCTCGTCCCTCGGTAGAGTTGGTTCGCGATAACTCGTACACCAGCACACTCGATTTAAACCACGTTTACTTTGACGTACGCGTTACGTCTCGATTATACCTATATACGACCGACCGGCTGCCCCACGCTTTATCTAATTATCGTTCATTCCCTCGGCTGGAGACCCTCCCTCCCTCACTCCTCTTCCCCATTCCGCCAGTGAAATTTCGCACCAAGCATCGTGAAACTTAATACCGCGACAAACGCGTTGATAAAACACGCCAAAGATTTCAAACTCTCGTTCGATCGTTTCATTAATTAAGAACAATGACTCAACGAAATCACGACTAAATTTAAAAAAAAACAAACAAGAAAACAAATAATTTTGAAAGATTTATGAAATTTCATACTTTAGCGAATATTTCTGTATTTTTATTCTTTTACTTTTTTTTTTTTTAATGATTTATTTCTATTTATATCGAGTAGCAATAGCGTCGAACAATATTTCATAATTTGCTCCGTCTCGGTTGAGTTTATCCATTCTCGCGATAAAGCCCACGTTTCGAGCTTCGCGCTCTGTCCGTTTTTTTTTTCGTTTTCGTTTTTCTTTTTCAACACAGCACGACTAGCATTTTTCATCGTTTCCCACACGAGGCGCGCATCATCGTAGCACGGCGGGATGAGGAACTTTTTAATAAAAGCCGATTATCGGTTATCGATCGGGCGCGCCGCCGCATATGCATTTTGCCGCAGGGGGCACCAGAAACACACGAGCGAACGTGTGCGAGGTTCGTAATACCGACCTATCGGTATGTCTATATCATAGAGTTTGACGTGTTTTTACTCGTCTATGTGTGTGTGTGTGTGTGTGTGTGTGTGTCTGTATACGTTTGTATCGGTCTCGGCCTCGTCAAACTTGGATGCCGGTGAAGCGTACGAGAGAGCGATAGGCGCGCGGTCTATATAGATATTGCCTCACATATACATACATAGAACATTATATATATATGTATATATAGATTGTTATATCAGTAAGTGCATTATTTACACCCATATAGAATATTATAGCGCGGGAGGGTGGGGGGTTCTCTGTGGTTTGCTGCTGCTTTGTTGGCCTCCGGGTGCATCGAGGCACACACTAAAGCTCTGATCGTTGAGACGACGAGCTACTCTCGGTGTTAAACGTATATATATATATATAGAGAGAGAGAGAGAGATATTTTTATATGTGTGTGTAGAACAGGCAGTCTTATGGCAGCTGCCAGGGTCCCGGGCGATCTCCGGCAACCACCATCGAGGGGCCTCTTTCTTTCTTTCTCTCTTTCTCCTCGCTTTCCGTTCTCATGATGTCCCGAAACTCGATCGACCCTCTCTTGCCGAAGAGAACGAAAGAGAGAGAGAGGGAGGGAGAGAGTGGAAGAAGAAGGCCTGCGGGCCTCGCCTGTAAAGAGTGCGTGAGACGCACAAAGAGGATGAGCGAGGGAAGAGCGAAAAATAGGGGATGGGCCAGGGAGGAAGGAAGGAACTGGGGGGTATAGAGAGAGGGAAAAAAATGGAAAAAGATTGAGAGAAAGATTGAGAACCGTCGTACCACCCGAAACATGCTTCTCCGCCTAGCAGATGTTTGCAGCGAGAGCGAGATGCATAGTGTCTGAAATGACTCTCTCATTCTCTCTCGCTCTTATATTTCCATCTTTTTTATTTATTCTGTCTGCAGCATGTGCAACGTCGACCTAAAACCATCGAAGATTAGGAGACCGATGCTGCAACGAGATTGGGATTAACTTTCTCCAATTTTCCGTCATTTCAATATTTTCTTATTTTCATCGATTACAAAAATGCCTCGAAAAAATTGATAATTTTTCGAATACTCTTTTTACTATGGAAATTTAACTTTCTTTTTTTTCATGTTTTTTTTACATTTGCAAATATAGTTTTTCGCTTGGAACCCTTGACCAGGGGTTGAAATATTCGTATTCGTGGCAATAACTGGGATTTTCCTGATCCTCGTTCTATACTTTATTACCTTTTTCTCTTCTCGAGGCGACCACGCGCGATCTTTATTGGGTTATTACTGTGACATAAAAAGAATGTCTTGGGAGCTCGAAGAAACCCATGTAAATGTGCTGTAAAAGGGCACGGTGATACGGCTTTGAAAAATTTTTCTGACCTGCTATGAAACACGAGAGACACTCGGGTCCTCCGGTCCTATATTCACGTATAATTTAGCCCAGTGTGTATTATACCCACCGTGTACGACGAGAAACGTACCGAAGAGACGAACGCGACCGGATGTCGGGTCTACTCGCACTTTCCAAGAAATTCGAGTATCCGTTAGCCAAAAATAAGTTCACAATTTCAAAATTACACCCGCGTTCATCGCACGCATGCGTATAGAGTCGGCCAAAGAGTCATTGCGTTTATTCTCTCGTGAAAGAACGTAATGCGTTTCGGGAATAAAAAGACCCAATTACTTTTTAGCCAAACGGAATATATAAATGATTATTTCGTAATTAGCGTTGAAGAATTATTTACAAGAAAATTTTTTTTTTTAATCTCGGGACAGATTTTTTTTTGCTTACCTATCGGAAGTGAAGAGAACGTGTCTTTGTTCGCTGGAAAACATGTCGGTGCGGATATAAACCCTCGAAGGAAAGAGAGAGAACGTCGGATGAGAAAGAGGAGGAGGTCGAAGACGAGAGTGGATATCGAATATCTCGGGCGGGGGTTTACATGGGAGAATCATCGTCTCTCTCGTTTCTTTGGCGAGACGACGATAGTTGCGGACCATCCGGGTCGATTCACCCAACCTTCGTCAGGCCATATACCAGAAAGTGAGAGAAAGAGAGAGAAAAAAGAGAAAAGAGAGAAGAGACCTCTCTTTTCCTCTCCACGTCCTCTCTCATTCTCTTTTGCCCACCGCGTGATCGTTCCCCCTCCGGCAGCTTTGTCTGGTGACCTCTTCCTTTTATTCCCTCCCTTCCAAAATCTCCTCAACTCACGAATCGTTCGAACAATCCTCCGATTGCCAAAAAAAAAACAAAATCAAAAAATACATCAACCTAAAATTAATGAATTTTCACAGTTAAACTCAGCCTGATCCTTACTCACTTATTTAATTAATATTTCCCGGCTTAATTTCTATTAAAAAAAAAATAACGTATTTTCATAATATTCGATATTTTTTAAATATACCTGCAGTCTATTCACGACATATGGGGGTCAGGATGTTTCTCCCTTGCCTCATTTTTCTCGATCGTTCTCCCATATTGCACTCTCGTTCGAGGCCTCTTGTTCTCTCTCTCTCTCTCCCTCTCCCACACTATAGCAGGATGAGTCGTGCGTGCTAGCATACGCACGAGTATCCGATTATTCCGAAGACCGCATCGTTCCCGGAGGAAGTGGTTCACGAGCGCTCACACTATCGTACGACATACACACAGACACATTTATATATAAATATATATATATACATATATATACTTTATACAAATGGGTAGTTCACATTGCAAGCTGTCGTACGTGCATACACAGACACAATTTCCCACGCGCGAGTGAATTCATGTTCAAGAACATACACACATATATATAATGCACTCTTATGTGATACACACACACACACACACACACACACACACACACACACATACATATATATATATATATATAGTTCATGGTTCTATTTTGCCAATTCAACGTTCCGTTGTTCGCGCCCGAGTCTCTGTGTGCGTGAGCCTCGAGGCTGTCTCTCGTAGGGAACAATAACCGACGCGGCACTTCCGTCCGGACACGAGTGCCACGCAGAAAGAGAGACAGAGAAAGAGAAAGACAGAGAGGATAAGAGGAGAATGTCTCGGAGTTTATAACGCTTGCAGTTCGTCGTCGTGTGCATCGTTCCTCTTCGTCTATGGAGGTGCGTCACGTAAAGCCCTCCCATCTCCATTTCCATCTCCACGTACGATAAATATATTTTCAATACGTACCTACCGTATACGATACGAACGTACTTCGTTCGGTACTTTCGAATATTGCCGATTTAATTAAAACTTTTCTGCTCGATGGGTGATGGTGGTCGTAAGTTGAAAAAGTTCACGACTGTATATTTATAATTTAAACAACGTTCGAATGAAAACAGGCTTTTGATCAAATTATCCATGAAAGTCGATCGAGGAAGAGTGAATTAATTTTTATTTTTATTTTATTTTGAATCAATCCTTATCTAGATCGTTGCGTATTCGAAGTATTCGTGAAAGCAAAGGATTCGATTCTGAACTTGAACTTTAGTAGACTCGATGAAAATAATGATCGTCGATGGAGAAAATAAAAAAAAATAAAAAAAAAGTTATACGACGCTGTTGGTAGTTTGCACGGTACATAGACCATTACGTGCATGAAGTGTGTACACTATAGCGTGGAATACGAGTCGTATACGTATATATCTATATATATATATATATATATATATAACGTATGTAGTAAGTACGTCGAACTGTGACGCGGTCGTCGATGCGTGTCCTAGGTCAAGATTCAAGACTGTCTGCTGCCTTTGCCCGTGGGTTCTTTTTCTCTCTCTCTTTCTAGCTATCCTGCCCGTGGCTGCAATCCATTCTTTCTAGCCGGCTTGTTCTCCCTCCTCCTCATCAACCCCTTCTCTCTCTCTCTCTCTCTCTCTCCCTCTCTCTCTCTCGTTCAACCTTCATGCATCGAGACTACGGCGCGTCGTTTATATACTTTGAAAACGCAGATACATAAATAAAACATATATCCAATATACGGGGATAATATGGCGCCTGTACATTCGCTCTGTCGCGGATCATAATTTTTCTTTTTTTTTTCTTCTCTCGTCTCGCCACGCTGCGACGCTTTTTTCCTCCACCCTTCGCTCTCAGACGCGCCTCGATACTTTTTCTTCGAGTTTGACCGATCGACGTCTCGTGTCGATGAGTCGCAAAAAAATTTCTCTCGTTTATATTACGTATCGACGAAACACCCCCTTTCCCTCCCCCCTCGCCCCTCCACCAAAAAAATAAAACATGAAAGAAAAACAATTTCGTAAATGACAAAATTACAGTATTTTAGTTATCCGTCGGAATTACTCGATGGAAAAATAGCGCAAGATGAAATTACAATTTTTTTTTATTACCAAAAATTGGTCTCGGCGAGGAGGTTTTTAACGTTGGTAACGAGCCATTTAACGTCTGGACTCGAAATCACACCTGTCCGGTGTCGATAAAAAAAAATAAGAAACGTTTTGCCTCAGTCGTTATACATCAAGTGAGAAGTAATGCAACGGAAAAAAAAAACGTACGTAATTACGAGTCCGAGCGCGACGAGAGAGCGACAGAGCGAGAGAGTAGGTAATTCGCGAATCTAGGTGACTGCCACGACCCTGTGGCACCTGCCACGACGATTCTTTCTCTCGTTTCATTTCTTTTTTCCTTCCTCGCGCATTCCTCCTTTTTTCCTTATCGCGACCATTTTATCCCCCGATCCTGACCGCGTATCGTTCCGTCTCCGTTGGGTTTTCGCGCACTCTCGATCTCGATGGAGTAAAAGGTAGAGGCTTGTATACCTATACCTACATTAATCCATGGCATATATATATATATATATATAGAGAGAGAGAGAGAGAGGGAGAGAGAGAGAGAGCCCGAGTTCCTTCGTTCTCTTTAGCCAGCACGGCAGTGACCGTCGTATTCGTCGTCGATCCCCCGGCGTCCTTACAGCGCTTCGATACACACGGAACGGAGCGAGAAGGAGCGTTGCTCTCCTTCGCCTTGAAAATTCGCGCCCCATGGATTCTCTCGTGGCCTCACTCGTTTCCTCGCTCTCCCTCCGACAATTTTTTTTCCCCTTGTATCGTTACGGTTTTTTTTTGTTCTTTCTTTTTCTTTTTTTTCTTCGTTTTATTACACATACTTCCTTCTCTCTTCATACACGCAGAGGTCCGGCAGCCTCGACTCTTTTTCTCTCGGTCTCATATTGAGAGAGAGAGAGAGAGAGAGAGAGAGAGATTTGTGAGAGAGAAGCGTCACGGGACAACGAGCAATCCATACTCGTTACGATATCGCCCACCTTATCAACGTTTCGATAAATATTCGATGGAAAATAAACCACCGAATTAACATTTAAATCGTATTAAAACCGCGACGCGCACAGATTTTACTCGCGAATATTCGAGTTTCGGGGTCTGTTACACCCCGGACCCATAAATAATCCAATAACGTCGACGCGTCGTATTAATAAATCGTAACGACGAGTTAAAAAATTAACGAGGTTAAACGAGACTCGGGGATTGCGATCTCGATTCGTAATAATCTTGCGCGAGACTCCTCCTCGCTCGTGAGCGATTTTTTAACGATACGACGCCGGTGCGCGGCAGATGCCTCGCGGAACACGCGGTTTCTTACGCAATGGAAAAGTCGAGGAAAGGGAAAGCTATGATTGTATATTAGGTACTCTCTCTTGTTCTTTCTCTTTTGTTCTTGTTCTTTTTTTAATTCTTATTTTCGTTTATCCGTGTCGTCGCGACACTCGAACGGTAAGAAGAGAAAAGAATTCAAATATATTCTCTCGCTTCTCTTCTCTTTTCTCTCTTTCTCTCTCTTTCGTCGTTGTCTCCAACACACACACACACACACACACACACACATACGTAATCGTTCGTTTCGACGCTGAGGAATCGGCAATGACCCACTTCCGGGGGCTCGAGCCATATTGTAAATATCGGTTGAGTTTCTCGCGATGCAATAATGCGGTTTCGACTTCTCTCCGCGCTCGAGGACCCCGGACGCAAAAGCTCTTGGAGAGCCATGCGCTCGGCAATATCGTGACGAGAGGCGAATTTTTCTTTTTTTTTTTGTCAATTTATTTTTTATATCGTTTCTTGGTAAAAACAAATATCGAGCTGGAGTCCGTTGGATCGTTGGTCAACTTTTTAGTGTCCCGGACTTGGAGATTTTCCTTTTAATGACGCAATAAGCCCGAAGGGAAAGGATTTAAAAAAAAAAAAACAATAAGTTTGGACAATGAGAGTCGATGCGAGATTTTTTTTTTGGGATTTTTGTTCGTAACGCGTACCGAGAAAAGATCGTGTGTGTTAACGCCGCGCATTACGGGTTATATTTCTCGGGATATTGTGTAGGCTCGACATTGCGCGGAGGGAGAGAGATCGCGATTCGCGTCGAGAGAACGATAAAACGGTCGTAAACCTCGAACCTCCGTTCCAATTGTCGAGGGAAACATTCGATTCTAACCTCTCTCTCTCTCTCTCTTCCTCTGTCTCTTTCTCTTTGTCTCTCTCTCGTCATATCGTGACAGTCCGCATGCGCGATTCGATATTATTGTTCGATATATACGTGCCAATGATTCGCGACAGTCGAAAGTCCCACGCGAATGACCAACTCGTTTGGTACTCGCGAATACGAGATGAAAAAGATCGACAAAAACTACAAAATCGAGATCGACGATAAATCATCACTTTTCTAAACAAAAATTTACAAATTAATTGAAATTAAATCGTCTTTAAAGATTTTAATTCGTGATGAATTCGGAACGCGGTAAAAAAAATTGTGTTTTTAAATGAAACAAATTTTTATTGAAAAATTGATAATCTTCAAATCGCGAGGATTAAGGCGATTAATCGTTTCGTAATTTCAACGAGCCACAGTCCATATTCTATTTTACACGTTGTAGAGTGACACTCGCGTTATTGCAAAATGCAATTTTTAACCCCGTTTCGAGCGACTTGCTAATTGTAAACGAGACACTAACGAACGTTATGTACCACGACGCATTAGTTGACATTGCGCCATTTAATTCAGCAGTCACCAGTTTGATGACGATGGCAGGTGGCTCTTTTTCTTATTTCGTACGTGTCGTATATATATTTATACATACACACACTTTTTCATCGTATATCGTTGCGTTATAAACTCATTGAATGAATTTCGTCATCGATCTACAATGAACGTTACAAACGCCTCGATCGTATGAAAGTTGCGAAAAAAAACAGACACGCACACACAAACAGTTTTCATATTACGAAATTTGTTCTTCCATCGAACAAATTTTTTGCTTCGATAAAATTTATTTTGCACGAAAAACAAAAAACATTGATAATTCTGTAAGGAAAATTCGATGGGAGAATGATTATGTTTCGTAAATAATTACGAATTGAAATTTATTCAAGATTGTCCGAGACTCGTACAATGTTTTATTAGGCCGTTTCCGCTGCCGGGTGGTAATGCCCGAGAGAGTTCATCAGCATTGTACAGATTCGTAAAAACAATTTCACGATTCGCGGCACGCTTCAAGGACTACCTCTCTTTCTCTCTTTCTCTGGCGTCACGCCTGCTTCCATATAATTCAACTCGGTTAAATTTTCTCTCTCTCTCTCTCTCTCTCTCTCTCTCTCTCTCTCTCTCTCTCTCTCTCTCTCTCTCTTTATACCTTCTCTCGTGCTCATTCGACTCCCTCGTTCTCTCGACGACTTTTTGGTGAATCGTTTCGTTCCCACATATACAGACGCACATGCACGCGCAAAGATTTCAGCGGAGACAAAGAAAGAAAGTTCGCGAGCGGTCAGTCCAGAGACGGTGAGAGAGAGACAGAGAGAGAGAGAGAGAGAGAGAAACGGCGATAAAGAGCCGAAGGCGCGTGCTCTCGCCGCTCCATCGGAGATTGCGAAATTATGAGGCAAAAGACCCGGGGACCTCGGGGCTCTTCTGAAAAATCGAGCAAACCCCATCGGCGAGTTTAACGCGTTTGAAAAAAGTAAAAAAAAAAAATGAAACGCGTAGAAACGAAACACGGCCTCTGGTAAAATAAAAATTACGCAATTAAAGAAATATAAAAAAAAAGTACAATTTGACATTGAGCCTTCGTGTAGCGTCTTAAATATCAAATTAACTTCATTTAATTTCCATGACTCGAGTGTTTTTAATTCCCTTTTTATTTTTGCTTCTCATTGTTTGTCGTGTTTTAATACGAAATACGCCAGATTGTAATTAGCGAATTAAAATTCGCGCGTTTATCTCGAACAATACCAAAAAAAAAAAGAAAAAAGAAAATATTATTTCGTAATTGTTTCCATCTAGTCGAACGCCCTTAGCGTCGTTGTTTGTTCGCATCGGCACAACACCGCGTCGAGACAAAGAATCGTCGCGAGCTTTTCCCACGTGTGTTCTCAACTTTTGCAAATATCTTCTCGCGTTGGATCTTGCTTGGCTGAATTTAAACCGCGCGCAACGCACACGAGACGAGTGAAGATCGAGCGTGTTCTCCTTTGTCTCCTCCGGACCTCATCTCTCTTTCTCTCCCTCTCTCTCTCATTCTTCGGCGGATTGCGTTCCCTCTATCGGGGGACGGTCCTCTCGCGTCGACATCGAGAGAGGCCCACAGGAGAGGCCCTGGAACGCGAGATCTCTCCGCGCACGGTCCATGAGGAGAGTCTGGCTCGCCTTGAGACAAAGCGCACCGCTCGCGCTCCTGGCTGCTGTTGTTACTGCTCCTGATGCTGAATATCTCTCTCTCTCTCTCTCTCTCTCTCCCTCTTTCTTCTCCGAGACGCTTTAGCGTCCTTGCGAACCCGAGATCTTCGCATCGCCACGTTCGTGTGCTCTCTATTATTAAGTTTTTGCTATTTATTTGTGTCTGCTGGTTGTTGCTGATCCTCCCACTCTACCCCCTCTCTCTCTCTCTCTCTTGCATTCTCATTCTCATCTTCTTGTTTCTCAGCCTCTGTGCTGGCTCCTCGCGCATTCTCCTCTCCACACTCGATTCGTCGATGCCTCGCTCTTGCCTCTTTTCGCGCATTATTTCTTATTTTTATTTTACTCTCGTCCTCATCTTTCTCCCCCTTTCTCTCTCTCTCTCTCTTTCTTGCTTTCTTGCTTTTCTTCTTTCTCATCTCTTCGTCCTCTTCACCTTCGTTCGGCGCGCGCGAGGGAGTCGTCGGCCTCCGAAAACCCTCGTGCCCAACCATGACTCTCTCTCTCTATTCTGTGTGCACGCACGGTCGTCCGCCCGTCCGTCCGTCCATCCGTCCGTCCTTTCTGCCCCGAGTGCACGCTGCAACCGCCCGAGAGCGGACAGACGATATTTCGCCAGCTCGGTAAGAGAGAGCATGAGCGCAGGTGCACACGCGATTTTTCATCCTTCTTATTTTTCTCCTCGTGGGTCTCGAAGTCTCGAGCCCACGAGAATCTCTAGACTGGACACATTTTTTCGTTATTTTATTATTGTTATATCATTGAAAACCTTCGGTTTATTTTTCTCTCGATTTTTTGATCGATCGACGAAGTTTGCGAAATTAAAAATCGATCTTCGACTCTCGTATCGAAATCGTAAAACGAATCCTTTGTCGTTTCTTTAAAAAAAAATATACACACACACACACAAATAACGACAAATTCATCCAGACAATTCCATCATCGATCGCCTTGCGCCAAATTCCCCGGCGTTAAAGGTCGTCGTTGGGTCGAGGAGAAAAAACGAAAAAAAAAGAACGGACGAAAGACGTTTCGACCGATTTCCGATCAGGTATGCGTACACCTATGTGTTCTACGCGTGTTTAATTTTATACGTCCAACCTTTTACGGGAGACCCGCACGGTCGATATTCCGGGAAATATGAGAATTCGGGAAGGAACGAAAAAAAAAACGAAAAAAAAACGAGAACGGAACCGAGTCCTCCCTCCCCCGTACATCATCGCCGTCGATACTGCCGGTGTGGTCGAGTTATTAGGGATCGACAAAGAAATCGTTAATAGAACGACCGACATCTTTTTGTTTTACATTTTTTTTCTATACCGAGATATATTTTTTTATCTAATTTTTTTAATCATCAAGTTCGTTCAAATTTAACACTGGTCTTGATATCGTGCGTTTCTTACGTGCTGCAGTTCGATCTTTATATTTATATGTATTCGTTTCTAGTGAGATGAATGCAGACCAGATTTTTGTATTTCACGATTCTTTAAAATATTTTTTTTTATCTTTTTTTTTGTCCGACTGCGGTGTTTCGCGTTCGCAGACGGGGGAAAAGAGAACCGCGACAAAAAGGCCCCGCGGGCTCGAGACCCAAGAAAGTGGGCCTTCGAAGCGTGTTCCTTTTGGGTATAAAATAATCCTCCACCCTCCCTCCCCCTCCCTCCCTCTCTCTCTCTCTTCTCTCGTGCCTTAGACAAGAGAGAAGTTCGCTACTCGACAAAACTCTCGAGAGGATTTCCTTCGGTATACCTGAATTTTTGCGAGGGCGGTCGATCTTTTTCGACCCACTGGGAAGAGAACGTACGAGCGGGCTATGTATCATATCCACGTGTCTATATCTGGACCGAGTTCGTTACGAGATTTGGAAAGTTCGACGGCGATTTATAACAGCTCGTCCTCATCGTTAAGTCTACCTTTGTTCCCGTCGTCTTTTTTTCCACATCTTTCGTCAAATTTTTCATCAAAATTATCACCAAGATTTATTATCACCCCGTAATTTATATAAATCGTTATTATATATTTTTCATTCGGGCTTCGCTCGTTTCGTTCAATCTCCATCCATCTCAGAAAACAAAAGTTCCAACTCGTCGTACGTGAACTTTTCAACGTGAATTTTTCATTCGCGCGTTTATTAAAATTGTTTATTATCGACGCTCGCTACTCGGAGGAGGGATTTTCCTCGTATTTGCCGTTTTACATGCGATCTTCTCGTCGTTTCTGCTCGAGAAGAGTATTAACGTCGTTGTCGTCGTCGTCGTAGCGACATGACGAAGGAAGAACGGAAGAGGCCAGTGGCGCGTGCTTCGAATTCAAAAATCGAGATTCCCCTTGCCCGAGAGCGCGAACGCCACGCCGCTTCTAGCGCGCACACGCGCATGCGCACTTTTCCCGTGCGACGAAGCGGTTCGTTCGTTCGCTTTTGCCTTCGACGACACCGGTCTTTGTTGCGCGTCTCGTCTGTTTCCGCGGATCTTTGTCCGTTTTATATTTTTATTTCGCGACTGTAACGTGTAATTTTGTGTGAAATAAAAAGAAACAAAAAAAAAGAAGTAAAATTGCAGGATATTGACACTTCCCTCGTTTCCGTCGCTTTTCAACCCTGTTGTCTCGAGCCACTCGCAATTCTTCCCTCTTTCTTGGAGAGCAACTTTGGTCGTTTTTTAATCTCAATTTTCGTCACGCTTAATTATTATATTTATCAATTTTCATCTATTCATTTATTTATTTAGTCAAAATCGATAGAGAATTTTTCATATCGCGCCACGTTAAAATTACTAGAAAATCTTATCAATCTTATCAACCACCCTCAGTCCCTTTCCTTTACACCACATGCGCGACATAAACGCAAACATCGCCTATCTACGATTCTCCCTCGTTATCTCACCTGCCCTCGTGTATACTTTCCCCCTTCGTTACTAAATACGTTTTTTTTGTACCACGTGCTTTTTGGTCCCCGTCGCGTTGGCCGCTGTTTATCTCGGGCGTGAAAGTACCCGAGGGTTGCGTTTTATTTTTGCCTCGCGCGCTCCGAGCAATATCCTCTCGCGAACAAGCGACCGGAGTCTCGCGCCGGCTCGAAAAGTCGTGCGAGACTCGCGATATTCGCCCGAGGAGGGATAAGAATATGAATAAATGCGTGTACGATGAGAGAATGCGAAAGAGAGAAAAAGCGAAAGATCGAGAAGTCGAGAAGCGCGTGATAAAGACAAAATCCGAGGTTCTTGTTGGGAACCACTGGCGGCATCGAATCGTTGAACCACGGAGTGGTTCAGTGGCTCCAAGGCCGACGGAAACCACGGGTGGGATGCGCGCGACCGACAACACGCTGCCTTTACCCCCCTCCTCTTGCCCCCCCCCCCCTTCTCCTTGCCGTTCCACCCCCCTCGCTCCAGCCCCTCTTCTCCATCACTACACTTTTATCGAGCACGGAGGAGCCCTCTTTCTGCTCGCTGACTTTGTACTTACCAGTTACAGAAGTGCAACGAGCTCGTATATGTATTGATATGTGTATGTGCGTAATATACTTTATATTAATATATAGGTATATATGTATATATCGTGCAATGTATTAGCTCAAGTTTGCGATAAACAAGCCACGTACAAACTACTCGAGCCGAGTTAATAATTGGCTCGAACGGTGGAGTACGACGTTTTGCGATCGAAGGATCGTGTCAAAAGGTTGACGGACGTTTGAAATGAAATTTGGAAAAGTTTTTCTTTGTTTGTTTCTTTTTTTGCATGGAAATATTTATATTTTTTTTTTTCGTTCTCTGGGTGAAGTTATGAATTCTTTATTGTTCGGTATTTCGAGATGGCTCGTGAGTCAACAAAATGTCGGGTGGAATCGCGAGCGGAGCTTGGAGTTTTAGAGCGTGGCTAAGGACGGAGATGAAATGATTTCGTGAGAGGAGACGAGAGAAAGAGAGCAAAAGATGATGAGAGAGAGAGAGGAGAGTCTCGTTTCGAGACTCTCGTCGTGAGAGCTTTCGGCAGTTCTCTCTCTCTCTCTCTCTCTCTTTCTTCACTGACTCTCCGTCCCTTCGCGTTGCGTCTGTTTTCCTTTCTGGCTTTCTTTATTTTACTTTTTTTTTATCTCGCTCGCTTTATCTCTTCCCCTTCGTTCTGCGTCGGGGTAATGGTGGGAGGGGTTGCGCGCACGTCGTTCGAGACAAAAATGCAGTCTCGTTCGTCGACGGAGGGACACGCGTGCGCACACGCACACGAAAAACTTCTCATTTATCGCGCGGGTATACCCCCGCGAACGTGCGCGCCGATGGCGTTCTCTTCGCCCGGAGAACGGAAAGCGCGCGTGGCGTGATCCGCTTCTCTTTTCATGGCCGACCAGAAAAAAACAGAGAGAGAGAGAGAAATGCTTTGTGCAGTTTGACGATTGCAACGATCTTCTCTCTTTGCCCTTTTTTTGCACTGATATATATATATATCTATAAACTCCGAGTATATAATTTCGTTGTTCGATGTTCTTCGAGGGGAAGAACATCGAAGAAGACCACGGCTCTCGTCCAATTGTAAATTTCACGTCACCTACATATGCGAGCGCATTAATGACGAGTCAAAGAGAGAGAACAACGAAACGTCTTTTTACGATTTCGAATTATCGATAATGTAATTACCGTTCGACGATTATTGCGATTTTTTCTCTGCCTCGCGTCTGTAAATCATGATTTTCTCGCTTTCGTTTCTTCTTTTCTTTTTTCTCCCTTATTTCGTCTAATTGCCATATAAAAATTACGTCCTATATTGTTTCTTGCACGATCGGCTGTGAGACCTCGTTTCGATAAATGGCAGGTAAAACGCGAAAGAAAGAACCTGACGCGAGAAATATTCGAATGTTCGGGTGGTTTTTTTTTCTTCTTTATATTTTTTTTCCACCCATGTCCACAGATTTATGAGAAAATATAACGCGGATGTACCATACATCGTATGTAATATAAAATATCCGACAAATCCTCGATATCTCGTAGGATAGTAGGATTTATCTCTCGCGTTTCTGTTCGCGGTAAGCGCGCTGTTATCGACGACTTTTTTCGGAAATCGCGATTCCAAGAAACTCTATCGACAACAGGAATGAAATATCCGAGAATAAATATGCGTAATATATGTTTATTGCGGGGCTAATAAATTCATATATATTTTTTTTTATACAACATTGCACACATCGACGAATATAGATTAAAAATATAGATCGTGCGAAACCGCGTGGGATCGAAAATTCATGAATTCTGTAGTCTGCCAAAATCGCGACGTGGTGAAGTGAGAGGAGGGAGGGGGTGGCGGGGATATACTCGCGTTTCATAAGGAATTCAAGGATAAACCGCGAATCGCTCGTTTTCTCTATCTCTCTCTCCCTCTCCCTCTTTCTCTCTACGGTCTGAGTTTCGATTCTTCACGAGTTTCGCCACTTTGGCCACGAGAACGGGCGCGGGCGCCCCCCGAAGAACGTCTCCTCGTGCTGATTCCTCGCCTCTCGGCGGCGGCGAACGGCGACTGTGGCCTTTCGCTATCGATCCAACTTTTGCTTCCAACAAAAGCTTGTACGGTCAAAATGTACACGTGTACGTGTGTGTAAATGCATACGTATCTACAGCCACGCGTCCGAGCGCGTCGAGAAAGCCGATGCGAAACCGAGCCAAAAAAATTCTTTGCCCCCGAGACGTATTCGCCCGTATACATATATATATTTTTATACTTTTATTCACGACTTACGTAGGTAGGTACGTCGAAAGATTCGTCGATGAAAATAACTCGCAATCGTATCGGATTCGCCGATATAAATCGTGTCTCCCCTATTATCGAGTAACGATCGATAACGAAATATGAATTTCGGTAGAAATTGGAATTATCCATTTTTTCGTTCGATCGAATGGTTTTTTTTAAAAATTCTTCTTGTTGTTATTGTTTCTTTTTTCTTCTTTCGTCTCTCCTTTTTTTTGGCTCTTTTCTCTGGCATCTCGGCCCTCTTTCGCCGTTACCTACTCCTCGATAATTGCGCTGGTAGTGCGCATGCACAACCGAACTTTCATCGTGTACGATCGTTTCGGAACTCGGGTACGCGCTCTCCGTACACGATGTATTAAACGGCGTGCACACTCGGGCTGTTACGGCTCGGCAAATAAATTGCCCCCCACCATCAGTCACCGTTGCCTGTCTGCCTGAAACCACCCCCCACCCTCTCTCTCTCCTCCACTTTTCGCTCTATACGCGCACACGTGACACGTGCGAGTCGAAAATTAAGCGCGATTATATCACACGTGATTTCTTAATCGCTCGACACCACGTGTACTTCTACATTCATTTATATATACATATATATATATTCATGGACGTGTGGGTGCCCCGAGCAAAGATACATATCGTAATAATGAAAAAGAAGAAAAAGAAGAAAAAAAATTGCGACCGGTAGAATTCGCGACTCGCCCCAGACTCGCGTGTCTCACAATTTTCGTTCTCTTTTTTCTCACTATTCGCTCTCAATTCTTTCGTACATTTTATTATTATTATTATTATTATTAGTTTGTCATTTTTTATTTTAGTTTTTTTTTCATCGTTCTCTCGCTAAATCCTCGTTAAGGTGTGTACGCGTCGCTCGCGATACTAATTCATTAATCGCGACGAAAGGCGTGGCGGAGAAAAAAATCGCCCACGCAATGAACGACTCATTTTCGCTGTTTGAGCATTATTACACGTTTCTTTTTTCTTTATTTCAATAAATCGCGCATTATTTATTTTTATTTCTTTTTTCGTTCTTCAACGGTCGTTCGCTTTTCGCGTGAACATAATCTTTGATTCATAGCCGAGGGAGAAACGTTTTTATGAAACGTTTGTCTTTTTCTTCTTTCTACGCTTTTTTTTTATTCCTTTTCTTCGTAGATCGTGTCACAGAGAGCGGAGCATGGATGAATTTATGTACTCCTTCGTATAATGGAGTCGTCGAAGGGATTTCTCGGTCGGATTGGGGAACGAACGAAAATTACATTTTTCTTTCGTTCTCTCGCCGCGGTGGAAATGGAGCTTCGTCTCTATAGTCGCGAAGATTTTAACGACGTTCACGCGCTTTACTTTACGTACATATGTATGCACACACACACACACACACACACACACACACACACACACACACACACACACACACACACACACACACATCTGTATGTACGTATATATGCGCGTTCTTTCTTTCTTTCTTCCCCTTCTTCGAGTCCCGGGGGTAGTTCTCTATAACCGAACAGAATCCGTCCTCGTCGACAGAGCACATGCTCTCCCTCTCCCTCTCCCTCTTTCTCCCTCTCTATCTCTCTTCCTTATATACAAGGTTAGGACATAGAGATTCAATTGTCCCGATTAAGAGCAACGAAACGGCCAACGTACCAAGGGATTTCTCGTCAGGGGTTCTTCGGATTCTTCGGGCCCGCTCCTTCCTTTCTCTCTCTCTCTCTCTCCCTCTCTCCTTTATATTCGTCACGTGATTATCCAAAGTCTAGGTTGTTCGTACGAGTAGGTAGAGTATCAGGTAAAAAGGAACAAAAAAATCCTATGCCCTTCGAACTCACAAAAGAGAGACGGGAGTGAAACGTTCTCGACGAACTTTACCGGTAAATCTACAAAAAAAAATGTTATAATGATAATAATACACGTCACGGCGATCTAGTTTCGAAATTAATTCGACGACGACGGTTCGGACTGTCTTCGAAAAAGGACTTCTCGGCTCGAAGACAGTCCACCGGGCTATTCACTTTACGAAAATTTTATTTTCGTAAATTGGATCATATCTAATTTGACTAATTCTCGTGGGTACAAAATTCCGTGGGCAATACACGTACGATGGACTATACGTTACGACGACGTTTTTATCTTCATATATGTAGGAGCGCGTTGTATATTTCTTCGACTGCGAGATCCCGCGAGAAAACATGAACTTTATGGAGTAGTTCTCTTCATCTCGTCTTCTTCTTCTTCTTCTTCGTCGCCTCTCTCTTTCTCTGGATTCTCTCATCGCCGAGTCGCCCGCGGTTCGTCGAACCTCGTTCGCCTCCTTTCCCCGAAGCTAACACGCCAATGAGAGAGAAGAAGAAGAAGAAGAAGAAGAAGAAGAAGAAGAAGAAGAAGAGAAGAAGAGAAGAAGAGAAAGATAGAAACAGACCGTGCGAAACAGAAAAGAGAGAGAGAGAGAGAGAGAGAGGTGGACGGAAAAGAGAATAAAAAGGAGAACGCGCAAGTCGAGCTCGCGCGGAAAGAACGACCATCGCGCGAGGAGTTGCTGGGCTCCTCGTACAAAAGGAGAAAAGGATGTATAATCTTCCCGGCACCACCGAGTGAAAGAGAGAGAGAGAAAGAAGAGATAGAAGCTCAACGAAGATCGAGGCACCGTGTCCTCCACCCTCTCCTTTCGGCGTTTCCTTCTCGTTAAACGCGCGAGAGCTCGAAACTTCCCCAAAGATTTTCCTCTTGTCACGTGTCGCCATTGGCTCGTTAAAAAATTAATAAATTTTCGTATATTTCCCGCGCAAATAACACGGATATCAATCTCGTCGCTAAAGACAAAATTAACTTCGCTCAGATACGAGAACGTATGTGGAACAAGGATCGAGAATAGATTTCGCGTTTGCGCGAACAATGGTTAGACACCCCGCGCCCCGAACTGTTTCTCCGCATAAATTCAACCTAATTACGGCCGAGAATTTATCGACGCGCGGACGATTATTGATATGCGCGTGTAATCGCGGTTTTCCAAGCTCGCGAGACATATCCCGATTAATTAAATGGACCGAGCGAAGCGAATGCTCCTGAGCGAAGTCGTGATACGGAGAACGCAGGGGGGGTGGGATTGGACCAACGGGGAACGGGGTGAGTGGAAAATCGATTATCGTCGGTTATCGTTGTTGCGAGTGCTAATTATCATTTCACTCATATCGACATGAAACTTAAGATTAAAAAAAGACAATTCGAAACGATCCACGGATTTTTCTCAGAAAAGATTGATTCGGATTTGTATGTTTCATTTTTTTCTTTCTTTAATCGTAGAGTTTATCACGAGTGATAAGAGACTGCTGTGATCAAAACGAAGCGTTTAATTTAAGCTGGGGAAAAATTGCTGCACGAAATATATTTTATATAGACGAAGTGACTCATCGTTCGGTCAATGTTTACAATTGGGGAAGCGAGGGTGGCGACGAAGAAGCTATACGTAGAGCGAGGGAGAGAGTGAGAGAGACGGGTGACGGGTATAATGCCAGATTTCGAAGCGGTAGGGCTACATATCAAGCCTGGCGTGCGAATGATCGATAACGCAATCGTCGCGAGCCTATTTCTATATACCTACACGCTTATATATCTCACGTAGCAATATATATATATATATATATATCTCTATTACCTACATATCTGTATTTTATAGATATAGATATAGACAGATATCATCCATCGTACGGTGCACGATGGTACGAACAACATTTACGTGCGTGTGATCCACACGCCCGTGATTGTTTAACCCCAGTCGCGCGTACGTGTGCATATGTGTATATATAGGATGACGCTACCAAGCGGGGGTGGAGTAGTTCGTGGGGTAACCGCGCGCGCGTCACGATTAATTAATTCAATCTCGCGAGACTATCGCTCAGCCCATTCGAGCGAGAGCGAGAACGAGAACGAGAGAGAGAGAGAGAGAGAGGAGTTACTGCTGCATTTACCTCTGCATCATTGCCAACAGACACTACGAGAATACTCGTTCGCTAAACGTGTACATTCTCATCTATACGCGAGTAAATAGAAGATATACGTGTGTTTATCGATCGATACGTTCATACGTGTATCAGTGCCCATTGAATTTCTTTTTCAATACTTCTTTTTCTTTTCCTCTTTTTTACCGATCCGCGATGTATCATCAATCTCAATTTGTCGATTAATTAACGAAATATTCGCGATAAGGATAACGGGACGATAAAAATGAAATTTATATTCGCAGAGATTCTCAAAGCGAATCGCAGGGAAAGACGTCATAGCGACGCGGTCGAGGGGCAAACGCGTTGATAGCGCCGAACGATTTCTCACGCTATTTTCATCGGTATATTTCGTTCTTCTATGTACTTGTCTCTATGTGCTGTATTATTATTAGATATCTATATAACTCCGTTTCGAAGCGAAATAGTGGGGGTAAGTCCTCCTCTCTCCCTCTCTCTCTCTCTTTCGAGAATCGATAAGCCCGTGGCGAAGTGGAGGATGCGACCACAATGACGACAACGCTTTCGGTACAACAACGACGACGACGACGACGACGACGACAACGAGCTCGGAATTCAAGAGTTGGCCGTTTTCGCTCCGCTCGTTTTCTTTCATAGAGGCGAAGACCGGTTCGTTGGTACGGGCTGCTTATCGATAATTCGATGTAACGCGAGTTATGACAACGACGAGGCCACTGAGCCTCTCCACGTTCTCGCTGTCTTTGGCCTCTTTTTTTTCTTTTTTCTTCTTTTTATTCCTTTGCCATTCTTTTTTACTCCGTTTCTCCTTTCGTTTTTTACGAGTTGTTGAATTTATCAGGGTACGACGAACGAACGTTCGAGCGATAAGAATAAGTATACTCTTTGCGTTTAAAGAGGATTACGAATACACCGAGCTGAAAATTAATCAGACGGCTTGACGTTTCATCGGAGCCGGATCAGGAATCGATGAGGCGTACCCGTTTCGGCTCGCCGGATTTTAGACGAATCGAACCCCGATGAGGAATTAACAAGGCAGTCTCTAATCTTATTGTATTTTCGGAACAATGTAATTAAATCGAAATCGGTCGGACATAAGACGATTTACAGTCACTTTGAAATTTTGCTATATTTTAACGATTTCGAGAAACGCGAAATTGATGGAAAAAAAGATGAAATTGTATTTTAGCAATTTATAAATCTTTGACAAAATTGATCAATATTTTGTAGCCAAAGGAACAAAATATCTCGATATAGGCCAGAATCGATTTTTTAAATTGATATAATTTTTTTTTGTTTTCTGGCGATTCAAGTCCATTTTTTTACAGATTTTTAAAAGAATGCGTTACTGGAGTTGAATATTGAGAAAAGGAACGACGAGTCGATCACGACGATCGATACAAGTTGTTCGTCCAATCGTCGTTACCGATCGATTATTTTTTATTTATAAATATTATTGATCATCGATACACGACCGTTGGCATCGATAATTCGTTATCGAGCAGCTGTGCACCGATCACTCGCTACTTTCTCATATTTCTTTCCACGCTCGCTCAACAATAGGACTATAATAATCACGTAAATAAAAATTTAATAAACTCAAGATCCACGTTAATCAACGGTTCGAGAAATAAAGACGAAAACCTCGTGCTCGTTTGGCGAACGAGTCCTTGAAAATCGAACGTCTAATCGCCTTTCTAATTCCCGAAATTTTTCCAGTCACGAAACGTCTTCGTCGTTACATCACGTTCAATAATACGTCGCAATTTTTTCTTTTTATCATCACATTTAAAAAATGAACAAACGCAATAACGAATAATTCTTAATTAACAATGTTTATTATCGTATCGAGAAAGAAAAAAACGTTTTAATTAAAACTAATCAAAAATTTGTATTTTATTTAAATACATTTTTCCAAATGAACGCATTTTAATCAAAATCGTTGTTTACCAGCCTAGAAAATTATGTCCGTTTCAAATAAGCGATAGATTCGAGCTTATTAGTTGGCAACGAGTCTCGGAGTGACACGAGAGCCGTGAAAAAAACTGAATGAACTCGTGTGGTACGTTATACGCGTTTCGCCGTTAAATTCTCCCAACGACGAGGACGCATGCCAGCAGCCGACAGTGGAGGGTACGGTTGGGGTGGGGGGTACGAGCAGACGCCGGTATGCTTGCGCTCGCCGCCTCATGCCTGCTTTACGATCGTAAATTTGCCTCAAGGCTCACTCTTTCTCGCTCTCTCTCTCTCTCTCCCTCTCACTCTTTCTTCTTTCATCTTTCTTTTACGTTTCATTCTCGGGCTTCTCCGTGTACCGCGTCGCGGTCTCAACGCGGGAGAGAAGAGCGAGATAATCGCTATCGTGTCGCGTTGCTCGCACACGCCTTCGTTCTCCGTTTACTCTCTCTCTCTCTCTCTCTCTCTCTCTCTCTCTCTCTCTCTCTCTCTCTCTCTCGCACATTTCTCGTTCGCATTTTAATAATTCGTTCGCGGGGTCGCGAATCGCACGCCATGGCCTTGACAATATCTTTCTTTTTTCTCTCTTTCGATTTCGCCGTCAGACACGTCTCATTTTTCGTAGACGAACGTAAACGAACCAACAGGACCAGAAGAAAAAAAAACAAAAAAAAAACAATTATTATAACGTAAAAATCGTCGATAATTTTTGTTTGCGACACTCTCGGTGCTTCTCGATTTTCTCTCGATCTTACTTTTTTTATTTTCGTTTCTAAAGACACGTGCTCGCGGCCAACGCGACGCGCGCGAAATATTTTTGCGAAGTGGACGGACGAGGCGCAGCTGCGCGGATCGTGAAAGAGAGATAGAGCGACGCGAGTTGAAATTAAATTCACGTGGGGCTTTGTACCACACGCGTTTTCATCCACGAGAATGAGAAGGGAGCATTGAAAAGAGAGCGAGAAAATAAGTTTTAAACGACGACTCTCTTATGAATTCATTATTCCCCCCCACTCCTCCTACCCTCTTTCCTCGTCATATTTTTAACGACCCTCGAAAAGATGCTGAAAAATCTTGGATCGAGGCGAGTGGAAATAAAACGAGTCGAACTCCGGATTGACGATTATATTTAAGAGGGTCATTGATTTTCACAGTTTGAGAGTAATTACCCGTGATACAGAGCGAGTATGCAAATATATTTGATACGCTATATATATATATATATAAATATAGTAGTCATATATTATAATGTCGTTGGGTCGGAGCAAAGTGTGAGTGAATTTCGAGCGGGGACAAAGTAGTGAGAAAGTGCGTTGCAAAACCGTCGCGCTCTCCGGTGAGTGTGAGACAGACGTTAAGTAAAGAGAGAGAGAGAGAGAGAGAGGGAATAAAAGAGTCCTGGCACATACGAGAGGGAATATCGAGTCTCGTCGAGTTTTCGAACAAAGAGCCACGAGAGAGTCTGCGCGAAAGAGCGAACCGTGAAACCGTTCACGATTCGCGAAGAGCATGCGGCCCTCGCCACGGGGACACACGCATACACAGAGACACGTACATAAGCGTATGCGAATACACATGTAGGTACACATGCACTTGAGCGGTGCAACGAGAAGCGGCCTCGAATTTCATCCCAGCGGCATAACCGACGTATATTTTACTATAAGACTCTCCTCGGTTTGCCGCCTCTCTTTTACCATTTTCGCCATGGGACAAAACTCAAGCTACCCCCACCCCCCCACCCACCCCTTCCTTTTTCTCTCGCGCTATTCGCCGACTCGGTGAATTCGCCATCGCGAAATAAAATCGGTAAGATATTTATTCGTCGTAATTCATGGAATAAAACGATAATCGCACGTTACGACGATTTCAATGATTTATCGTTATTTTTTTGTAAATTTATTTTTAATCGCTGTTCGATATTTGATTTTTATTACTTTTCTTTTTTTTCTTGTTTTCGGATAATTTTGAAAAGTCGTCCTTTGTTTTTTCTTGTCGTTTTGATTTTTGTTTTACAGACGGGTTCTCTCTCACTTTCGTTTCGTACACTCGACGACGTTCCTAGAAATTACGCGATCTCGCCGCGTTGGCCGCTATGAAATTTCCGGTTAACCCTCGTGTACGTGTTATTTTTGTACGCGTGTGTGCGTGTGTGCATGTGTGTGTGTTCGTGTGCGTTTGCTCGAAAGCTTTCGCCATGAGTCAGACACGAAATGCAGCTAGTTGCACACCACTAGTTGTGGTTAAAACGCGCAGCAACGGCGATACGTACGCGGATTGAGCTATACAAGAGCGAAAGCACGCAGAGTGGGCGAAGTGAAAGATAGACGGAATGGAGAGAAAGACAGAGAGAGAGAGAGAGAGAAACTTCGAGAGGTCCATTGTCCCCCTGTGTGTTTCACCGTTCGCTGTACGCGAATTGTCTCGAATTATATTCCTGTTAGTAACACACTCGATACACACACAATTATATATAAATATACATAAATATAAAACGCAAGCAAGTATAAACGTAGCCCGGACTCACATTGTCAAAGTCGTTCGGTAACTTTCATTTTACATTTTTTTATTCCATTTTTTTCATTCAAAATTTTATTTTTTTCATCTCGTTTCTCGACTGCGAGACAACCTTGTAGGTACAGTTTCTCCATAACGCCCACGAGACACGGGACGATCGATAAAGAAAAAAAACGACAAAATTCAAACGAGAATGAAGAAATTTGATATAAAGAAAAACATCGTTCTATATAAAAAAGAAAAAAGGTAAAAAGCGTCGATCGATTTGTTAAAATACGAAAATCACGTTTAGAGAGGATGTATACGAGGGATTAATTCGCTCCTCCCTCTTAGGTCCCCCGCGCACGAGATAAATCTCTTCATCTCGTTGCGAAAGGATTTATCAGCTCCTCCTCCTCCCACTCGCTTCTCCAAAAGATCTTGGCCGCTCGTCGATAAGGCTTACCCGCGACCAACGACAACACTCCTACAATGGTTCAAGTCGCGCCACCACCAGCGTCTATACGAGTTTCCGTTTGCCATCGGAGTTTGCAGATTATCTCTCTAATATCTCTCTCTCCCTCCCTCCCTCTATCTCTTCTCTCTCTCTCTCTCTCTCTCTCTATACGTATAAAAAACGGGAGTATAAATATGCGCGGTGCGCGCGTGGCCTATCCGTAAATACGCTAGTACCGCGCGTGCATACGTATGTCGCGAACGCATCGCGATACATACTCCCGGCTTTGCCTGTATAGACAGTTGTAATACAAGCTAGAAGTGCACACATAGTATTATTACGGGGCTGTACCGCGTGGCGCGACGCGCTCTACACTAACTCGGGCCGATGCCAAACGTCGGGTACCCCGCGCGCGCGCACCACCACACCAGTGGTCGAAGCGAGAGGGAGCGAGGCGAGAGTTCTCTCGGGGCACCCGAGCGACGAGCGTATACCAAACCTATATACTACTACTCCCTTCTCTCCTATTCATAGACCACTCACTATTTATAGTGCGCTTCTTAAGGTAATCCAACTATCCCCGTGCTGACAGAGCGCATACGCGCACCAACGTTTATTCATCCTCTTACATTTTTATTCTTATGGAAATCATTTAATGTATGTTTTTTCTTTTGGTTGATTTTTTTTTATTGCAACTCGATCGACGATTAGAAATTTATTTATTTTATTTTATTTTTTATATTAAAGATTGTTATTTGGATCGTGTACATAACTGTGGCAAGGGTGAACACGAGTAATTGTCGAATTATTAACGATCGAATAAATTCGTAAGAGTCGATAAATTGAACGTTCGAATTTTACGAGCAACTCGGCTAGTACGATTATTACACCACATCGGGCTAATCCAATGCCTATGTCTCAATATACACTAGTATTATAATGTCTCTACATTCTCGATACGAGTCGATGTATTTGCTTGGATAACGTTGTGTGTCCGTGCCTGTTTATACATATAGTGAGCCAGGTCAGTGGTCGGGTTTATTAATACACACTAACCTAGCACACTGAACCTAGAGCCACGCGGATGCTGTTGGCATCTTCCTCGTGTTGCGATCTCGAACTACGCTAGATGATACCAGAGAGAGACCTTATGCTGGTCACCACCGAGAATGAGAGAATGACAGAGAGCGAGAGAAAGAGATGACTTTTCGGTAGGAACGTACCGGGTGCAGAAAACTCTTCGACGTCGTGACGAAGACGAAGACGAGAGAGAGAGAGAGAGAGCGAGAGGGACAGACGGACGGACAGACATCAGAATGTGAGTTTGTGTGCGCGAAGAGAGGAAATATATGGTCGGTCTTGTGCGGTAGTGTCGGTCGAGTTCAATCTTAATATAGTGTTAGCTGCCCCCCCCCCCTCCTCGCTCCCTCCCCCCAACCCCCTTCCATCACCAATCGTCGAGTCACCGATGATACTGTGTTATATACGCAATGGCGATAATTATGATAATCGTCGTGATTACAGTGGTGCCTTTGATTATATCGAGAAAAGTGTGTAATGTACGACGTGTTTCTCGGAACGTTTTATCGCTGACATATTGGGACCTTAGGGGAGTTTAAGCCCTTCGGGGAAACGATGATCGAACATTTTCACTCGTTGATCGATCATTTTAGTAAACGCGTATAAAGGGTTCGATACAGACAATTATAAATTAAATAATTATTTACCCAGGATTGTATTTTTTTTAAAAATAATTTTAATAATTTTATTTACAATTATAGAAAACGAATGATACGGGGAAAATAATATTATTTAAATTATAAACGTTACGTGTTTTTTTTTCAATTATGGGAGAAAACGTAAAAAAAAATGAGAAATCTAACGACAAGATGTTTAAAGCGGTCGGTATGATTTTGTGTATAGTATAATTATGGCTTCCGAATCCGACTACTGTTGGCACTCTTTTACTACACCACCGTCTTCTTCTTTCGACAACGCTGTTCGAGTTCAATCTTAATATAGTGTGACCCCCCACTGCCATTTTATCCTCTCTTCCTCTCTTTCTCTTTCGTTCTCTGTTCTTTCTCTCTTTCCGAGCGTTTCAAAGATCGCTGCGAGCCACACGCCGTGGATTCAGCCGGCAAATGCAGCAACCCACACTGCGCACATGAGCTCACGCAGCGAAGCTAGCATTGAGAAAGACAGAGAGCGAGAGGGAAAGAGAGAAAGAGAGGAAACTGCAGAATCAGTATAGAGTCGTATTATAGCTATAGCGTCAAAGTGCGTGCGATGTTAGGGAGGACGAGACGAGTGAACGGACGTACCAACGGACAGACGGACGGATGGACGTGCATGCTCGTTGCATGCGTGCGTGCATTGCACCTCCATCCCGCGCGCTCGCCCGGTTATTTCAGAAGAGACACCCCTGTCTGTCTTCTCTTTCCCTCTCTCTCTCTCTCTCTTTCTCTCACTCTCTTTCTTTCTATCTCTCTCTCTCTCTCTCTCTCGCTCTATCTCTATATCTCTGTCTGTCTTGCTCCCGCATTTATTCGCTCGCTTGCTCGCGAACGAGCTGGCGACTTAGCTCACGGGTGCACGTCGCATCGGGCAACAATACAGAGTCGCTGCGTACATACGCATCTACCAGAGTCCAACTCCTCCGTCTTCTGGAACGAACCATGTTTTTCTTCTTCTAATAATAAATAGGCTCTTGTTTTTCAATCAACTCACATTTTTTAATAGCTTCGAATAAAAATAAAATTAGAAAAGAGATAGAAGAAAATATTTCAGAAACTTATCGTTATTTTTCCCAATCGGAAAAATGTTTTGTAAAACATTTATTTTTCCGTCGGCGTGTATTTATAATGAGAGCAAAGTGTGAACAATTGCAGATACGCTCGCACAGGCAGCTCGAAACAAGGAGATACAAAAATGCCAGGACAGAACACCACACCGAGGCTTCTCGTGTGTCTCGAGCGCATTCGCCGCTCTCTGTGCGCTTATATACCATACCCGAGCATATAGACCTGCGGAGGGGAGGGCAAAGGTGGAGTAGCGAGAGGGGGAGAAAGAGTAGAGAGAGAGAGAGAGAGAGATTGCTCTACGGAGTGTCATCGATCTATTTGCGGAGCTGGAATTTCTTGCCATCGAGAGAACAGCGAACCGCGAACGAGTCGGTGAAGACCGAGAGAAAGAGAAGCTAAGGAGAATGAAAAATAGAGGAATGAATAGTAGAGAGAGGGAGGTGGAGATGCACGCGTTATATTTTCCCCTGGGAAAAGCCCTCGAGATCCTTGTAAAAAAAAAGGGACAAAAAATAAGTCGTTATCGATGCTTCAGGGGGGTGGGATGGAAATGTGTAGAGCGAGATAAGTGTGGATGAGTCAATGAGATAGCAGTGATATTTGATTCCCACTTCGAGCCTATAAGTATGAACGATAACAGGGAACGAAGAAAATTAGTAGAGGAAAGAAAGCGGTGAAAATAGAGAAGGGGAACGATTGCCACTCTTTTATCAGGCTTGCGTGCATACTCGAGTGCCGCTGGTCGCATCGTAAAGATATATAGCTATATGGGATACGTTCCTTATAAATACGTGTGTATGTGTGGAGAACGAGATTCCGAGTTCCCGTGGCGACGACGACGACGACGACGACGACGACGACGACGACGACGACAACGACGACGACGACGACGACGACGACGACAACGACGACGACAACGACGACGACGACGACGACGACGGTGGCGGCCGACGGTCGTCGCCTCCTTGGCGAGGTCACGGAAATCGATCGTCGCCACGGAGTGCTTTTGCTATATTGCTCGTGTGTGTCCGCAACCATGTGCTGCTAGTTACTCGGTGTCCCGGCGCATCTCGCTAAAATCCCACCACCAAAGGACATACGAGCTTGTGTCAGGGTCGGCGTGGCTTTGCTACGTTCTTTCGTTTCTTTCGTGATTAATCTTTATGTACATATTATTTTTCTCTATCGGGGTACATATAGGAATAGAAATAATCAAGAAAAAGTCTTGGAAGGTCATTCGTAAGGGCGAAGTGTCGTCCGTCGTTTGTTACAATTTTTAATACGTAGGTATTTTTGTTTTGCTACTTATTGGTCGATCGGTTGATAGTCGATTATTTTCATCGAAGGATAATATTTCGATGTTTGTACGGAATGGGAGAGCGTCCAGGAGCAGCATTATCGTCGAAAACATTTCTATTTTCCGAACGATCGGTTAGGCCTTCGGCCATGGTCGATCGATGACATCAGCATTTTCACTCGAGAATTTCTCGTCGTCTCATTCTCCGCCGGTCTCTCTTCTCCCTCCCTCTCCCTCTCCCTCTCTCTCTCTCTCTCTCTCTGTTGTATTTTTCGTAAAATTCCCTAGACTTCATCTCCCTATGGTAATAAAACGAACGGAAAGGGATTTCGTTCGTTCACATTGCCATCTCGTGGCGTCGCCATCGGTTTTCCTCGGTGTCTGCTTGCCTCGCTGGCAGTGTTCTCTGTCTCTCTCTCTCTCTTCTCGTTCCCTTTCGTTTCGTCGTTGTCGTGGTGGTGGTGGTGGTGGTGGTGGTGGTGGGTTTGCCAGCATCATCACACAACCTCGCCGCTTCTCGTACTGCGTTCTCCCCCCGATCACGTGGTAGACGTGGCGCTGCCGCTTGCTCGACGCTGTTGGTGTAGTAGTCGTGGCGGCGCTGCTGAAGCCGTGGCGGGCTTGGGAAGCGGGGCTAAGAGGGGATTCCCGGCCAGCGCGCAACGCTCGCGCGGGTGCTCTCTCGGCCGATGCATTGTGGGGGTGTTGGCCTTCAACTTGACGGCGCAGTTTCACTGACCTGCCTGAGAAACTCGTATAGGAGTCGCGGTGGTGGTGAAGTGCGCCCGCGCAAAGCCGCTATGACTCGTGCGCGCCTCTCTCTGCCTCTCTCTCTCTCTCTCGCGCGCATCATGCCACGGACGAGCGAACGAACCGAGAAAGCTACGTATACACGCGTATATATATATAACTTTACGCATCAATTTTCAAAACTTTTTTTTTTTAAATAAAGCGTCATTGTTTCGTCGATAATTTTTTAGAACGATATTTCTCAAAGTCAGAAGCTAATTAAGAAGCGACGTTAATATTTTACGTTCGCGAGACACTCGAGGACGATGAATTCATTTCTAGAGACATTAATTTTGTCGCGATTCGCGTTTTAATGATTATAATTAACGGGCTGTCTTAATTATGTTATGCTACGAAGCGATAAATCATCGAGAGTCACACTTTTTTTTTGTTGATTCGAGGGAAAAGCCCGTTTACCGTCTTGAATGCAGTTTTACTGCAGTTTCGAGATTTACTCCTGCTGGAAATACCCTCGTGAGAGATGGTACGAGCGAGTCTAGGCTCAGCCTAGAAAAGGTTCGGGTCTATGGGAAGACCCTCAAAGTACCGCTATTTTAGGGAACGTCGCGGACCTAAACAAATTTCACTCTGCTCGGATCTTTTTTTTTTTATTTTCCAAGGGCAAGCGAGATGGATGAAAGATACAGAAAGAGAAAGGAAGGAGAGGGAGTGAGAACCGTGCATTCTTGTTATTTCATGATTTTACGGGTTGTTTCTATTACCCCTAAGCTCTCCTGGTTCTCTCTTCAGCCTGCCGAATGTACGATTTTCTTTCTTCGTTAGCCTCGTCTCTCCCGATCCTTCGAACGAACCACGAGACGCGAGTTTGCTGAACGCGTTTAAGCGTTTACGCGTTACTAACGACGGACCAATTTTTCTCGTCGTAGATGGACAGGCGCGAGGGTAAAAAAAGAGAAACGCAGGTATATTTTTCGTGAATTCTGGCAATATCTGTAAAGGGTCGAAATCTTCAACGTGAAAATTCTCGTCCCTTTGATCCCCGAGAGCGAGCGAGTTTCGTTATAATTGAAAAATTCGAGTGATTAATGAAGCGATGAAAAATGAACGTCTTGCGTTTCTTCTTCATTTTTTTAAGTCGTGATTGTGGAAATTGGGTCGGTTCGATATTTCGTAGCTTTTTTTTACAACGTTATAATCCATCTCCGTTGATTCTTTACTCCTTTGTACGCTATTCCATTGCTCGAAAGTACGGCAATTAATTTAATTGGCGTTCATATACATATGTATATAGATATATATATATATATATATAAAATTTATAAGAGCAAATATATTTCAACCGCCTTTGCTGAATTTGCCCGATGTCTCCGTGGAATTTGTTCCCTGACCTCTGGGCTCTTCTTCGGCAAAGTCGTTCGCGTTTTTTTTTCTCTCGTTTCTCTCATTCCGTCTCCCTCCCTCGTTACTATATATTATTGGCATTCGGTCGTACTAGACGTCTCTCGGGGTTCGTTCGTCGCTCTCCGTGTCTCTCGCAATTTTTCCTTTTCTTTTTCTCTTTTTCTTCTTTTCGTTTCCGACGATAGAAATGAAAAGAACCGCCGGCCGTTAGTGCAAAGACAGACGGTGGAGGAGGAGAAAGAGAGAGAGAGAGAGAGTGAGCAGCTCTCTTCGTAGTTGCAAATGGGATAGAGAAAGAGCAGGCTCGCATTTCGGTGGGCGTTCGTCCGTCGTTCGGTGCTCTCACCGAAATCCGAAGAGAGCAATTACGAAAGCTGCGCGAAGAGAGAGAGAGAGAGAGAGAGAGAGAGAGTACAGCAGATGGCTCCGTCTCTCCATCTTTTTTTCACAATTTTCTTTTTTTTCTTCTCTCCTCTTCTCGAAACTTGTTCCGCGCTTGCTTCGATCCACAAATGACCCGCGGTCATTTTTCGTCCACAACGTGGCTCGCGAGCCTAGCATTATACCACTCGTGCCCCAAGCACAACTCCCATTTCGTTTCGTCTGCCACACCGAGCGTGATTTTCTCCGCGCGAAATTATCTCGAAACTCATCTGGTTTTCATCCTAACCTCCATTTTTTTTCAAATTAAACCAATAATCGTGTAACTCTTGTTATAGAATTTTATAAATGTCAACAATATTTTATTAATTTGTCAACATTTTGTTTAAATCAGTTTTTGTCCTCATTTTTTTACACGCTGCCATTTTCTTTGCCCATCTTGACAACATAACTATCAAGAAACTAACGACCAGTCGACGCGATAAGAACGCATAATTTTTTTTATCGCTCAACAGTACGTAGCTCGACAACAGCGTTTAAACTTTTAAACTTTGCGAAATAATATCTCGCCCAATTTTCATAGCAGGACAATTTAAAAAAACACGTTTTGTTCGTACCGTCGTCATTGAGAATTTTTTTCTATAGTTGCCTAACACCCTGTAATAGGGGGAGGGGGTGAAACAGCGACTGCTCGATCTCGCCACAGGCCGACAAATCCATCGTACAGAAACGAGCCAGCTATCACAGGATTAAACTTAAGCGCGTATACACGCATAGACGCATGTAGGGTTAACCACTTCGAGCCCTTAGCCAGTCTCTAGAAGTTTCCCTCGTGTCCTGTGCGACCGGCTGTGGCTTTTAGCAACGTCACAGTTCCCGGTCAGCATCGTATTCTACGGTCTAAGCACACACACATTTATACACAATGTAGCTAAATTCGAAGCCATTCTCGTATGTATATATATATATGTGTACATATATGTATATGTGGCTAAGGTATATACCTACCTACCTTGTCGTGGGAATTGAGTCAAACCCCTGGTTAGTCGCTCAGCCCTCTTCGACGACTACCAGAAAGGTCCTTCTGTCCCGTCGAGTACCATTGTGTTGCGTCCATTCTATAATAAGATTTCTATAGTTATCCCTCCCCGAACAACTGGTACTGCGTGTCCCCGCATGTACGACGAGAGAGCCAAACCACGTGCTAGCGCAAATCTGTTTTGTACGACGTGGCAAATCGACCAAAACCGTAAAATCTTCCTTTTAATTTGACAAATGCATTTTCTAATCGATCCGAAAATAAATATCGATAATTAATCTTGCCACGATATTCATATAAATTTCATTGTTATTTATCAATTTTGTCCACTGTGTGAACACATTTCTTCGGTATATTTATGGGTAGAACACGACTCGTGGTCACTACTTCGCGTTAATCGAACCGTGTCCTGATCGTTTACGATCGTCTAAGAGGAGCAAAATTGCAACCGAAATCCGTTCGAAAGTCTACGGTTTCGGGCGAAAAGTGTAACGGAATAAGGGACAAAGTGAGGCGAGACGCGAGAGAGAGCGAGAGAGAGAAATGAAAAGGTGATGCGATAGGGAGGGTTGTATAGGGTATACGCGATCCGGTGGTCCCTCTTCTCGGTGTCTTCGCCCTTCTACGCTTCTGTGGCCCCGCAATCCGAGAACTCTCGCGGACAAAGGCAAAAGTCCTTTGCATCCTCTCTCTATCTACCTATCTCGCTCTCTCTCTCTCTCTCTCTCTCTCTTATAGCGAAGTCTTCCTTCTCATGCATCCTTTCTCGCTCTCTCTCTCTCTCTCTCTTTCTCTCCATCTCTTTCTCTCGGTGTCTCACTCGCTCTCGCAAAGTCTCATCTCACCTTGGCCGCGGCCCTTCAACTGTCTACGACCCACGCCCCCTCCCCTCTCGCCACTCGTCCCCTCTCCGTCTTATACCTCATCGCACACTCCACCTTCGGTTGCTGCCGTTGCTCCTGCATCGTCGGCCACCTTCTCTTTCTTTCTTCCTTTCCATCTCATTTCTTCTCTTCCTTTCTTACCGAACTGCTTCTCTTCGTCTTCTCTCTTTTGCTCTTTTTGTCTTCTTTTCTCCTCCTCCTCCTCCTCCTCATCCTCATCCTCTTTCTTCTCTTCTTCTTCTTCTTCTTCTTCTTGCTCTTCTTCGTCTTCGTTATTTCTCTCTTGCACTTCTTCGTCCTCCAGCCTTGCGGCTTGCTCCTGTGAAGGAACCGCGTTCACTCTTCTCTTTCTCTCTTTCTCTCCTTCTCCTTCTCTTATATGGCTGGATTTTCTACTGCCTACCTACGTGCGATCTTGGTTCACCTGCGTGGCCGCCAGCCTTCTTCCTCTCATAATATACATATATATATACATGTATTGTATATATATACTTCGTTCACCTTCCAGCGTATCTACCTGACCCCCGGCGTGCCTCCCGCAAAACACCCCCGTTCTCCAACTTGCCAAGACGACGACCAGGTTATTCGCCCTCTTCTGGTCGTTGTCGTCGTCGTCGTCGTCGTCTCCGTCGTCGTCGTCGTCGTCGGCGGCGCGTTCAATATGATGACGTCTTTGCCCCGTGTGGGCTCCCCACTCGTCGCTTTTATTTTGCCTCGTTCTCTTATTTTTATTTTCTACCTGTTTCGTTTTCCTCTTTCTTTTTTTTTATTATTTTCTTTTCGTCCACCATTGCATCGAGTCCAAGAGCTCATCTTTATCACCGTCTTCCTGTTGGCCTTGCACCTCGGTCTCTCTCTCTCTCTCTCTCTCTCTCTCTCTCTCTCTCTCTCTCTCTCTCTCTCCCTCTCGGTTCAAACCGCATTCTCGCTCGGTCATATCAAAAATCCAACCCCCGCCCTCAATTACATTCCCTCCATTTTATTTTTCTACAATTTTCTTTCAACTCCGATGATGTTCAATCAAATCATTCAAGTATTATCGTTATTACGCCATATTAGTTTAACATTGTCTCACGGTACGCGGCAACTGTATACATTTTTCTTTAATCTTATTTCTGGAACTTGACCTCACTCGTGTCTCTTTCTCTCCCACAAATCGTAACACAAAAACGTTCCCTCGTACTTTCCAAACCGTTTGAACACTCGTTTTTCTTTTCTTCCCTTGACTTTGATGAAAATTCTAGAACGCATTATTATTTATTGGATGTTTTTGCGGGCATGGTTTAATACGCGTGAGTACAACGTACAACAGATAGAATGACCGAGAGCAGCAGTTTGCGGATAGTCCAACCGTCTATCTCTCTCTCCCTCTCTCTCTCTCTCTCGTTACGGCTGTAATTTCGAGGTTTACGCTCCTGGCTCCACTGTACTATATAGGATGAGACGTATACGTATAACACCGGGACAACGACGACACAACGAATTCGTGGTGCCGCACCCGGTACTTGGCCACACAGTAGATTGAATTCGTAACGAGTGTGTACAACCCTGTTACTCTGGTTGGTACGTATATAAGTATGCCCTCGCTGTTAGCTCGCTAGCCGGTCAGAGATAATGGTAGAACGGTGTGTGCGAGAGCCGGTACATTATATAGTTATGGTCGCGTATACACTCTCGTGCAGTATAATCGTGTAGATATATATATATATATATATATATTGTATGTCGGTCCGACTCGCAATTTCCAGGCTAATTATATCGACGCCCGAGAGACTGCTGATGCGGCCTCGCGAACGTTCGTGCCCTCGCGTCCCCATCGTGGCCACCGCGAACTCTTCCCCCCTCCTCTCCCATTCTCGTCCGCGGTAAAGGGTTTTTCTACTTAAGTGATAAAATTGTCACTCGGACGAACGGAATTATCGTCAAAGTGGAAATTTATTTATTTATGTTTTAATTTAATGTCGCAATTTATTTACATCAATTTTTTCATACGATTAATCCGAATAATATTGTTGTTGTGAATAATGTAAATGTAAAATTTGTGCAGATTGTGAAAAATTCATGAAAGAACCGAGCCGCGTTATCAACGAGTTTCGTCTTGCGAGAAGACGCGACGAGTTCTCGCAATATTCTCGTGCTCGGTAACTTTCAATCATATCTACTTCGTGTGTACCTTGCAACTCTCTCTCTCTCTCTCTCTTTCTCTCTGTCTCCCTCCCTTTCTCTCTCGCTCTCTATCTTGCCACGCTTGATGGGTTATAAAAGTGGCAGGTAACTTTTGCCACACTTACCGTCCCGTCGGGTGTACAGAGAGTATTTGCTGGTTGCACGCTCCCGAGGCCGTATTGATGTCAAGATTACGGCGTGACGAACGCCCAGAGCGCGTCTCCGCGTCCCTGAGGTGAAAGAGAGAAAGGAAGAAAGAGAAAGAGAGAGATAAGTTATATAGGAGGAGGGGAAAAAGGAGGAGCGAGAGTGAATACCAGTCGAAGTTACTCGAGGGACGTCCCTGACATTGTCGCAGTCGCGTTATGCAAGGACTCTGCCAACACGCGAATCCCTCCGTTGTGACTCGTTTCTTTCCCAGTCGCAATTTAGCGAATCGTGGATAAGAAGAGAATTCCGTTGTTCGAGTAGCGACGAAACTTTTCAAGTCCGAGTGTTACCATAAAGGAAACAAAAAAGAAAAGCGACGATGAGTTATCGTCGAAAAATCATTCGATTCGAAACCTTCTCGAAAGATTTATATCCTTTGAACTCCATACGGACTCGACGCTACGAGTCAACGTGGAATTTTTGATGACGAACGACGGGAGGAAGTTTCACGTCGTACCGGGGTGTTTTGTCGATTATCGAGTAGAAATTGATCGACGACGGATCGATCGAAGACGGAGTAATAGACTTTGCGGATTGACGTCTCTGCGAGGATTAAAAAAAAATAAAATAAATAAATGAAACAAGGAAAAACGTTGATGATTACGCTGATTGGACATATGGGTATGCCGTGGTTGGTAAGCCGAAGGAGCAAGAACGCGATGGGGACGCGCCGCGCTGCGATGGGAAAATATTGTGCACGGGAGAGAGATGGAAAGTTGCATGCGAGAACCTCGTAGCGCATTCGAGTTTACCTGCACTCGCGATGGAGAGAGTGAAACCGACGGTAAAATACGGACGGACGCGTTGCGTATAGATATAGAGTGAAGGGGGATGGGAGAAAGAGAGAGAGAGAGAGAAAGAGGAGGAAGGCAAGTTGCATGGGCGCAACTCCGTCGAGAGGGAAGATACAGCATGTTTGAGTGAGTACAAGGGAGAGAGAGAGAGAGAAGGAGAGGAACGAGTGCGCAAGCAAAACGAAGTTGTATGCGTGTATGTGTAGGAAGAGAGAGAGAGAGCGAGAGAGAGAGGAGAGACGCGAAGGCGAAGGATGATGAAGCGAGACAGAGCGGAGTGGTTCACCTGCATTGCTAGCATTGCGCCGACTCAAGGCCAGAGAGTCTGCGAGACCGAGGACCAGACCGGGTCGGGACCTCCTTCCTTCCAGTTTCCTACACCTTGTTCTTCTCTTTCTTCTCCTTCTCTCTCGTTCTTCTCTATCTCACTCTCGCTTTGCCCTCCGCTTCTCGTTCTACGCCACGTTTCTACCCAGCATCAGCACGATCTTCTCCGCCGTTCTTCGGTCTCTTCCCATATTCCTTTCGACGCTCGTGTTGCGTACAATTGCGCCATGGCGCTTCTGCGACTCATCCCGATCGACTCTCGTAGCGAGAGACTGCTCAAGCTGGCGACATCTTTCGTTCCAACGCCGATTTTGAAAAACAATGAATTTTCGTGTTATTTTGCTTGCACACCAAGATTGATCGCAAGATCGAAATTAGATCCCTTCCCTTGTGTATAAATAATTGCATAAGATACAAATAATGAAGATTTCCGTCGGATATCACGAGACTCAACGTTCGTATGGTCTTTTTTTCTGATTCCAGGCTGCAAGATCAAAGCTCTTCGCGCAAAGACGAACACGTACATCAAGACACCGGTACGTGGCGAGGAGCCCGTGTTCGTGGTGACCGGAAGGAAGGAGGACGTGGCGAGGGCAAAACGCGAGATACTCTCCGCGGCGGAGCATTTCTCGCAGATACGAGCATCCCGCAAGAGTTCGTTGGGCGCACTGCTCGGCACGCCACCTGGACCACCAGCGTCCGTGCCCGGTCACGTTACGATTCAGGTACGAGTACCATACAGAGTGGTCGGGCTGGTCGTCGGTCCTAAAGGCGCAACGATCAAGAGAATTCAACATCAGACACACACTTACATCGTGACACCCTCGAGAGACAAGGAACCGGTGTTCGAAGTTACCGGCTTGCCGGAGAGCGTGGAAGCGGCGAGACGCGAGATCGAGGCTCACATCGCTCTTAGAACTGGCACAGGACCCGGAATCGAGGAGGCGGATCTGCTAGGTGCTTTGTGCCGTGGTGGACTCGGCAGTATTCTTGGCTGTCTCGATCCACCTGGATCGAACGGATCGAACGGTTCGAGCGGCGCGTTCTCGAGTAGCGGAAGTTGCAGCAGTTCCTCGAGCAGTTCCGGTGCACCCGGTCTGAACGATCTCGTGGCTATCTGGGGCGCTGGTTTGGAGAGGGACGAGGGTCTCGGCGAATCACCCTCGTTCGAATCAAGAGTCGAGGCACCCTCGGCATCCTCGATCTGGTCGTTTCCCGGTGTAGCGTTACCTTCGAGGCCGTCACCACCGGCATCGGCGAGTCCAGCTTCGCCCACCGACTCGCTCCTAGGTGGCGGTAGCGCCGGTGGACGCAGGGAATGCGTCGTTTGCGGCGACAAAGAAGTCACGGCCGCACTCGTGCCCTGCGGACACAATCTCTTCTGTCTCGATTGTGGCAATCGCGTTTGCGAAAGTTCCAATCCAAGCTGCCCGGTATGCTCGAGGCCTGTCCTTCAGGCACTTCGTATACTGTCTTAAAGGGGAACAAGGGGGTAACAGTGATGGAGAGAGAGCGGGAGAGAGGAGAAGAGATAGAGAGAGAGAGGAAGTGAGAGAGAGGGAAATAAAAAGAAAATCAACGGGACGAAGATGGGAGATGAAGAAACGAGGAAGGATTCGCGAATGACATGGAGACGGAGTGATCGAGGGATTAACGACGAAAGGAAGAGGAGGAAGATAGGAAGGAGGGATGATTTACCCAGGCGAACGGGGTGAATCAGGGTCGATCGATGTTGACCGGAGATGGACGATTCGTGAGGATTTTTTTTTCACCGTGTGACGAAACGAGAAGGAGGAGAAGGAAGATTTGAAGATTTGAAGATTTTATTTTCATTTTTCCATCGACACTGTCCTCTTCGTGGACGAAGAACGAACATCGTCGAAACGATCGAGGTGCAACGAATCTCAAGAGGATTTTTAGTGCACAAGGGGCATAAGGACAAATTTTTTCGATCGACCGGAAATGTGTCGGAGGGAGAGAAAGAGAGGAGAGAGGGTGAGATTTTGTTCGTGATTCGCAAGAGGAACGACTTCGAGGGACCCTAGAGTCTGGGAAGACGCGCACAAGTTTTCAATTCCACATGCTCGCTGCCAATAAACCTTAAAGAAAACAAAAACAAAAACAAAAAACAAAAGAAAAAGAAAATTACAAAAAAAAGTAAAAGATTAAATAATGGAGAGATAAAATAATCGAGAGGAGAGAAGAAAAAGAAAAAGAAAGAAGCTACCCGAGATTTATTAACGATAATATAATTAACAAAGAGAAAGAAAGAAAAAAAAGCAACAAAAAAAATGAAACAAAATACGCGTTTAACTTCGCTCGCTCATTCCCGCGCCAACCGGATACAACGAATCGATTTTTAATGAAACAAAGCAAACAAAAAAAAAATAAGAAAATTATGAAAATATCGCCGTACGTTCGTTTTCTTTGTCTATCTTTTCCATTCTTTGGGACACACGGACTCGCGTGGCCGCAGTCACTAGTTTTTTTTTCTTCTTCTCTTCGATCGACCGAACCGTCGGAAAAACAAAAATGACAAAACAAAACAAAAAACAAACGAATAGCAACTGCGGTTCGACGACCAACCGAACGCCGCGCTCTCGACCCTCGAGAGAAAATCTTTCGTCGACCCTTTCCCTCATAACGCAAAAACCGAAAAAAACAAACGATAAGAATCAATCGTAAGATAAAAAATAGTCGAAAATAATCACGAGAGGGGCGGATGAGGACGAAACGATATTTCTCGCGGATACGCGCGCGCGGCTGATCGATCGAACATTAAGAAAGAAGCCATCGGCGAACAAATGAACAATTTTTTAGAATTAATTAGTGAACCGCAACCCCGCGAGCCGTTGGTTTAAGGAAACAAAGAAAATTTTTTTAAAATATTTAAAAAAAAAGAAGGAAACGGAAGGAAAACACTGACACGCGTACACTGACTAACACACACACACAGACACAGGCACACGCACATCGACACATCCACGAAAGCGTAAACAAGAAAGACATGACGAAAAAATGCGACGAGGAGGAACGGATTTAAAGCTCATCGCGGCGCACTCCTTCCACCCGCCATCCCTCGCTTAGAGTATTATATCTTTACCTTTATATAAGCGACATAGCAATTGAAATAATAATATATATTATATATATATAAACGAGCGAAGGAGTGTAGAGGTCAGAAAAAATGAGTGGCGAGGGGGGGGGGGGAGAGAAAGGGTGAGAGGGGGGGGGCGACAAGAAGGGAAGAAAGGTAAAAAAAATAAGAAGTATAAACATAAAAGTATATATATATATATAAATATGATATTTTATCGAGGAGAATTTAGATTTTGTATTTTTGCGCGGTCGCCGTGTGTGGGGTGGGATGGGGGAGAGGGGGATGACTGGCGGAAGTACGGGTCGCCGGTTAATATTTATGTATATTTAATGTGAAGGAAAATATAATGGGGAGGGTGGGACCGGGTGAACATTTTAGGAATTATATATGAAAAGAAAAAAAGTGAAGAAAAAGAAAAACATTTAGCTTCGGGAGTGCAGCGTATTTGAGAGAGCCAGCGTGAGAGAGAGAGAGAATGAGAGATAGACCGGGGGAGGAACATTGGTACACGCTTTGATTTTTTTTTAAACTCCAACACCATTTTCTTGCAAGAGTCGAGGTGCTGAGTTTTTTTTCCTTTTTTTTTTCTCTCATTTTTTCTTCGTTTCAAAAGGGCCGAACCCTCGCGCGCACCCTCCTCGCGCCCTGTCGCCTCCCTTAAGTGTATTCTTGAACTAGTAATAATCGAGTAATAACTAATTCTTAATTAACGAATGAACGGTAAGAGAACGACGACGAGTGAGAAAATAACCCGTAGAATGGCAAGGACCGAGAGGGGGGATGAAAGGAAGATAATTGGGGGGGTAGGGGAGCGAGAAACCTTCTCGATTCATGGACGCATGTAGCTTTTATTTAAAGAGACGTATTATGTTATATTCTATTATTACACATATTATATATTATATATAAATATATATACGAGCATATATATTATATATATATCTATGTAATAATAACGGAGACTCTACCAGTTCCTCGACGCCCGAAATGATAAAAAAAACGATAGAGAGAGAGAGAGAGAAGAAAACTTACGCGCTTGGAAGCAGACCCGAATAGATTTAACATGGAAAATAATAATGACAAATATTCGTTTCTTGTACGATTTTTCCGAAAAGAATCTCGAAAGCGAAGAAAAATATCTTCAACGCCCCCCCCCCCCCCCCCCCCTCCATCCTCCCAGTGAAACGAAGCCTCGTTTCTACGTAGACGTAAAATACCCGAAAATAATCGTACTCGAAAGTTTGATAATTTTTCTGTTCGCGTTTTTATCAGTACGAGGGAAAAATCGTGCGACACTCGCTTTTCCATTCAGCGATTACCTACACAATTTAATCAATGATTATCGGCGATTATCGGGCCAATTCCCCATTATCACGATTAATTTCTAAGTTTTCCTCGGGATTATTATTATAATAATAATTATTATTATTTCTTTTCCTGTCTCTTGTCAATCGTTGCCATTTATAAGATGATATGCTCAAAATGAAACACGGAGGAAATATGAAATAGGTAGGGGGATGCCGAAGCGCGAGGGATAAAAATAGATGAGAGTTAGAGATAAATTTTTTTTTCGTTTTTTTTTTTTTTTCTGTACGTCTTCGATTTTTCACGACACTTTTCCCAGTCGCGAGATTCGTTCCACCCTCTTCGTTTCACACCGATGTTGTCTTTCTGTAACGTATTATTATTATTTTTTTCTTTCGATAATTTATTAGTCCTCCATTCGTCGACGCAACGTGATTTTGTTGCCCCCCCCCCCGTCCTCGTCCCCCCGCGCTCAAAAATTGCGACGAAAAACCCGAGACTCGGCAGAAAAAAAAGACTCGATCGCGCGAATTCATCGCGATTTATATATTTTTTATTTCATTTATGTTTCTCTTTTTTTTTCTTCGCTTTATTCACCGAATACATCAAATGCACCTACGACATATTGATATATATATATATTTAATATATATATATATATATATTTAATATCATACGGGATACGAGGATAGTGCGAAAGAAGAAGAAGAAAACAAAAACCACGAATCCTTCGAGAATGATAAAAAGAAAAAAAAATTTATTATATTTAAGTTTGTGGCAAAGTAAATTCTATATTTTTTCTATGTTGAGTATTTGATGACAAAAGTGAATGTTGGGAGGTGATTTATGTGAACGAAAACGATCGATGAAATTTAACCAGCGGTGATGACGTACATACATATAAATAAATAAATAAATCTTTACATACATACACATATATATCCATATATATTTGTAGGCATTCTCTGGAGCATCCACGTTTCCGACTTTTAATGAAAACCAAGCAAAAGAAAAGTACGGTATATTATATACATTACATTACATTAATAAACACCACGTAATCGGGATATATACCTACATGTATATGTAGATCGATATGTCATTCACTTCAATAATAAGTCTGAATTAAAAATCGCGAGTTTTTAGGGGATTAATACAAAGATCCGTTAATGCGCGTTGGTGTGGGGCGAGGCAGTTTGCATTTGCGAGGAAAAAAAAGTCGTGGAGAAACTTTGTTTTTCTTTTTTTGTTTTTTTTTTGTTTTTTTTTCCAACGACTAAAACTGTCAAAGACTAAGTGGGGAGGGGGCGGTTGTGAGAAAACGCGAGTGAGCGGATAATTTTTTATTTGTTTTATTTTATTTTTTTCGTTTTCTAGCCTGAGACTTATAGCAGGGAAGCGAGCGAGAAAATGAAGAAAATTCTCAATATAATAGACTTATAAGATTTATTAATATATATAAAAAAAAAAAATTAAACACGAAGGGACAGAAAAAAGACGAGATAGGGTGAGATAAATGGTAAACTTTTTTTTCTTCTTTTTTTTTCTTTTCGTTTCGTATGAAAAGTGAGAGTGAGATTTTTGCGTGACGAGATAAATAATCGAAATGAGAAATGACAGTAACGTAATAATAATAATAATAATAAGAATAATAACAATAATAATAGGAAATAGGGATGCGAGAGAAGGAGGCGGTTGCCGAAGCTCGGATTTACCAAAAAATGCGTCACGACTCGAGAGAAACAATGAAACATCGCGCTTAAAAACAAAGCTTGGAATTATCGTGGAATTTCTTTTTTTTTACGAACGAAAGAGAGACGACCCAGTCGTGTTTTGCATTTTGAATTTCGGAACGAGGAAGAGTTAAAAAAAAAGTGTTTTATAGTTGTCGAGAATCTCCGCTAGACCAGGGGCATTTCAGCATTTGCCTTCACTTTGGCCGAGGTTCCGACATCGTCGAGTTGCCACCAACAATTTTCATTCGCTTCTATCATTTTTATCTATATATATTTTTCTTTATTATTCATTATTATTGCGTCATTCATCAAACGCACGACGTATTTTAACGTTCTTTTTTTTCTTCTTTTTTTTCGTTTCGATTCATCGTCATCTCGATATTTCCCTCAATTTTGAGAATCATCCATCCTCGCACGCCATCGCTCATTCATCATTCAAGTATCGCGCATCGATATTTTTGTCCCCGTCTCTCGACGTCTAGGGAAAACAAAAAATCATCCCTCGTATTCGCGCATCACATCGACACTTTGCCCTTCATCTTCACCACCAATGCATACATATATTTATATACATATATATCAATATAAATATTTTGTTTTTCATCAAATTTTTCGCAGCATCTCTCATCTTCACACGCCCGCCCCTCTCCCCCCACTCCACGATTCACTCGCGACTTTTTATCGAACGTCTCAGGCTTATAACAATCAACGTATGTTCGAGCGAAAAGCGAAACTATCGAGTAGAGACAAAAATGCAATAAAAGCTAATAATCCGGAACTCGCGAACCGCTAAGAAGTCGGACAAATTTGCTGCGATCGCCTCCACCCTCTTCCTCCCCCTCCCAGCTGCCCCCCCCCCCGAACCTCGCGAAACTCAAGTATTTATACGAGATATACCAATTAATAATCGTTTTAACACGACGTTTGAGGCGTAAGCTTAAATAATGTAACGAAACGTATTCGAGACATTAAATGTAATGAATATATAGCCATTGGCTGTGACCGATAACTGCCATTTTTCGTAAAAAAAAAGATAGAAAAAAAAGTCGAATAAAAAAAAATGCGATAAAAAAAAGTAATTAAGCGAGAAAGTCAACACGAAAAAGAAAAAAAAACGTGCTAAAGGTAAAAATAATAATGACGACACAACAACCCGAGAGAAGAATTTCAGTTTCGATAATCGCGCGAGAGAGTCGAGAGACAGAGAGTACGGAGAAAGACGCGGGACGTGGAATAGACGGGAGTAAATGATTCGCGAGGCGAAGTAATGAGAACGATGGCCCCGCGGTTGGAAGGAAAGGGGTCGCGGGATATTCATTAGCGCGACCGTTTCGCGAGACGCGAGCCAGGAAAAGTCGTCCCGGCCATAGAACACATAGAGAAGAGAAATAGCGCTCGTGTACGTATTAACGCGAGAAGACCGAGAAACTTGGGAAAAGACGAAGAAAACAAAACAAAAAAAGAAACGTCGCGGTAGATTTTTTTCTTTTTTCTTTCTTTATTTTTTTCATTATTTTTTTGTAATGCCTCGAGCCCCCTTGCCCCGTGCTGAGCCAGGTCAAACCGAAAACGACGAGCGACTGGCGATGAAAAAAAGATTGGTGGAAAAGAAAAGATTGAAATATTAAAAAAAAAAAAAGAAAAGAAAACACACACACACGTGAGGTTAGGACACGAACACGACGATACATATCTCAAAGAATAATAACTAAATGTAAGAATGGAATATTATTATAGGTAAGAGTTAGAGCGATTAAACAGAGAAAGCGCGAGGGACAGAGAAAGAGGGAGAGAAAAACAACAGAAAATAATAATTAAAACATAGTAATTGTAGGATAAAAAGAAATATTCGAGATCGGTATAGAGTAAAAGAGAAGATAAAGAAAACAGAAAGAGAGAGAGAGAGAGAGATGAGAAAAAGAAAATGATCGTTGTTGCTTAATTTAACTGTCTTTACTATATTGTCATATTCTATTAAATAGGTATGTTATATTATTCGTATTATTGCGATTATTGATTATTATAATTATTATCGTCATATAGTAATTGATATATATTCGACAAGGCCGGTATTTAGCGTTTGCTTGCGTACACGTGTTTTTTGTTTCAGTTTTCAATTTTACTCTCGTCATTTACGGCAGATTTTTCCACGATTCCGTTCGCCTCGATCTCTTCATACTTCTCACCGCGTTATTATATAAGACTCTCCCGGGTCAGACGCGGTTTTTTTTCAAAGATAGAGACAGGGTCGTGCGTACGGGATTTTTCATCGAATTGTCAATATTTCTCTTTTTTTTCATCATTTCTTCATACTCGTTTCATTGAAATACCTTCGAGCCCTCATTCGTTTGTTTTCAGACGATCAAACGATTGCGCATAGTGATTGGAAAATGAGTGAAAAAGTTTTATCTTCTTTTGTTTACGCGAACGATTATTCGACTCCACCTATACATACATATATAGATATATACACATAAATATATACATAAAAACATATATATATATATATGAATATAAATGATATAAAAGGTTTAATGGAGATTTGAGAAAGAGAACGATCGCGAAAACCGACTTACTTATCCGACTACTTAATTAATTAACGAATTGCGTAGATTTTTAATTACTATTATTATTATTTTTTTCTTTACGGCCCATCGCGTATTTATCGACGCGTTGTTCATCCGCCACGGTGTGCTCGACAGTCTGACGAATGTGTGCAGTACATACGGCGGAACGCGTATCGCCCGTCTCTCGACGGTGATAAAAAGAAAACGTCTTAATTATCGACTACTGACATTATCCTCATTAATATCAAGGCGTGCGCGCATTTTTCGTTTGTTTATATCGTAGCTAACAATATTACAATGATCCATGACCGTTCCAAGCACCCTACTAACAATCTTTAGGCCGTTTATATATTTTTTTTATTGTTTTCTTTTTTTTATCGAATTAATCGCCAATTAATCAAACGCGGCTCTATATATTTGTATATATACGCGCAGCTCTCAGCCCACAAACTCGATCTCAGATGCGAATGCAATTGCCTCCTTAAGCTTTTTTTTTGTTTTCTACTTAACGCCTCCCGGCACTATGGACCCCAAGATCTCGTTTCTGTTTCTTCTCGCTGACGGGGGTGCATTCAGGAGAAACATTTTCACCCTGGAAACGAGAATTAGTGGTACTTCTCCATGCTGTATACGTATATATTCCTATCTTTTGAAATCCTCGCAACGTCGACGAGCAAAACCTGAGCGGGAAACTTCTCGCACCCTCCCCCTCCCCCGGTGCATTTATATTTTTTTTCCACCTCTCGTAACTATAGTATTTTCTTATTTCCTCCTCTCTACCGCCGGCTGAGCGTAAAACTCGAATCTGGTGCGCGACTCGTCGATACGTATACATATATATTTTTTTCTTTTTTTTTTTTCAAGTACGACCGAGCCCAGGCAACCGCTTCGAAAATAAATCGAACGAGACAAAAAAAGAAAATGAAACTAGAGAATCAGTATTTGCAAGATGTAATTAATAAAACGTAATATTTAGATGGACGTAAGAGAGAAAGAGGAGAGCTAAAACTAAAATATTGAGGGTTTTGGAGTCGGACGATAATCAAGGTGCGTAAGGACATGAAAAAGCCAGTGAGATTGAAAAGTGAGAAAAACAAAAGAAAAAGAAAAAACACAGAGAGAGATATGAAAAAAATAAAATAAAAGGGTCGATTAAAATTGACACCGATGATATGATAAAGATAATAAAGATTAGGAAATCATTAGGGTGTTATATGCTGATAAGGTTCGCGGGAGCCATGCAGGGGTGGACAGGGGAGGGTGGGAAGGGGGCACGATAAAAATAATCACCGATAGAGAGTAAAGAGAAACTTTTGAAATTTTGTTTTTCATTATCGATAATGTACCGCGTAATGGTAAAGGATTGTCGCCAGACCGTCACAGGACGGAGGGTTTGGTGATTCTATTCTCTATTATCACGATGATATGCATTATAAATATATATTATACACAACAATACACATACACACAATTCACGGTTGTATGTAAATGTGTACCACACCTAAGCGTTCGTACACATCTAGATACACTCGTGTCGAGCATTATTATAGTTATCATATATTAATATTATTATTATATTATTATTATTATTATATATTGAATGTTGTGCGTAGTGTTTTTTTTTATTTTTCGAATTTCCCGAAAAGGTAGGGTGGGAGAGAAATATTGCGGCTACACGACAAGTGAGATTGTGTGTCTGTGTTGTGTGTGTGTATGTGTGTATGTGTGCGTGTGTGCAAACGTTTGCGTAAAACGAGAGAAAGAAATAGAGAGTGTGAAAAAAAACAAAAGCAAGAAAAAAAAGAAAAAAAATTGAGCATTAATATATGTAGCGAAGATATTTTATATTTGACATTTTATCATCACATTTATTATTATTATTATTATTATTATTATTATTATTGATATGATTATATTATTGTCATTATTGTCATCGCCGATATTATTAGCGAATAATTCATTATTGCCGTAGCATGACAACGGCGAGCAGTGCTGGTTCATTAACTATTATCATTATAACGGCTGCTCGTGAGAAAAAAGAGTGAAAAAGAAATAAAAAAGCGGCTCAACAAAAAAATGAAAGAAAATTACAACAACAAAAACACACACACAAAGAAAAAAAGACGATGAGAATAAACCCTCGCTCGATGAGCAACGCTGCTCGCTCCAAGTCGTGCCTCTTGTGTTTCTTTTTTTTCTTCGTTCACTTTTATTTTTTATTTTGTGTTTGTATATAATTTATCGACGGCGAATTAACGAGAGCGGTCAATCATACGATATTTCCTTTTTTTTGTTGTTTTTTTTTGTTTTATCTAGTATTTCGCAAAACCTCACCGAGCTAAATGTGCGCCCTCGGCGTGAACTAGATCGTGGTATTGAGAGATAAGAACCAAAAGTAGTCACGCATGAAAAAAGAAATAAAAAACGAGGAGGCTGAGAGATTTGTCGAGATCCGAAGAATTGACGAGAACAAAAAAAGAGCCAGAAAGAGAAGTGAGGAAATGAGAATAGAGTGGATTTCGAAAAAGGAAAAAAAAGGGACATTTGCCCAGTGTTTTGTTTAATCGCCCTCGCACTTGTTCGTTACATTTTCATTTTTTTCCCGTATCGCAACAAATATAAATCATCATTTTATTTCAATTTCTTCTCCATTTAATCGTTCGATCGTCGCTTCTCGGAAGAGCATACCTTCCTCGCGCTTTCTTTCTATCGTTTTTGGGTCCACGGTATCATTTTCCATACGTGTGCGTGTGTTTGTGTAAGCGATCGGTAAAAAAAGAAGAAAACAAAGAAAACGTTTATAAAAAATCAACAAAAAAACACACACACACCGTCGACTTTTTCAGAGAAGACGTTGTAAACCGACTGAGACATTGCATTTAACAAAATGACTATCTTCCAATGATTATTGCCCGTTAAGCGTTTAGCTCTTCGCACCACACGCGGTTCTTTCTTTCTCGAAACGTTCAACGACGTACGCGATCGTTTTTTATTTTCTCCCTTTATTTTTGTTTTTCGTTTTGTTTCCGGGCATTAACAGCAATGCGATCGAAAGAGAAGGAAGGGGTGTTCTTGTTCACGCGAGAGCGGTCTCCGTACGTGGGATTAACAAAAAGAGTACTCGACGACAAAAAAAAATATGAACGAGCAATTAACGCGAATGCCGGCTCGGAAAATTACTATACTAAATAGATATTTTGAATACAAATTACACCGACGTTGGATAAGTGAGAATTAGATGCGGCGAGGGGGAGGGGGATGAACAAGAAATAAAGAGAATGCAATGACAGGCGCGATAAAACATGATTCATGTATACCGATAAACTACTACTACCTACTATTACTATTATTATTATTATTATTATTATTATACATGCTATAACTATAACTAAACTAGCCGACGAGCGTGAGAAAGAGATATGAGTTGCGATAGAGATATTTTCGAGCGTGTGCAGGACGAAAGAATTAAAACGACAGTGACTAAAAAGAAGTGAAAAAAAACGAAACAAGAAGAAAACAAAAGAAAGAAAAAAAGCTACGAGTTTATTATTTTCTATATTTTTTTATGTAATTTTACGAACAAGCGATAATATATTATGATTATTATTATTATTATTATTATTATTAGTATTATTAATTATGAATATTTTAATATATAATATGATTTTAATATAACGTGCACTTATTTATGTTTTTCACTCCCTGTGTTTATTATCCGTTTTAAGTTTAAGTTCTTTTTTCTTTTTCTTTTTTTAATTTGAGTCTTTACGTTTTCGCATGTCGTCGTTGGCCGAGCGCAGATTTTGCGCCGAGTACGACGTTTCTGGGTTGTTTGAATTTCGTTACTTATTCATAGATTTTCTCGTTTTATTTCTTCGATCTCTTACGTCGATGGCTCGAGTCGCTAGAAGATGCTTTGCGTTCGCGTTCACGTCGAGAGAATTAAAACGTTACTTTTCGAGAAAAAAGAAAATGAATTCGCAATAATTACCACGATGAGCATTCCGCGGATAAAATAAGACGTTGTCGAATCGAATCGTTGGACGACGCTTTTTTTATTCGCAATAATAATAATAATGACGATAAGTAAATGCATCGATCGAACACCTAAAGTTAATTAATTATCAAGTGAAAATCAAATCGTGCGCAGGCTAAAAAGTGCACGCCGATGTGTAATCGATTCATCGTCGATAAAGGAAGAAAAATTACTCGTCGTCGATTCGAAAACGATATATTCTCGTCGTCATATCTTCTTCGATAACAATATTTTCCGATGATTTATTTTTTTATACAAATTCTAACGTACGATTCTCGAAAACAAACAAAAAATACAAAATATCCGACGGTCGAGTTTGTACAATCGTCAATAAAATCCTATTTTAACGATTATTTTTCTACGAATACGAATTTTTCTCTAACGAAAAGGCAAATGCGAGCAACAAAAGAAAACGTAAAGGGGGAAGAGAAAGAAGGAAAAAAAGAAGGAGGAAAAAGCGCCTTCGGGCGAGATCCTTCGGGGTTCCATGGTCAGTGAACTCTTGGAGTAGTTCGCGCGAGCGGGGAGGGTGGCTGCGAGCTGCAATATATAGGGGGTGCTCTTTTTCCCGGGGTTCGACGCGTTGCTACGTTCCTGGCCGAGGAGTCACGTGTGTGGACACCGCATCGACTTGATATCGAGTCACGAGGTAGAGGGCATCATGGTCTATGTATATACATATATATATAGACTTCATGCATATATATATGGAGGTGTATATATGTATCTCTATATGTTTAAGTATATACATATATATACATATATAATATATCCGCCGATTCGCATTCAACGCGAGAGACGGTAGCAAAAGCTTTTCTCGTGTCCCATGGTGAAAACTACCGGCTCAGTATTCTCCCGACGCAAGTATAGAGAGGGAAAGAGAGAGGTTCATAGAATTTCCCTTCTAGCGTTTTCGTTCTCTCTCCCTCATCTGGTGAAACGCACACATATATACACATTGATAGCCGGCGTTGCAAGGGCTGTTGCCCGTTGGGATGGCAACGTCGCATTGCAGCGTTGGGGGTTGCGGTCGATGCCGTTGGGGCGGTAGCGCGCGTTCTAGCAGAGTCTCTCGCCCAGGGGTGGCTCAGCCGCTGCTTCTCTTTGCACCCTCTCTCGCTTCTCTCTCAAACACCCCCACACACATCGAGAGAGACCCTCTCCCTTTCGCTCTTTCCCTAGCGGCGATATCGCGAGGGGGTAGCCATTGGACGTCGGCACCAGGGCGAGGCTTTGCTCTAGGGGTGCGGAGAGGGATGACGCGAGAGAGGGTGGTTTGCCGGCGCCATCGGGGGAGGCCGACGCCGCTCTCCTCATCGGGCTATATATATGACGAAGCTTTTCTCGTGGTAGCAGCATGTGCTTCGTTTCGAACCTTACTATAACGAACAACCACGCCACCTACCCCCTACTCTATCTTTCATCCTTCTTTCTGTCTCTTTCTCTCTCCCTTTTTTTTATCCTTCTATGCCAGTTATTCCTTGTTCAGGGAGGGGTTCTATCTATCACCTCTTTTTTTATCCCTCGCTCCGAACTTCTGTATCTATTTTTCCTCTTTGCTCCGACGCACTCTTTCATCCCCTCTGTATATTTTCCTATATATACGTATACCTTTCTATTCTCCGTCGAGAACGTCTATCTCGTTTCCCTCTACTTCGCAGCAAATCGATAGAAAACCCTGCGGACTCGTACGTACATTGATTTGCCTTGAATCGTGCTAAACGTTGGATTTGTTTTTTTTCAAATCGCGGGCTATCACGAATTTGTTCGTTCGATCGTTAAGGGATGATTTTTTTCTCTCTTTATTCGGGGCGAAACTTCGTTATTACGAACGACAGGGTCGTTCAAGGAGGTTCGAGGTAAATGCAGCAGAATACACCCTTGGAATTCTCGCGGGACGATGCACACCTGCGTTCCGCCACCCTCCGACGCGCCAACGTAGCGGTGAATCGGCGCGGGGGGGTTGGGGAGTTGGGTGAGAGAGGTCATCTTCCTCCGCAATCCTTAAGATCAAGGCCGTTGCGTCTTTGCTGCGATTCGACCCCTGAAATTTCCATTCTTCATTCTTCTTTCTTTTTTTCTATCTCGGTTTCAATACTCGGACACGATGGGGTGTTACTTTTTTATTGTGAGCGTTTCAAGGTCGAAGCACAACCGTAACGCGATATTTGCCGGCCGGTTATTATTTTAATTTTATTTTTATGAACGTCGTGATTATCGTGTCGTACGTGCGCCATTTCTCAAGGTTGTGTGTAAAGACGCCGGTTATATCCCCGCGCACTATGTTGTAGACTCGAGGGTGCTTTCTGGCCTTAGTGTCGTAGTGTATCTTGCGATTTAGAACGAAACCTTATAAGGGTCGTTCCCTCCCTCCCTCTCTCTCTCTCTGTCACTCGGGGTTCAACGATGATACAGTCGTTTTCTTTTCATGATCCGTCATGAATACAACCTACGCAGCTTCGTTCGATTTTTTCTTTTACGTTCACATCACGAATGAATGGATCAGGAAATTTCATCCCTTGGAATATACCGGGAAGTTAAAACAATGCTAGGATGTAACTGTTTGACGCGTGGCAACCCGGGTAGAAATTTTGTAGGGTTTGCCTTATTTGTTACTAGGCCCTGATGAGGTAGCACTCGGCTTGCCATAACATGGCAAGCCTGAGAAGCTCCTGATGCGGCCCTGCAAAGGCCTGCCGTAAGACGGCTGTGCTCATGCTTGCCTTACAGCGGCCTGCTGAGGCAGCCATACTATCACATTAATTTTGTTCATATATTAGTTCACACGTTGACACACAGATGGACGCCGTTCTCACAAGTGGAAAGGCGCGAGAGTAAGGATAAGTAGACGAGGAAATTTTTTTTTTGATAAGCATAAAAACGAAACATCATGAATAATAACATGAATGATAATCGTAATTTGTCGATTTATTTTTTTAGCACTTTTCAATATTATTATTTTTTAATAGGTATTGGAAATTGTTTACGGTTCCGATATAATCGTTTTTTCGCACCGTTTTAACTCGTATGTTCCACACTCATACACTTTACTAAAATCAATGGAGACCATTATATATTTTAATTTTTACGGAAAGTCATTGCATCGTATCACCCGTATCACGCGATGACGAAAATGTATCTTTTGACAAGTGTTTATAGATTGTGTACAGATTTAGGTTATGTTACCCCGGAAAGAAATTCTAGTAGGGCACTATTATGGCACTCGTAAGGCAATCATTAGCGCCCTGATCAGGCAGCCTGATCAGGACCGTATCAGATGAGGCGTTACAGATTCTAACGGGGCGCTGTCCGGCTGCCGTGCGAGGGCCGTAACATGGTAGTCAGGCATCCGGACAGCGCCCGAAGCGGGGCCGTACTACAATTTCTACCCGGGAAGGGGAGGTGGAGAGTCTGACTCTGTACTGCCTATATCACTAGCCATCTCTCTTTCTCTCTCTCTGACTCGCTCGCTCTTTCTCTACCCCCCCTTCGTCTGTCTCACTCTTTCCCTTGGTCTTCCGCAACCCTCTCGACTATATATACACGTACACACGCGTTTACTCTCTCTCGTTCTTTCTCTCTCTCACATACACACACACACACACACACACACTATCGTCGTCTCTCTCGGCAGTCTCGGTCGATAGCTCGTGGGGTTCGCGGCAGAGAGACGCGGCGACGCCCTGCCTTCCCTTTTGCGATTCCAGCAGAGGTTCCCAATCTCTTAAAGTGCAGTCGACTATACCGCGAAGAATCGCAAACTCGTAGCAATTTTATCGTTAAACCACGAAGATCCGGGACGAAATGAGCTTAGGACAAGATACGGTGACGTTAAACGATCGGATCGATTTCGTGTAAATTTGTCGAGAAGCCTTAGGGGCTGTTTCCTCATTTTTCTTCTTCTTTTTTTTTCTTTTTCTTTTTATACTTATACAATTTTATCGTTTTTTCTTCTTCTACTTTTCACGATTGTTCTCGTTCAGCCAGCATGATTCTTGCCATGAAATATTATACGCGGACGAATTATGTAGCGTCGCGTGAGATTCTTTCGATAAAGATGAAAGGGAATCCTCCACGCGAAGTGGAGTAACAGTGATTCTCAACGCTCTCGAATCGATAACTTTCTTACTCTATTTCTATTACCCTGGGTTGGGTTATATATATATAAATATATATGCCTTTGTAACGAAATGAAAATCGGTGAAAAAAGTGGGAAATACGCGAGACTACGGGAAGCCTTCACGGTAATGACGATAAAGCGTTTTTTTGTTTGACTCATTTAATAAAACGCGAGTCGCGAGGAAATCAAGCTGTTATATATATATATATATATATATGTATATAGCCCAGGGATTATTATGACACGGTGCATCTCTCTCGCTCTTTCGGGTGAACGATGCGACTCGAACACATATTGATTAAACAGGCGCAACATTATATATATATATGTATAAATATACAGCATGGGGGAGTCGAGGTTCTCTGTCTGGCGCTTTCCTTGACGCGGTTAGCTTCCTATGTATGCCCCTGAGCCCTCCACGGTTGAATCGCGAGCGCGAGTTTTAGACGAACGAAAAGTTCGAGGTAACCGGCTGGAAATAAACTCTGTGCAAAAGAAATATATCGTATCTTGACTCTTCGATATGTATATATATATGGGTGTGTGAGTGGGTGTGTTTTGATATAATTTAATTATCAAATTTTTATTTACCTTTATGAGTTTGTTTCGTTCGAATAAATTGAATATCCTCTCAAATTTTCGATTCGTTCCACCCACATGCAGCGCAATCTCCGCGTCATGTCTCTCGATGAAAACACACGTGTATTGATAAATATATGTATATATATATATGCAATGGGGTGAATCTTCCAATAATTTATACATATATATATATACATGTAAGTACACGAAGAACAATGTAATTTCTCGCAATATTGCGATGAATTAAGCGTCTTGAGGGGAGATAGTTTAACAGACTGACGTTCGGTATAAGAGGAAAAGCAAACAAAAAAAACTAGCCAACGTGAGTCACCATTGGGAATATTCGACGAAATATTCGCGATACGGGAAATATACGGTATAAAACGACTAAAAAAAGCGCGTATGTCCTTACGCCTTCGTGCGTCACGAAGAACGAAAAGAATTTATGATAAATAATTGAAAAAGAAAAAAAAGGAAAAAAAACAAATAAATAAGTAAAAAAGCAAACGCAAATATCGTATTTAGACATTTAAGCGAAGCGATGGCGCGAGTGCGAGGGTCGCGACGGCAAAACCAAAAAAAGAAAACGAGCGTAGCGTGTATAACGAGAGCCTCGATCAGTTTTGGGACTTTTTTCTATTTTACTATGGTACGATCCTAATGGGATGGAAGAAAAAGAAAATTACGACGACGAGGCGAGGCAAAGAGGGGGTTTGATTAAAGAAAATATAAACTTACACGGATATTATATATATATATATATATATATATATATATACATGTATATATATTATTGTGTTTGTCGAGCATATGTAAACATATATTTATATATCTATAGCCGACTTGACGGTATGCGAATAATCTGTAGTGTTTTTCGCGAATTCACTCACGCTAACGCGTCGTATGCGCTGTGGGTGTTTCCCACCCCTAACCCCTCTCCTTCGCTCTCGCCCGGCTACCTACCCCCTCTCACCCTATAGTCGTTTGGGTCAGCACAACTATCGGAGGACAAGGAAACCCGATGACATGAAAAAAAGAAAAAATGCAATGTTAAGAGTAATATTTACAAAAAAAAACTAAACATAATCGCGAACGGACGAGAAAAATTACAAGAGAAGAAATAAATCCCGCCCCACGCCCCTAAAACAAACGGGGATCGGAGTAACGCGCGAGACGAGACAGCGGAATAACATCTAAAACTACGAAAAAAAAAGATTAAACAAAAAAAACAAAAAAAAATATTAAGGATATGTAAAGAATTAATTTTGTACTTTTTCGTGTACTTTGCGAAATGCTCAACAAAAAAAAAGAAAATCGTATCTATCGTATTTAAAGAAGAAAAAAAAAGAATACCTGGTATGGTGAATGAAACAAAATAATGACAAAAATTTGCGTAAGCTTGCGTATCGGGAAATAAAAATAAAAAATAAAAAAGCAATTTTTCCGTGTTGTCAGCGAAACGAAAAATGAGAATCGAGATACGAGCGGATGAGACGATAAGCGCCCTTTCTTTCCCGGGTATAGAAGTAATCGAGAGTTTTTCGGACGGAGAAAAAAATCGCCAGTTGATCGTGAGAGGAGGGAGGGGGTTGAGTAGTAAGGGATCGAATCGAAGGATCGATGAACGTGCGAGAAATTGAGTTATCGACTTTTGTACACGCCAAACGCGACGTTCGGTCTTCCATACTGAGGGCGATGTTACGTCATTATTTTTATCTCATTTTCTTTTTCTTTTTTCGTTCCTCGAGTCGATTCGACGATATTAATTGTTCGACGTGTACGACGAGCCCGAAGCTCCGTGTTCTCGTATCGTTCGCATCGCGCGAAAAACGGCTCTTACGAAAGTAACGGCGCCGCGAGAAATCGTGAATCTTTCGGACGGTGACGGGAAAAATTGGGCGAGCAAACGTTAATGAACGCGCGAGTGTGCAAAAATTGGACGGTAAAGTGAGACGATGGAGGGAGGGAAGTATGGAAAAAAGAAACAAAGAAAAAAGTGACGAGAAAGAAAAAAAAATTATCGATACAAAATATTAATACCTAAATGCCCGGTTTATTTTTATATTTATTTTTCGATCTATGAAACGTTATAAAAGTTTAAAAGTAATATTAAATTAAAGAAGTATATGGAATGAACGGGACGACGATGAATATTATTACCTAAACGCTATGTATATTTAAATGACAAACGAACAACAATATGAAGACAAGATAAACCAAAAATACACACACACACACATATAAACACAGACACACAGACACGCACAGACACGCTCGATATTGATATTAAATGAATACCGCGTAGCATTGATATTTGCAATTACGCGCGATTAACGTATCGAAAATACGAATTAACGTAGGAGTGCGCGATGTGTACAACGTGTATGAACAACGCCACGTCATCAACCACCCTCCTGTACTATTTTGTTCTCGTCAGCGTGGACCACGAAAAAAAACTCCGTTTTTTTTCGTCAATTTTTTCATCGCCCCCTCGGGGTGCTCAAAGTTCTCCGAACCTCAGAAAATAAAAGACATACACATACACACAGACACAGACACATCCGGAGTTTTAACTTTGTAATCGCAATCGTAAACGAATAAACAACGTAATGGTGACCGTATAATTCGGTGTAGCGTTTTTAGACTTTAAGGAATTAAAGGACAAAGAAATATAAAAAAAAAGAAATCACACATAATGGAACAAACGATATCCTCGAAGTAGAATTACGTTTAATAAAGACAAAAGAAAAGGGTACGTCCTCGTTCTACGTAACTTTGACAGGTATTCGATGTGTATTCATTATTATTATCATCGTTATCGTTATTATTTCGATAATCGCGCATGTCGTAGCTCGAACCCCAAAACTGAAACCTTTATCGATCGATTAATAATAATAATAATAATAATAATGCACTAATCTGAATGTCATGTTATTTAAAAGTGAAACAAAAATTCCAGTACACTCGTCAAAGTTTCAAGGAGGTCCGGACGTGCCTGAAAGAACGCACCATTTTCAAGAACGAGAATGAAAGAGAGAGAGAGAGAAGAAAAAAAACCATTACTGCCCAATGCTCCTGTAGCTTTACATAGTTCGTGTAAGCGAGAGTTTCAGAGAGTATAGAAGATGTAGCAGAGAACAAAAATGAAAATTGCGCTGACGAGATTAATAAACGGAGACGGAGCTAGATGAGGAGAAAATGAAGAGAGAAAAAAACATAATAATTACGCGAAATAAAACGATTTTAACCGATTGTACGTAACGAGACATATTAGCGGCATGTTTAGCGAAACGACGTAACAGTAATCTTTAACTGTGTAATCGTTTAGCTGAGAGATATCGGTTGTAATACAATATGGATCTTTAATCGTAATCTGTTTTTAAACGTGAGAGTCGCGAAAGAGAAAGAAACAAAAAAAAGAACATAAATTAATGAAAACGAGAAAAGAAAAAAAAACACGAAAAAAAAGAAAAAAAACAGTAATAATAAAAATAATGGTAAAGGACAAGTGACGAGAGAGAAAGAGCGTGAAGAATGGAGGAAGGAAGAGAAGTAGGTACACGATGAATTATTAGCACCATGATCAATCAATATTAATAATAATCGATCTCGGTCGATCCAATCCATTCACTCACTCATTTCGCATTAACTAATTAAAGTAATGGCTAACGTAATGATTTGTGATATACGTATATATATATTACACATACATATATATTTAAAGTTACTCTGTATATACATATATATTTATTTGTAATATAAATGTACGACGTGTCTCACGGAACGTGGAAAAATGTGAAGGTGCGAGAAGACGAATTTTAGTTTTTGTTTTATTTTATTTTTATTTTTACTCAAATTTCGCACGACGCTCGCTTATCGCCAACGAGTGGACAAAGTTCTACCACCGAACCAATCCGTATATCGCGTATTATTCTTTTTTCTCACCCCCGACCGGATCCCATTGTTCCAATCCGTGGGACATCTCGTGTATATGTAATAACGCGCATAGCTTTTCGACTGATTATCGTAATGTGATCGGAAATGATATTGAGGAAGGTGAAGAAAAAACAAAACAGAGAAGAAATTTTTAAAGAGGAGTGATTCATTGAAAAAAGGAAAGACGATGAGAAACGAAAGACACAAATATAACACACCAAAATCGCTGATAAATCTTTTGTCGGCCCTATTATCGAAATTCCTCGCGCTTCTACTTGGCGCTGTTAAAAATATAATAAAATTCATCCCCCCTACCCTCGGTCCCCTCCCTCCCCCCATTCCCCATTACGCGTACCAAACGCCGAAAAACAAAAACATAATAATAATTTTGAGGGCGTATCGCGTTTGATTATTTTTCGTCGAGTATAATCGAGACTTCGTGCAAAAGCCCTCTGAAATGAAGAGAAAAAAGAAATGAAGAAAAATAAAATTCGTGCCGGATGCACTCACTCTCCGATCGTCCGTAAATTATTTTTGATAAATTCGCGCGGGAATGAGATTCCCTCGACGGCCCCACCGCACTTCGGTGACTAAAAATCATAAACAAACAAACGAACAAAAAAAATGGAAAACAACAAAAGAAAATAAAAAAAGACGAATAAATAAATATAAAAAATGTATCACGGCTAAGCTGTGGGAGAGTGAAAGCTTCTTTTATCGTCGCGTGAATCTCGTTGATTGAATTGGCTAGAGAAAGATGAAAAAATCAATGGTGAATAAGTGATTCGCGAAACATACGCGACAGCGAAATTTGTATTGTCGAATGGGCATTTTTCGAGAGAGGACAAAAAGAAAAAAGAAAAAAGAAGAAAAGAATGCGTGTTTTATGTGGATGAGATTAATCGCTGTTTCGATACACGCGCAAAGGGCTTAAGGGCGCGATAAAATAAAAGTAAAAAAAAAGTTAAATAAAATAAAAATAATAATAAAAAGAGAACGGAGAATGATGATTAAGTGGGGACGAGAGCATTTAATGTGGATATATATACATAAACATATATTGTATATCTATATTCTTATGATGCATGGTTAAGGCCTAAAATGAAATGACACACGTATACATAACATGACAAAGAAAGAAAAGAAAAAAAAGAACGAAAAAAAACGAAAAAAAATTAAATAAACATACGGACACCGGTACACTGATAGGTATTTATACGTACGTGAATATTATTATATAGGTATATAAACGCGTATATATATCTCTGTAATAATTATTACACTTAACTATTATGGTTTCCATAAGTAATCTCGTAAATCGTTCCCCGTCCCACATTACCCCTCATTCCCGTTATCCTCCCCGATCCTCGTCTATTACCCCACCCCCAATCTTTAGATCCAAAAACCCGTCGCTTACTCGGGTTTTTCACGTAAACGACACGTCTTCGATATGGAATTTCAAAGCAATAAGTATGAGAAAAAAAATAAATAATGAAACTACCCATAAGGTTTACCGTATAGGACGAGATGAGATTTTAAGAATGATGAGGAATTTGGATGATGGAGAAAAAAGAAAAGAAAACGAAAAAACAAATTATAATGGAACAAAATGATACGAGACGAAATATACAATCCTCATTGACACGAAACACTCGACAGACTAGAGGATGACCGTTGAACATTGTAGGAGAAAAACAAATAAATAAACAAGCTGATATTAGCGAAACATTCGTCATCCGCTATCGTTATGTAATATCGAAGTCTGTTCCGTCGAAATGGAAAGGAGACGGGTTTATTTTTTACGTTTTTTTTCACTGTTTTCGTTATTTCTCTTCTATCATTCTCATTATTCGTTTTTCTAAATGGACATATATATATACATATATATGTATATATTATTCTGTCGTCTGATCGTAAATGGAATTTTCATTATTCTACCTCGCGTTCTACCATCATCTCTCTAACACACACCTATATATATATATGTGCTCTCGCCCACTCTCCCTTCTCTCTTTCTCCTCTCGCTTTCGCATCGATCCTTCTCCACTCTATTAACAATTTTCTATTTTCCTCTCGACATTATTACGTGTCGAACGATATAAATATCATTTTATTTTTCATCGTCGCATCAATGGCACAATTCGCGCGAAATATCACACCGTTTCGATAACTTAAATGGGGCTGCGCTGCTGATCCTCGGGGGTTATAACAAACGTAGGGATTTTTATTAATAATCACTCGTCATAAATCCGCGAGTCTTACACAACAACAAAAATGAAACCTTGACGATTTTACATAATCTCATATTTTTCACTCAAACAAATATAAATATAATGTTATATTGTAATAAATGGTGGTTGGGGTGGTAGGGAGAGAGGTTTGGGGGCGCACGAAGTATTAGTGTCGTTGCCGATGCTTTGAAATATTCTCGGCAACGCTAAAAATTGATAAATAACTATATTGTTAACGAAACAAAAAACAAACAAAAAACCAACTCAACCACGAAACCAAAGCAATATTTACACGCAATCATAGCGACTGTGCTGAAAAGCAAAGCGAAACTGAACGACGCACGGACGATTGGGTGCTTTTCCAAAAAAAATGAAAAAATAAAAAAAAAACTTGGCCACATCTCTCGGATCGGCAAAATCAAATTGTCAAATCACGTCGGAAATAGGGAGAGGGGCGGGGGGTGGGGAATATATTGGTGTGTGCTCGAGAAACTCGCGGATTAATCTCGTCAAAGGCCATATCAAAGCTTTCTGTGATTCACGAAGACTGATCATCCGTTTTAGTTTGGACAATGAGGAGTGAGAGAGGGTGAGAAAAGGAGTGCAAAATAACAAAACAAAAAAGCGAAGGAATAAAAAGATGTGAGAATATGACGGATTTGAGTCAAAAAAGGAATCACGAGATACAAACAAAATCGTAACGTCGCTTCCGTTTTCGCTCGGGGCACAGTCGCTTTCGCGCCCTGCTCACTGTTGTACGACTCGCGGAAAGAAATCGACGTAGACGAGGATCATTAAATTGCGAGATGACGATTCGTGTGACTTATTTTCGTCGCGGAGACGGAAAGAGAGAGAGGTCCAGTTGTATGAGAGCGTGCACAATTTTCAGTGATTCAACCGGTGTACGCACCGACGTACACGCGTTACCCCCCGTTGAAAAAAAATGTTTGAACAAAAAAAAAGACATTCCTTATAACTATAATACACGTACACATACAAAACGAATACAGACTCTTTCTCTCTCTTACACTGAATTGAATATACAAAACGACAAAGAAAAATATAAGGAAAGAAGAAGAAAAAAAGAATGAGGAGGAAAAAGAATACGCCGGCAACAAAAAGAGGCGAGGAAGGAGGTGGAGGAGGAGAAGAAGGCGAGAAAAAGCAGATAAGATTGATATTATAACGAAACAATATATGAGTATGAAATAAACTATATGAAATTATACATATTATATATTTATGAAGAGAGGGTATATTACGAGGCGAACAGATGTATTTAATTTTCATTAGTTTACATTACGGTGATTTATATAAAAAAAAAACAAAAAAATAACAAATAAATAAATAAATAAATAAATATATATATATATGATACATACATATATATAAATTGATAAAAATAGGAATATTATATATATATATACATATATATATATATATATGTATATGTATATGTATGACAGATAAAAAAATTACAATAATATCTATTTTACGTGGCACGACTATACGTGACGCTATTCGGTCTGTAGACGATATCCAATGATCTTTTTGCATCGATTATCCAAGAGGTTCACTTACAATTTAGTGCATAAGCGCGGCGGAGAGGCTGGCCGTATATTAATGTATGTATATGCGTGTATACGCATACACACACATATATATATATGTATGTATGGATAATATATGATGAAGACTGTCATCTCGCTGGCTAATAACGATATGATGCCATGCTCGATATATCCTGCGCTGGTCAACGCAGATCCATTTCCGGCCTTTTCGCGTAACCACTACCCTTGCTCATCCCCGACCCACCCCTATACACACACACATATATATATATATATATATATATATATATATATATATATATATGCAACAAACGCATATATTAAACAAAAGAAGAAAAAAACATCACACACCAATTGTCTCCATCCTATTACACGTACACACATTTTAACCCAACGTATACATACACACATGCACAAATCGTCCGGAGAAAAGACAAAATTTAGCTCGGAGGTACACGACCCTAAAAAACGAGATTCACCCCCAGCATCACTAACTCATCGCCCCTCATCCTTCGTAGAAAGTCACGTTGAGCCACGGTACTAGGGAGAACAAAATAACGAGATGGGGAGGGGCAGGGGGGGGAGGTCGTGAAATAAACGGGGATTGTTTTGACGAAAATGCCATCGGATCGAATTTCCCTCTTTTCACCCCACCACTTCCCTTCGTGTTTTCTATGTGTTTCTTCCTTTCTTCCTCTTTTTTCTTCATTCATTCACAAGGCTTCAGGCATTGTCCGAAGTTTCGATAAGAAATGAGAGAAAAAGAATAAAAGCATAAAACGAAGGGAGAAACGAATTCGAGACGATCGAGATGCGCGAATGAAATATTTAGTATATTACGTACGTATATTTCTCTAAGGCTTAAATGAAAAAAAAATGAAGTAAATAACTAAATTTTAACAAATCGTGAAATAAGTTATTGAAGAAGATGAAGAAGAAGAAAAAATACAGAGACAAATCTAGTTTTGGATAATATTTGATCGGAGGCGGGTGCGTGCGCACACTACGACGACGACGACGTGAGCGTCGATAGATAAATTTTTAAGCGCGCCTCATCGTATCGCCCGGTTTCTTCGTATGAAAAAAAATGAAAACAAAATCATCATGCGAAATGAAACCACATGAGCATCGATATAATCGTTCGTCATTGGCTTTCTCGATTGGTGAAGAAAAAGATAAAAATTGCCTATGTAGAAACAAAATTCCACGAGCAGTCGGAGTGCTGCTTGCTGCGAGAAATTAGGATTTATTATCAAACGAAGTGAAAACGTAAGAGAAAAATTTTTTTTTTTGTGAAATTTGAAAGAAAACAAAAAAACATGTGAGTTCGTATTTAATCGGCTTGATTAATGTATAAGCGAAGCGTGAATAATTGGTATATTTTGTGTAACGACTAAATGCGAATGATTAAACTCGCTTAGGAATAAAAATTTGACAACAAAAACGAACCGATGAAAAAGTAACACGAAAAAGAAAGAAAAAAAAGAATAAGAATACGAAACTAAAAATTCAAGCGCACTCGGTCCGGGGATAAATCCAGTAAATGAGACAAAAATCCTCCCGAATTTTTCCTCACCCTGTTATAACTCATAAACATTCATCGGGTACATGACGAGGGAGAGAGGAAGCTCCCCTGATAATGGTTGGGATTTTGCATTCTCGAAGCATTTTTGAATATTCGCCTTTTTTAATAAACACCATAAGAAATAAATAAAGAATGGTAAATTAAGTGAGGAGGAAAAATGTGCGATAGTGATGAAGAAAGTTGGATAAAGAGAATAAAAATATGAAATCGTTGGTTATCTTGCGAAGTTTAGTTCTAAAAAATCATGCCGAGCCGTGCGTTTTAAAAAATGTGAATTTTTCGTGATGCGACGCGGAGCGAATTCGAACAAAAAAACTCTTGGTATGGCACGAGAAAAAAAAGGGGATTTGCGAGTTTCATGTCTCTCTCTCTCGCTCTCTCTCGATGCAACGTTCCTAAAGGGGGCGCACGAATGAACCAACGAGCGATATATATATATGTATATATATACATATATATTCGTATATATATGTATATATATTGAGGCCCTCACTCTCGGCCTCCCGTCGAACGTCTGTATCGATCGTGGCGTTCGAGCCTCGAGGATAGAGAAGCGAGAGAGGAGCAAAAAAGAGAGAAAGAGAGAAGAAAAGAAAAAAAAACAGCAGCAGCGGCAGTGAAACTGCCGTGTGGCTGGGAGGGGTTGCTAAAAAGAGAGAACTTGTTCGAATTCGCTCGCAGCCCTGCGAGACAGAGCGTCGTACACGCACACAGCCACGCGCGCGCAGTCACCTAAACACGCGTAAAGGCACACGCGAAATGCCCAGTGACTCTCAAACTTCGCAAATAATAAGACCGAAAGGAAAATATGTATCGTAGGGATAACGCCAGTGTGAAGAATATGACGAGATAAACGAGTGGTACGAGAGAAACGACAATGCGAGAGACGGTTATAGTTTTAGACAAAAATTTATATACTTATATAAAACCCAAATGAGATTAGGCAAAAACTAAAACGGACTCGAAAGATATCGATCACATACTCTCACACACGCACACACACGAAGCAAAAAGAAGAAAAGAAACGAGAAAAAAAACGAAAATAAAATAAATTATATCCACAAATCACCCTCACAGCTATATGAAAATCGGTGCCAAAACTTTTTTCACGTTAACGAAAGAAATTTACAAAAATGGAAAAATGAGATGAGAAATAAATGTTAACGAGGACGAGGGATACACGGAGCGAAAAAAAAGAACTATCCTAAACTATAGAACGTGTTTTGCGCTCGAGCGTACGTGAACGTATGACGGGGGTTCGCTGTAATTTGTAATTTTTAACTTTGGTTAGAAAGGGAACACAAAAATGAGATTAAGAAAATGAAAATGCACCATTGCGAGACGACGAGAGGGAGTGAGAGAGTGAGAGAGAAAATAATAATAAATAAATAATTTAAAAAAAAACTACGATCCGAGCACTATACTGCGATATACGCATCCTTGTTATCCGTTCGCTATATACCTATATATTTATATATTTATCTGTATACATATATATCGTATGTCCGTCGGATCGTTCGTGCGACGATGACAGTGTAATCGATTCGCGCCAGACGAACGATTAGATTCGCAATTGCGAATCGTACACACAAAAAACAAACAGAGATACTATGAAACTTTAAATTCGATTCAAATCAGTTTTTGCTCCATAAGGAAAATAATATTGAATTTTACGCGGAAATAAACGATCAACGAGACGGATCTATTTGACCTCCGTGAGATCGCGAGAAACTAAAAAAAAAAGTAAAGACACGAAACAAAGAGAAAGAAAATGTCACAATTCACCGCCTGTTCATCATTCGATCACGCTCGTAAACACGCTTCGTACGTATCGTCGCGCGCGATACATCGAAGTGACGAAACGAGCGAGCAAACGAAAAAAGAAAGAAAGAAAACCATACACACACACTTACACACATACACGAGTTAAAAGCAACAACAACAACAAGAAGAAAAAAAAAGAGAGAAACAGAAAATATGAAAAGGAGACTAATATAAAACGAAAAATATGCATATATATTTTTACAACGGTCCCAAAACACGTCTCACACATCATGCACGATTTCGGGACAATCGTTTTCGGTATCTAATGATAATAATATAATATTTATAATAATTATAATAATGATATTTATGATAATAAATTATATATAGCCATGGTGCGAGAAGTGTGCTCCGTATAGCCAGTGGTCACTGACCGGTACCGTAGAGCCCGTCACACAAGCCGTACGGAGTACTGCAGCAAGTAGTTAGAGTCAATGCTGCCGCAGTCGGTGACGTCTGGCGGTTTTACACACTCGGCGCTCGCTCTATAATATATGTATAGCCTTCCTCTCGTTCTCGCGTTCACGCCGAGGTCATGATATTTCCGAGTTATAAAGTCTCTCTGTACACAAGCACGCCGTTCGGTTTTGTGCCGGCTGTACGACCGATCGCATATATATATATATATATATATATATATATATATGTATGTATGTATCGATCGTCACCGGAAGTGACCGCACTTTTGCATCGAAATCCAGTTACATATATATATATATATATATGTATGTACACTTCCGGTGTTGAACATATGGCAGTTATGTGTTGTGCACTTTATTTTCTCGAACGAAACAAAAAAATAATAAAAGAATATGTTGAACAAAAAAACGAAACTGTAACCGCTCCATCGTGACTCTCTCCGCGTTGACTCTCCGTACGCAAACTCCTCCAAAATGAAAAATAAAGAATTACAAAACTAATTATATTGTAACAGAAATTAACTATGGCTAATGAATAAATCGATCTAGAGCCGAATGAGCGAGAGAGAGAGAGAGAGAGGGAGGAAGGGAGGAAGATATAATAGATCGCAAATAGATCGATTTTTTTGTGCCGCGACGATACACGTGAACCCCCGCCATTCCCGAATAAAGAGATGCGAAAAGAGAGATGAGATGTGAAAAAGGGAGAAATAAAAGAAGAAGAAAGAAAACAAAACAAAATAATGTAATCGAAGTAATCGACAGCTGTAATCCCAATCTATCAGGGTTTTATGTATGTTTAACGGTAATGTAATACGGAAAAATATATATATATGAATAAATAAAATAAAAGAATAAAAAAATATATAAATATATATTATTATTACATATATATATATACACATATATATAAATATATATGTATATATATGTATATATATACATACGTACACACTCACTTATATATGTATATATATTACAAAATACATTATATTAATAAATAATATCATATCTGAGTCGCTCGTCTCAGAATAATTTTTCATTTTCGCCAATGATTCGAAAGTGAAAAAGACTGTCGTCCTTTCAAAATTCCTGACACCTCGCGGATTTCGTACTTTCCTTTCTTACAGAAAAGGGTTGTCCTCCCTGTCTAGCCGTTGAGAGACCCTGAAGGTTGTGCAACGGGATTGTCGACCGTACGAGACAGAGAAAGAGAGAGAGAGCGATTTTGCTACGGCTCTATCCACGAGGGCGCAGAACGGCAGCGACAGCAGCGATGGCGGTGAGCCAACGCCGGATCGATTTCGAAAGGCTCGGTGCACCTCTCGTAGCTACATATCTACATCTATATATCTGTATATATCCCATTTTCCATGCAAGTGTGTATTACTCCCGGCAAAATTTCCGTCCTTCCACCCTTCCTCGTCCTGCATCGTCAGCGTGTGTTACGTTAGGACTCCATCGTGGTTACGTGCAACAAACGCTCCAGACATGATCGCTGTTCACCAAGTACACGCATACGTATTATAAATTGGTATATATATATTTGCAGTATAGACGCAAAGAATCGTTCGCACGGGGATGTGGCATCGGGCTGCTACGGGAGATGTATAGCGTCGAAGAAAAACTTTCGCTTGTGTTAGGGGATGTATAGCGATGTAGAAGTGTTTTCGATCTCTCCTCCTTTCGCTCGTACAGCAGCCCGAGCACGCGGGGTTGCGTCGCTCAGTCTGGCGATGTCGAGGACCGCTCGGCTCTCTACGCGACGAATCTCTGTCTGGTCTGGAACGCGGCACGGTGTCGCCATAGCAACGTACCCAGGAAACCCAGCCACTATATATATCCATCTCTATCACCATCTCTCTCTGACTCACTCACTCGCTCACTCACTCGCTCACTCACCCTGTGCCAACATTCAACCCTCCCCCAACTCACACCACCGTCTGTCTCCGAACCCCTCCACACTATCACCTTGTTCAACCCTCGTCAGCTCTATCTCCCTTTCACCCTCGCATTTCCCTCCCTATAGACATATATATACGCCCCTGTGTTCACGCGGACCTCCGCGACTGCTCTCCCGGTTCATCCACCTCCCGGTGACTGTATACACAAACCAATACCACCCCTAAAGTATATTTGTGTGTGTGTGTGTTCGCCGCTGCATCGGCTGGCTGCTATCGCGGTAACACACACACATAAGCAAGCCGAAAGAACGAAGCCGGCAACCCTCGGCGTTCGCGTCTCGAGCTAGGATCTACCCTGGCCATGAGATGAGAAGAGAGGGAGGTCTGAGGCCACTTCGGTGTAGTGCGCGCCCCGCGAAATTTCCGGACCCAAAAACCCTTACCACGTGAGCAACGTTAGAGAGAAAGAACTTCCGGGATCGACTTGGTGAAGTTTTAAATTCAACGCGGTATACGTATCCGAGAGATACCCTGAGTTTCCGGCGCGGAAGGGTCGAGAGGTTGGGCTAGCAGGGCGATGAGTCGAGAGGATGGGTTTTACAGGATCAAATCGGAGTTTCCGACGATTTCTAAATCCTCCTTGCTTCGCGAAGACTAGGCGAGTACCCACGACCTACCCCTAGAGTCGTATACTCGGATGAGAGCGCAGATCCCTTCCCTCTCTCGCAAACCTCCCTCGGCTTTCGCATGCGGGCGTACGAGATCGCACCACCGTTTTAGATAAGTACGGACAAGTATATACTTCAAGGTTGCGTAGAAGATAGGCCGTAATAATATTTGAGGGAAGTGTTACGGGACGTTCGAATCATCGACCATTGGAACTTCGCAACGATTTTATTTACGCGCTTTTTCGTTACATTCTCATTTCGACAATTCGAAACTCGTCTAGCAACGATCCGTCGGTGAAACTATAGCTCGGTAGGATGTGCTCGCCGGTACGGCTCGAGGTACTCGTCCGGTTCATCCACCTCGGGGAGGCGCGCCGGGCGTCTTGCCGGGATGCCGCAGCGTCAAACAGCGCGGAGAGGGAGAGAGGGTGAGCGAGATAGAAAAGGACAGAAGCTTCGGTCGGTTGTTACGAGGGGTGAGAGGATTGCTATGCGCCATGCGGGAAGGGGGTTGTTCTCGCTACCACCAGTCACGCCGGCGAGCCGTCCTTCCGTTTCTCGAAATTTGCCCGCGACTCGCGATCGACGCGACGAGGACACGAAACTTTCCCCGCTCCCTGGAGCGACCGCAAGCTTCGATTCTCGTCGCGACGAAAGCCGCAAAAAAATCTATCCCCTCCTCGCACCACGTGGGTGAACGTACAAGGATGATGCTCTTAGGAGCTGATGCTATCGCTGTAACACACACCCCCAAAAGCACCGTCTTCTCTATCTATACATTGCATGTATATATATATATATATATCTTACAGCCCATCTGAGTCTTGACCTTCGCCAACCATCGACTCTCTTGCGCTGCTCACGGTTTTTACACTACCTCCCATCTTCCTACTCTATTTCCTCTCGCTATCTTACTCGACGTCGTAAAACGTCCCTAGATATTTCACGCATCAGCGAATTTTTTTTCTCCCTATACCACATACCAGACAATGTAGGGTCTCGCTGCACACTCTATCAAAGTTTTATAACTCACGTACTCTATCTTACCTATGTCCCGCTGTTGATACGCGTTATCACATTCTCCGTAATTTAATCAAGAGCTCTCGTGACTTTTTAATCTTCTCGCTCGTGGTCTTGCGCATTCCCTTTCTAAGAAACGGGATTCGTATTTTCTTTTTCACCCCTTCGACGTTAAGAAAATACGTTTTTTTTCTTTCGTTGAGTAAAGAGTCTTTTCCCAAGGTATAGAAAAAAATATGGCTGTAACGCGGATTGCGCTATAGGTATAATGCGCATCGTTCTGATACGCTTTGGGGTAGGGTTTCTCCGGATTTTCCTGCTACTGGCTGCTTTTCTCGTTGCCACGGCTTTTCTCTCTCGCGTCGCTCGCCCGGTTCGTCTACTTTCGTCCTGTATATAGTCGTATCCTACTCTCCCTCTGCTTTCGTATACCGTACAGAGCTCCTGGGTGCGACTGTCGAGAGGGTAGGAAATGTATATATATATATGTATATATATACATATATATATGACGGCGACGGGGTGCATCCACCCCATCGGACGGGCCCGGCAAAGCCGACGAGGTGCATGGCCGCTAGTTCTCTCGCCGGTAGCTCTCGCTCTCTCTTCAGCCGGATTCGAACTCTCTCTTCCCTCTCGACGAACCCCTCGCGAAACCACCCCTTGCGCAAGCACTAACTCCGTTCTCCTCGCTTTCTCTCTCTCTCTCTCTCTCTCTCTCTCTCTCTCTGCCTCTCTCCCTCGCTCTCGCGTTTCCAGCAACTCACATTTCTCTCGGCCGCATCTTTTCCACTGCTCCTCCACACCCACCTCGTAACTTCGAGAGACTCTTTCGGAGTTACATAAGATTACCGTCGGCCATAAGTCCTCGAGAACTTTTCCCTTTTTTTCTTAATTTTTTTGTTTGTTTTTTTTTCTACTCTCTTACTCTCGCCTCTCGTCCTATCCTTCTTTAATTCCATTTCGTTCACGCAAATCTTTGCCACCAATCGTTTTTGCCTTCGTCGGACTTTCTCCTCGTTTTCATTTATTTTTATCACCTTCCAGTAATGGGCATTTATATACTATTTTCATCCCTCTTCCCTCTTCTTTCCGTTATAATGTCCCGACTACCTGGTAAAGGAGACAAGCTCGAAAAAGAAAATCTTCGTGTTTTTCTGCGCTCTATCGCACGGGGTTGATAAAACGCCTATATTCGTCGTCTCTCGTTACATATTTTTTCTTCTTGCCTCGTTTCACGGTATATTCGCGCGTTTAATCGCGAGGGGGTGTGGTATCGATTAACGAAAAGAGCCGCCGCTCCGGTAATTTTCATGCAAAGGGAGAAGACGTGGAAAACGACGATAAAAGCGTGAGAGGGATGGAACAGAATGAGAGTGAGATGGGAGTAACCGGTGCTGCTGCTGCTGCTGCTGCTACTACTGCTGCTGCCGCTGGTGGTGGTGCTGCTGCTGGTGCTGCTCGTAAATAGCGGACCCTGGGACGTTGCCCACGGCGGCTCCGACTCTCTAACGGAAGGGCGTTCACCACGCTTCCAACCCGTCTCGGATAGCGCAAAGCTCGCATTCACCCTCACCCGCAAAACTCATACGTAAGGGTGTATATATATATATATATATATATATAGTGGATGCACACCCCATATAGATTTACATACACCAACAAACCGTATACAATGTACATACGCATCGTCCTTACCGAGCCGGAGCATTTCCCCCCTTAGCGAGAGATTCTAAATTATTCGTCTGGTGCTCAAAAGCTTCCACGCTTCGCATCCTTCTTTCGCTCATATTCCCATCCCATATCTTTCGCCCGTCTCTCCGCCATTCTTTTTTCTTTCTTCAACGCGAAATACTTTCTGTATATCGGTTTCAAATAGCGATAAATAATTCGTTCTCGATCCGCGAAAAGTATTCGCGAGCCGCAAACGCAAATCCAATTTTATCGTTTCTTGATAATAATTTTTCACCGAACGAGCACGTGTACGAGTAACATGTGCGGGCTCCCTACGTGGTGGGAAATTCAACGGTAACGTGGAGGGATGCAATTTTCGAGTGACCACACATAATTTTTTTTGGGGGAGATTTTTCGATACCGCACAGCACGACGTAACTCGCACCGATATTTTACAGTCCTCTGTGCCGGTAACACTGCTACGTGGTACGTGCAGGTACACCCTCGCTCCTTATACGCACGCAGGTAGGTCCAATTTTTATAACGCCCGCGGTGTGCACACGTCGAGTCTTAGACTTTATTGCAAAAACGCAACTGGCACGTACGACAAACATTGATATATCGTATCTTTAATATCCAAGTAAATGTTCTTTACCCACAAATTTAGCCGTTCAATTTTCAGTCTTGACGAATAGGTTATTCGTGACGGAATGCGATAAACTTTCGGTCGATAGTGACAAGTTTAGTTTGATCCAACTAAGATTTATTCCTATCTTGAAATGTTCGTCCATTCCGCGTTGTTACAAATGTAATTTTGGCTCGCAGTTCACAGACCGGTAATTAATAATTCGTACTCGGCATCAGTCGATGAACCACGGATGGGTACACTCACCCTCGAGCGCACTCCCCACCCTGCACACCGAGCCTGTATCGTCAATTACGAGGTTGCCACACACAGGCATCGGGAGAGCACAGTCATCGATATATTACAAGAGCAGCCAAGTAGATATAGCTCGTGCCGTTATGCGGTCGTCTAGCTCAGGGAAACCGGACGAAATAGAGGAGCGGCCCCTTTGGACTTTGAAGCTGTCGAAGTACACGCAGGGGTGGAAGGGATGGTTTTGAACGCAGAGTCCGTATCGTCTGTAAGTACCACGTAAAGCGAGATCCCCAATTCGTGGTACATACAGTTGGCTCGTGCGTAAGGTAAATTTAACGATTTTATCTACAAAAATCAAGATTATAAATGTTGTAACTTTTATTCTTCGGATCTTCGAACGTACGTAAGCACGTGCGATAACCAGTCGATAATTTCATAAAACTTCGTATACGACCCTTAAAGTTTGCAGCTCGCGACAAATAAATATCGACCGGCGATGGGAGAGGCCCTTTTCGACGAGAAACCAGTAACGTCGTACCAACTTCCCCGATGCCGGTCTCGTTCTCGCGTTAAACTCGCACTTTACGGCCCAACACGGTCTATGGCCTCTCCCTGGTGAACCAACGCGCGCGAGCCCCCCCCCATTTCTCATCCCTCGCCACCACACATTAACTATTGCTTTCTCACTCTACTTTAGTGCTACCATAACTTGGCATCGTAGTGCATTTCTAGCTGTGCAGGACGCGCGCTTTACACTATCGACGAGCCAACACGCCGTGGAATATCGATCAAGCTGCTCGAAGAGAGAGAGAGAGAAAGCGCATCAAACGTTGAAGCCGCACACACGACGTGACAGGAGTTTACCGTGCGCTATATACCCTTGCATGCTCTGCTCAGTGCACTGTAAAGTTCGCATGCGGCGAAACAACGGTAACAGAACCGCCCTGAGCTTCCCTCGTGCGTATACACGCACCCATGTACGCACGCATAACCAAGCCGAGATGCAAGAAATTCTACCTGGCCTATATTTTTTCCCCATAGCCATAAGTGATGCGACACGGTTATACACGATAAATTAGATTTTTTATCTTCTTTTATTTCACTCGAGATTAACATTAGTAGAAATTTGTTTCAATTAAGCATTTAGCTTTCTGAGCTATAAGAGGGGTTAATGCAGAATCGAGAGTTTCATTTCCATTGTCGTCGACGCAAGGAGACCTGTCCTGTGTATTCAAATGCGCTTTCAAACAAAAAACAAAACATTATAGTATTTATGCCAGAAGGCAAATTGCAAATTTATGCAAGGCATGGGGCTCTTTCTCTCTCTCTCTCTCTCTCTTACACACACGCACGGTTCTCAAAGTAAGAAGTCGTTGCTAATTATATTACTCGACCACTGTATTTATAATTCGACTTTTTTCTTTCGTATTTCGGCGAGCGCTACTTCCGGAATGGAAACGAAACGGAGAGCAAGAGATAAGCAACGTGATCTAGTAATGTATTCGTTGTGCCCATTTTTATGTAAATTGGATACCATTTCTCAAATGTAATAATAGACTCTTTTGGTATAACCGGAGAGCAAGAGCGTTCAAGGGAAAGGATAGGGGTAGGTCGGGGCCGCGGGTGTGGCGGACATCGGGGTTTCGCAAGGGTTGCTGACATCGTTCCATCCCCCTTATATAGCTCTCCTATGTCTGCCTCGGCCCCTTCTCTCCTTCTCTTTCTCATTCTGTCCTTTTTTCTATCTCCCCTCTCACCTCATCCCCCTCGTCGCGAATGATTTCGGCGCAGAACACAGATCGGCACTAACCCCTCAAACCTATCGCGCCCATCACCCTCGAAATCGAGGAACGCTAGGGACGAGATGTGGCGCGTCCTCGTTGAATATTTTAGGGAGCAATTTCCCAACCCTCTCGCAATACTACGGGGGTGGGATCGTCTCGTTATAAGGACGAGGAGTGCGCCACGTCCCTCGGCCAACAAAGACAATGAAATTAATAGACAAGGTGTCCTCGCCATTGCGCAAACGCCTGAGAGAAAATCCTTCGTACACAAACAACTACCCTTTTCCACATCCCCTTCGGCCAACGTTCCGTGTCTAATCGTACCTCTGACACCGGCTACTTTTCTCCCATGTATATCTATACGAATTATAGATATCCTCGCGCCTACAACGTTCCGTCGACCCATGGACGAAAAGAGGGATGAAAGAACGCTTGAAACAAGGGGGGTAGGTTTTATTCCCTTTATTCATTTTGATAACCCCGTTCGTGTAATATATGCAAAACAATTCGTGATGATAAACTTCATTAATCGATCGTTAATACTCATCCCATTGAACGGCAAATAAAATAATTGCCATAGTCTTACTTAAAATTCAAAATATATTAAAGTCGTAAATTTTTATGATCGACTATTTTATTCATCGTCCAAGTCTCGAGAACCATCGTTCATAGAAATAGTCTCGAGAAAAAAAAATTACAAATAAATGCGAGAACGTGAAAAATTCACGAGAAACACCGCGCCATTTATTTCCCGGTTTCATTTTATCGTAACCGCTCGGTTTACACTTATTTCTTCCGTCGCGAGGAAGGAAAAAAAGAAAAATCGTTTCGGTATTAAAGCGAGATAAAGCTTTCCAGTGGCCGTACATTTAATCACGGTGGGGTACAGCGCAGAACGAGACAACAACGCGACGAGACTTGGGGGAGCAGCTTGCGCGAGAAGGAGGCTTTTCTGCAAATGCACGAGGATGTATAAAGAGCGACGGTAGACGAGAAGTTTTTCGTCAAGATATACAAGGCGAACGGGGACAAAGAACCGCGAAGGGAAAACGTACTCGAACGGGGGTGCGAGGAGGGCTGGAAGAATGATCGCGGGGTGGCGGGAGGAACGCGAAATTACAGGAGAGTATAATAAGAGTTGTGAGAGAATGAAAGCGACCCTTGAGAAGGAAGTCGTCGAGTTGGGCGGGTGAAGAAGGGAGGACCGAGGGCGTGAGTATACGGAGTCTAATGAGTTTAACGAGAAACGCGCGTCTCTGACGAGAAAAAGGAGAAAGGGCGAGTCGGCGTAGTCATCGCCGAAGAAACGAAGGGAGTTTGTTCGCTCTACTGTAGATTTTTAAACATGACCCTATGTGATTTTAGCAACGTTCATATGAAAACACGTCGGAAAACGAGATTGCGAAGCGTTGCTTCACGCTCGTCCTACGTGAGTGTAATAATTCCAAGTATGGCCTCACGACATCTGTGACATTACGAACGAGAAGGACAAATACGAACGATGCACTTCTTTCTCTCTCTCGGTTTTCGTCGTTTCTTTTTCATTTTCATTTTTTTTGTGCACGCATCACTCGGCAGGGATAATAAGAAGCAGGTGGTGGCGCGTGCTTCGAGAGCCTTTTGCTCCATCAGTCTCCGTCCCGTGAATCGGACCGAGGCAAAAAAAATAGCAGGATGCAACGGAGTGTGAGCGAGCGAGAGAGAGAGAGAGAGGAAAAAAGAGAAACCCCCATCGGCAAAAAAGAAATGAGAGCGAGAGAGAGATAGCGACAAGGGAGTATCTCCGTCCTGTGTTTTCGTAATACACGCTTTTATTTCTCAGCTCAAACGACGCTCGTTTCACGAAAATTGAGCCATTTGTGAAGCGACAAACACGTACCGCGAACAAAAATAAGAAATTTTCATACTTGCTGGGCTCGTCGCAATTCCCCCAATTCGCGAACGTATTATATATATAAATAACTTCGTTTCGACTTTACGAAACAATCTTTCTTCTTAGTTAATAATTTCTAACCGAGACGTTCTTCCAGTAGAGCAATCGCGAAAAAAATACGCGGTCATCGTTCTGCCAATTTGTCCACCGAATGTCTATTTACCGCCAAATTACAGCTGCACAATATACATTAACTACCCGCAAATAACATAAATTTACAAGACGTAAAAGAGGAACGAGAAAAAAGAGAGAGACAGGGAGGATACCGCCTGTTGTTCGCCGTTGGTCACTGCCCCTTCGATTCTCGCAACCCCTCCCGTGGCAAAGTAGACGCACGCGCGTCTTCGCAAAACGCACGTCTGTCTAGCGCCCCGAGAGACAACGGACAAAAAAGGAAACCATAATGATAATAATGCCGTGGAAAAGACGGTAAAGGAGAAAGACAGGATGATGGAGAAATAATAAAACAAATATATACGAAGGAATAAAGAAAGAAAAAAGGAAGATGAGAGAAAAACGAAAAAAAAGATACGAATAAAAAAGAACAAGGGGCGTGTGGGTCGTTGCTTTTCGAGGACGACGGAATATAAGAGAGTGCCCGGAGAGCACCTGCCACGCGCACTCGGGGCACCCGCATGCACATGCGATGAACGTAGCGTGCGATGCACCAGCAGCTCGTGTCTCTCGTCTCGTCTTTCTCCCTCTCTACCATCGCTCTCCTCCTCTTATCGTTTTCGCCCTTCTCTTTCTTTCCCTACCGATTCTGTAAAACGGGTCCTGGGCCACGGTTGATGGCAGCGCCGGTACGTCGGGGCGCACGTTCCTATACCAAAACGTTATACCTCGGGGAGAGAAAGAGGAATAAGAAGGGCAGGTGTTACCGGGGCGGACTCGCAGTCTCTGTCTCTCTCTCTTTTTTTCTCTCTCTTTTCCTACGTCGAACCCACCTCTTCGCACGTTTTCGTTCGTACGCTTCGCAGCTGCCTCCCACCTGGAACCATCGAGACCACGGTGGTTTTTCGTTCTTCGTTCGCGATCATGATCATGGCGATCGTTTTCGTAGCGGCTGTTCGATCGGTGTTAGAACTGGATGGAAAACGCGTTCTCTTTGAAAATCTCTCACTCTCTCTATCTCTCTCGTACTAGGCCAACTTTTAAGAACAAAAGTAAAACGATCTTCTTTTTCGTTCGGACGAAGCGTGCCACGTAAAAAGAAAGTACCAATTGCGGAAGTAACAAACGTGCAGCACCGTGTACCTCGCGGGGCGGTAAACTCGGCCTGCTGTTCGCTGACACGAGCCACACGCGACTCACGCGAGCCCTTTCGCCATGCGTTCCCTTTTTTTTCTTTCTTTCATTTATTTTGTAATTATTTCAAAGACGATGTAAGATATTCGGCGAACACGAGGGGGTAGTTACGAGACTCGTAACATTGTCGAGCAGCAAGGAGGAAAGATCCGAAACGCCACGTGATTAATTTGAATATGAGTCACAATTACGCGTCCAATTTTTTAATTTAAGCCATTCTATTAAGATTCGTATCTGTGACTACGTATAATTATTACGGAATGATCGCGAAGGCTTTTCAAAACTATTTGAATTCCCCTCGTGGAGCTCAATTTAGTGACCGAAAAAACAAAATTCTTTTTCGTGTATATAGCTAAAATCGCACTCGGTCGTTCCCCCACTTTCGTGCTCTTAAATGCCAACCCGAGGTATTCTCGAAGACGCGCCACGTGCCATCGAGAATACACACACGGACGTGAACCTATCTACGTGCGGTTCCTTGCCCGTGAATACGAAGGAAGCAAATGGTCGTCCGGCTGTGCAGCGTCGATCGACTCGTTGTCTCGGTCTCGCTTCGTCTCTCACTCTCGCAGCGTATGACACCTGCCCGATTAAAGCTCACGAATATACACCCATCGAGTAGAAATTTCCTACAGCAATGATCTAAGGAACAACGAGGTTTCATTGGGTTTTAAAAATACTTAAAAATTATAATCGAGCAATGCGTATATTTTATTTATTTCGTTGTTTGATTTTTTCAAGAAATATCGCGAGAAAAAAGATTATTCTCTCGAAAGGATTTATCGAGTCTCCGTTCGGTCTTTCGTGTCTGTCTCGTTCCTCGTTGTTTTTGGTCCCTCGTGCAGGAATGATGAAATCCTCGAGGCGAGGATCGTTCTCCTTTGTTTGTTGCGAACGGAGAAAGAGAGGGAGGCCAGACGGAACCAGGTATACAGACTCGGTTTTCTTCCCTTGCCCGGGACCCAAGAGGACAGACAAAACTGTACAACGACGAGAACCACCGAATACAAGAACGGGAGAGTCAGGTATCGAAAAATTTCGATATACGCGATGAAGGAGATACACTTACGGTGTGCTAGTCGCCTCGAGTGACCGCGATATCTCTGGCAAAACGAGGCGCGTATGTTTTTAGCTCGGGAGATGCCTCAATATTTTAAAACCATATTTTGTACTATTTTTCGAAAAAAGAAACTGATAAATAAAGTTCTTATTACTAAATTGATAAATTGAACTATTTCCGTTTATATAAAAAATTCCAAAATGAAATGCATCGAATGAAAACGAGTCTCGCATTTTTATCATTTTTGGTCTTTTCCATAACTGCATGGATGTACGATCCGCATTGCCCCAAAAATTTGCAGGTAGACCGAGCCACGAATGGAATACATACGCGGAGAGTAAAACCGTACGAGAGAGAGAGAAGCAGAGAGAAACAGAAAAAATGAAAGAGGGAGAACAAGACAGAATGAGTGCAAGGGAGAGAGAGAGAAAGGGTAGGGATATACTCGTATACACGTCGAGTAAGCCTGTGAAACGTTGGATCGTTCGGCGCTGCCGGTAGCAACGACCCTGGATGCATCGACTCCTAGGGGTTGTTCGGCGACAAGGGTGAATGAGGCGGGTGCGGTACGGTGATGGTATTGACACATTCGTACGTATACATATATCTATACCCCAAAAGTCTCTTTGAAAATAAAAAAACGGACGTTAAAAAATTAAAAATTTCTCAAGCCTGTCACGGAGAAGAATGAAATATCTTCTCAATAACTTCAGCCAATTGACTAAAGTCACGGTATAAGTTTGGAAAATTTGACGAGGGGTCTACCACTGAAACTACCCTAGAATACTAAAAACGCGGTTGAAAAAACTTCCCAAATTTTCAAATTCCAGTTCGCAAAGTTCAACCGAGGCAAGTTTTTTTTTAAAAACGTCTTTTCCAATACATACTACGACAGATATCATGGAGGACGACGAAGACGGCGAATTGATCCGGTGTGACGAGAGTAAGAGTGAGAGGAACCGAATGGAGTTGTGGGGTGAAAGTGTGGAGGTTACTAATACACAGGGACTGCAGTGTATACAAGTTGGTGAGAGTTTCGAAGCCAGCGTCGACTGTGTGGGGGTAGCCAACCACCCAACACCCTGCTATCAGGTTGTCTCGCTCGCTCCTCAAGGGAGAATCTCGCAGAGACACGGAGGTTACGCGAAGAGCAGAGCGAGCACGAAGTCGTCCAGTAGTAGTGGTTGTACCAGAGCATACGCGCGCGCATCCACTCACACACACTTACAAAATATATATAATGCTAGCTAGTTTTGTCCATCTCACTCGCTCATTCCCAGTTTTCCTAGATTTTTCTATGTAGCCTGCGTACTTCTCTCACCATTCAACATCCCCCGGACGGTTTTTCATCGTTCCCTCTCTCTCTCGTCCCCTCCCTCGTCATTTTTCCGCTGTTCTTATAGATATACCGACACATATTTCTATTGCTTTCTCTTTCCCTCCACTTGTACCGTTGCAACTTCTCCGAGTTCTCTCAGCTTTCTCGCACTCTTTTCTTCCATCCAACGAACGGGGCTCTCTCCCTCCGACTCTCCACTGCTCCCCAGCACGGTACGTACCCGCTTTCAGCCCCCTGAGTCGATGCTCTCTCTCGCTCTCTCGCTCTTTCTCTCCATCTTTCTTTATCTCATTGCTGGCTCTACTACTGGCAAACCGACTCGCACATTGCCGCTGCTCCGCTCCCGCTCTCTGACTCTACTCTCTTCGGCCCTCCGCGCGCGCTATTGATCCCGCAGCATCCACCGCGAAATAACGGCGTACGCCCGCCGACACGTTACTCGCACTGGTGTGTTGGTGGTGGTGGTGGTGCTGCTGCTGCTCCCCCTGGTCTCAGCTGTATGGGTGGATTTTCTATGTGGTAGTACGAACGATCCGTAAAACAGACGAGCGACGAGGGAGAACAAACGTGTGCAACGTTGCGATGCAACGCTGCTATACGTACGCACACATATGTATAGACACACACACACGCATATGCATACACGTTTTGCCGTCAACCATACCGATTTTGCAAAGCCTTCCAGGCCTTGGTAAGCTGTATCGTTCGCTAAGGGAGCTCCTCTACAAAGCGGTAACTACGTTTCGACGTGCGCAACGGACGCAACGCGATTCATCCACGACTTTTACCATCTACGATATTGATAATGAGCAGGGTAAGTTTAATCCAACGGGGGATCGTTAAAACCATTTGAATTACGAACGTAAAACTTGATTTTTCAAGAAAACTTCGATGCTGACCCGCATCACCCCAACTTTCCCGATTTTTCGATAAAGCTTGTTGGGAGCTCGGGGCAATGAGGGTCACGGGTGGCAATGCGGGGTAGTCAAAATCATACTTTGGCATCGGGAGAACATGATATCGAAGGAGCTTGCAAGAGGTATATAAGTGGGAAAATTCGGTGTATTGCGGGTAACTCGAAAATTCTTGATATCTCGGTATGAGAAATTGTACTTTGTATCGTTAGATCATAATATAAAAAACGAGTATAAGTAAAACAAAATTGTTCCATTGGTGGAACATATTTATGAATTTTAAAGGCTTACCGAAAATTAAACGCGAGAGAATTCTTCGCTTCAATTTATCGCTGATGAAGCAAATAACCATATTTATGACAACGAGAGATGCTGGACAGCGAATATTCGAGCCATTCGAAAATTTCGAGCGAGACGAGGCAGGCAATAATAGAGGGAGAGGGAGAGAGAGAGATAGAGAGAGAGAGAGAGAGAGATAGAGTAGTGAGATCGAGAGCTCCCAACGGGTAGAATCCGGGGCGTGTGGCAGATGCTCGTTTCATGCTCCTACGGTTCACGCGCTAAATTCCGGAGAGTGCCCCGTACTGTTTGGGTTCTATACATAAGCGCGGGGGTGACGGGGATAAAGGGAGGAATTTACTTTCGCCCATGGGACACTTTCGCTATCTCTGTCGCTCTCTTGTTCTCATGCGTTTGGTGTATAACGCAAGCTCGCGTACGTTGTTAATTTCAAGACTATGTAATAGCCGCCTGTATGCAAGAGAAGCAGAGATAAATACTACGCTCAAAACAAGCAAAGTGTATAGGAGCTTGAAACATGTCGGACTGCCGGGAGTTTCGGATGGTGGATTTCCCGACCGTTGAACAACTCTAGACTTTATGGCGTGGCACTGAAATATATTTCTCTCGTTCCTCGTCTCTGCAGCTCTCCGTCACTCTCACCTCACTGTGCGAGCCACTCGCGCCCTCTGTCTTCTGCTCACTCTGGTAATTGGCAATGATTTTCGTTCACGGTGTTCACGAGCTTCGCTCGTCTCACGGTACGATTGAGGATGAAGGTCGTACAACAAACAGGTCGAAACTCAAAGAATTTATCATATATACATATTTATTTGTTATTCGATAAGAAAAAAAGTACGGGGTCGATGATATCGGACAAATTAAACAAAAAAATAACGAAAATAAACCGTAAAGACCGATAATAAAATAAAAAAATGAACGAATATCGTAGATGTAGAAAGAATAAATAATTATTTCATCGAACGTCTATGTTGGCACGTACCCTCTTGCTCTTTACCTCCTGCGGCATTCTTCGTATACATAACGGGCGACGGTTGACAAATTAGCATAACAGGGGGAATCGACCCAACCGCCGAGTCAAGCCCCGAACGTCGAGTCGAGATATAACCCCCTGCCAGGTTTCCACTGGCGTCTCGAGTGCCAGTTAGGCATCAATGCGACCTAAGATCTGATATAACGCTCGTCCTGAACCTCGTACGTACTACTACTAACGTCATATCCAACCCCACGACGAAAGCCACCCCTCTCCTCTTGTCTCCCGATCTCACCCTCTCCGTTCCCTTCTCATAATATATATTCCCGTTTTATCTGTTCGTCCTTTTTTCCATGCCTTCTCTCTCCTCTTTTATCATTTTCCATATATAAATAACCAACCCTTTTCCTCTCCCAGACCTCTCGAGTAACTCGGTTACCAGAGGAATTGGCGTAAAAGAAAGATTCAACGATGAGTCTAGATTTTTGTGATTCAACATCAGGGTAGTCGTTTTTCCCGTTTTCAGCAAATTACAAAACCTGCTTGCATTTATTTCACAGATTTAAGGAACGTAAATGAAACGATGTTCGATATAATATATTTGACTTAAAATATTCGTATTTTCATATTTTATTCGACGGAAATTTGCAGCGCGTGTGTGCAAAAGGTATCAGCGTAAAGAAGAGGAAAAGATAATTTCTTGATTATTAATATTTCTTGATTAAAGAAGTCGAATTCCCTTAAAACTTGTCCATTTTATTTATACAGGGACACGAAGATACCGGATTCCCTTGTAAATTCGAGCGTCCCGGGAAATATAATATGTCGTGCGGACGTGCTATATTCGCGGTTCTTTTGCGATCGAGTTCCGTCAAAGTTCAACGACCGGACTCAAACTCTCCTGTTCCTCTCTCTCTCCGCTAGGTTTCCCCGGTACTTTCTCCCTGGCAGCTCCAGCTCTCCGGATCTCCCGCACAACTGTCGAGCTTTTATAAATCAGTCAAAGAGTGGGTAGAGAATCCGGAGCTCCACCTTCTTTCCCCTCTCCCGCTTGCTCTATCTTTCTTCCTATATAGTTGATCGATTATTCTTCCTTGCTGGAAAAAATATCAATATCCATTTAGCGGAAATGGAGGATATTATCCAATTATGTAAACGAAGTGTCTCCATAAGAGCTTCTAACTCCGTTTCTTTTCATCTCGTTATCAAGCCTTATATTTTTTGATTTTTTGTTCTTAACGAAAAAACGAAACGTTTAAAATCGTGCCTCCAAGAAAATACAGGGAATCAACGAAAGTAAAGAAAATTCCTCGACGTACCCTCCGTAGAAATAATAAGGCAGTCGTAAGATCGCACGTACCTCCCTTCTTTACCCAGGATTTGCGGCAGTTCACACTCCTAAGTTTATATAAAAATCTGAGAATAATAGTGATTCGACCAGAGGTCCGTACCGGCCGTATACCGCTAAGGTGCACGTACACTCCGTGAAGGGGTTGGCATGTGAAAATATCGCGTAGAGCCAAGATTTGCGGCGGTTATCGGAACGGCGTTGGTCATGTCGGATGCAGCATCCAGAGAGTAGTCGTCGTCCACGTAATTTATAAGAGCTCCGAATAGATATGTGCGGCTCTCTCTGGTTTCCCGGGACGCGAGCGCCGTTGCTGCGTTTCGATGCGGTGTACTCCGCACCGCCGACGAGGGTTGCTGCTCCGCACTACTCTTCCGTTTTCTCTCCCTCTCATTCTCTCTCTCTCTCTCCCACACACACACGCACACACACACACACACAATCACTCTCTCTTACAGCCGCTCGCGCATATACACAGGCAAGCTTGGATCAGAGGACGAGAGGGGTTGATACGAGGATTTTGCAGCAGCCGGGTCCTGTGTACCAGCGTTAGCAGCAGCAGCAGCAGGCTGGTAGGCAGGGGTGTAGCCACCGCTCGGTGCATCGAGAAGGGGTGGCTCCGTGTGCTTCATCCCGCTATCCCCGGGTCAGTGGCCTCCGGTAACATTGAACCACCCCGTGGTGCAGTCACGGGCGAGTGCAAAGCGCACGCGCCGAAACTCTCCGCCGGTCCGCGTACACGATGTCAGAGCTCTGCGCGAGCGGGCTGCGAGAAACAAGCCGCCATGAGGAGTCGCGGCAACTCTCCTCTTCCTCCTCCACCTCCTCTTTCAACCCTCTTCCGCTTTCACCCTCTTCGCTCTCCTCGCCTAGCGTGGAAAACGCGCGCGCGCCCGCGCAACGCCCTCGTGCAATCGAGGTTCCTGCACGCTTCGCCGGTACTAACACGAGGGCCGGATGTCCTCGCCCTTTTAATTCGATCGTGCAGCTTAGCTCGGGGGTAACTTTATACATATCGTAGGGATACCTTACGCGTCTATGGAAAAAGGAAACAAAATAAAATAACAACAACAACGTGTATAAAACAGTGCTTAGCGGCACACGACGCAGGTTGCCGGAGCCATCGCGAATGGAATGTGGAGTTACAATACGCGACGGCGGCAGCAGGGTCACCGCACCCTCGGGCAAAGGTGATTCAGCTGCTTCGGTGCGAGCGGAAAGTATACGTAATCGTTCGAGGTTGTCACGCTACGAGCAACGATATATACCGACTCGCTCGATCGTCCGTTGTTATTATTGATTTTCTCATTCTAAATACGTACCGCTTATAATAAATTACAAACCAATTGCGTTGAGCTCGTTTATTTGTGTAATAATCGGAAAACTTTGGAAAAATAAAACTTGTAAAAAATTACACTTATACGGCGTCCATTACTGAGAAATTTTCCATCCTCCCCTTTCTCCCTCCGTCCTCTAGGGGTCTCGCCGTGGTGGGTGCGAAAAAAACCAGAGAAAATACAGAAAGTTGAACCTGGCTGAAAGAAAACGTTCACCAAACGAGGATCGCCGAGGGGTTTTCATAACGACTTGGAAAATTGGCGTCAGAAAAAGAGGGGTTGGCTCGCAAAAGTTTGCACCAGTTCCTACGTCTCTCGCTTCTGCTGCTGCTGCTGCTGGTGCTTGGTGCTGCTACTGCTGCTGCTGCTGGCGATCGGTGAGCTCGGGTAAATGGCTTATCGATCGCGTTATTATGTGGAAAATTGCTGCTGGCGGCAGTGTGGCATGCCATGTAGGAATATAGAAACGCTGGGGACTTATATAGGCGAACGTCGTCGTCATCTCTCTCTCTCTCTCGCGCGCGTTCGTTCTCTCACCCCCTGTATTCTCGTCGTGTGGAAAACGAGAGGCGTATACACCCCTGATGCCGATGGTATATAGACCTATAGCTTCGCGGGTGTATACTCGGTCGCTCTCGTGCACCGAACTCTACTCTACTCTAGTGCTTCAACTAGTCGATTGTTCTAGAAGCGCGACGACGTATCTCGACGACGGCGAGCCGGAGGGTCGCAGGGAGAAAGGGGCAATGTCCTCATTTCCGAGGAGGCTCCGCTGAGCCCCTATTATCTATACGTTCTACTATTACCAGTGTGCTAGCAGCGAGAGAGAGAGAGAGTGAGTGAGAGAAAGAGAGGGAGGGACTGAGAGGGGTAGAATTTTCTCCATGCCACCAGTTTCCCGCTTCCACGCGCCGCTACGTACAAGTTTCTACTCTACGAGGTATAATATTTATCCCCGTGGCTTTTCTCGCCAGCGTTATGGCATATAAAAAGAAAAGCGTGATGCTTCATAAGAGTGTGCAACGAGGACAGCTTACTATCACAGTCGTATCACTATGGGGATGATGGGCTCTTTCCCACCCCCTCGCTTCTCCTTTGCGTTATTTTACCCCCATCGTTCTATGAAACAATTCAATGATTACCGCCAAACGGGCTACTTTGAACAGATTTTAGAAGTTTTTCGTAGGTAACTTGTTTTTAACATCCTAAATTCCAACGTTTTTGGCTCCAATAGACCAATGTGTTTTTTGGCTATCAAATGCATAAGAAAGTCAAACCCCCTAACCCCCGCATTATTTTTTATATATTTTATAAAAAGTATCAAAGTAACCACGAGTGAGGGGTTTCTTTGACAAGGCATTAAAATGTTATTTATATCGAAGACCCAAAGCGTAATGGTTACTTTTGACATCATTTAAACAACAACACATTTAAACCATATTTTGCCGCTCTGTTAAAGTAGCACCAAAACCTGTCAAAGTTACCCGTAATGTCAACGTAAAACCCCGTTTTACTGTATGCAATCCTCGACAACGCTTTTCGCTCTTTCCTCGCGACTATCACATATGTTTCCGATATTAACGGTGCCGTTAGTAATTCGCACCCTTACATGCACCGTCGATGCGTCGTGATCGTCCAAAACCCCCTGGTAAATAACGCGAGGGAGAGGGATACATATATGTTTCCTGCGGGAAAAACAAACTGCGATGCCCCGGTAAGCACCAAGAGACAAATAAATGTTATACGTGAACCGCGTGCATGCGGCACCCTTGCGCATATCTTTCGTTCGTGCTCTTACTTTTACTAACGGTGGTTATAACCTTCTCCGCTCCTGCTACTTCATCCTCCGCATCATGGGTCCGGTTGATTAATGCTGGGGGATGAAACTCCGTGCCGAGAACCTTTGGCTCGGAGTAAACTGTATGGACCCACGTTACATTATAGTCAATACTGCCTGTAATAACGAACTGGGAAAGAGAGATCCCTCGGTTCACCCTTCGCCCGGGGATCCATGCTCCCGATAATGCCACACAGCGATGAGAGGAAAAAAAAGTGCCAGCCAATGGATTCTTTTAAAGGCATGTGCTGGAGTCCCACAGCTGTAGTTGCGTAATATCGAACCCCTCACCGATGAAAATCATGCTCTCACGTGGTCATGCTTCCATAGGCCTGGGAACCGTCATACCCGCGTGTGGGGATAGTTTTTTTACTTTCTTTCTTTTTTTAATCGTCCTTGCGACGTTCCACGGTGTTGTCTGCCGCTGTGCCGATAAGATAAAATCGGGTGAAAACTGCGAAGTAGCAACTTCTGCAATCGCGCCATCGAAGCTTTCCTTAGGGCGTAGAATCATCCACTTGGCATGCGGGGGTCGGTTTTTTCTGCTCGCGTATCCCGTAGATTCGGGAACGAAGCCTCGAAAATTGTCAAACTTCTTATCTAAAGGATGTTTTATGCGCGATACGACAAACTAGCGAAGATGGGAATGCAAGAGTCACAGTGCCTCGCGCCGAGGGTGAGTTTTGAGGTAAAGCGAGAGAGCGAGAGAGAGAGATAGAGAGGGAGAGAGAGAGAGAGAGAGAAATTTAGAGAAGGCAGTGACGACGCGGAACCGCGCAACGAATGAAGATCGATTCCGAGTCTGGGTCAGCCGAGGGCGTTCACCCCCGTTGCAGCCCGGGAGAGACACTTCGGCACACTAGGGTCGTAGCCGGGGATTCGGCGGGGTAGGTAGAGTTGTACGTATAGACTAGTTTCTATCCTACGTACTCTCTGCTGCTGCATGTGCGATATGCAGCTATGGCCTGCGACAAGAGGGTGAAACGAGCGGGACACTCCCTGCAGCCTCTGCTGGCCGCATGGACGATCGAGTCACCGTTCGGACGCGTGTAGAAAATTCAGAAACTACCGATCGTTTCTGGAAGCGATGGAACAGCGAAAGCTGAATGAGAAATGGCAAGTCCATAAACTCTGAAAAGGACGATACACTAATTTCTACGATCGTGTATTACATTCGAATAAAACGGGGTAGCTAAAGTCCGATGACAATTATTGCACCAACAATCTATTTTGTTAAATAAAATCATTACGAAGAAAAAGACGAGTTCTTGTTTTCAATTTAAATACGAATTTATGGGGCGTTCGTAGTGCAGGAGATGCGCATGGGACTGCCAGATCTTCCGCTTTAACCTGGCTGCGAATAGTAGCAGGAGCGAGTCCTGGAGGACGCGAGGTGAATGATCGACAGGGTGGCACGTGACCTTTTGCACGAAGGGTAACGCGCCGGCAAGGGTTGCCCACGCGGGGTTGCTGTGGCCCATGAGGAGCTAGTGGGGGTGATTTGATATAGATGGTGGTAGGGGCGCGGGGGAAGGAGTAGAGAATATACTTTTGCCACGACTGCGCCGACGAGGTTAATGTACGTCCCTACCTACTTCGGTTTCGAATGCATCGTTCGTTTCCCATTAATTGGTACTCGACATAAGCTTATAAACTTCTCCTCGCTTGACCATCCCTCCGCTCGAACACTTACTTTCATCGAATATATTGAACCATGACGTTACCAAATTCCCACTTTGTTAATCGACTTCCGGGTATTTCTTTCGATTTAGAGAGACGATATCGGGGATAAAACCCAGAATAAGTATAGAGCTGACACGAGTCGTAACGTTTCAGCATGTCGAAACGTTGGAAAGGAGCGACTAGATTTTCAATTATTTATAGAAGCGATATCTTTGTGCGGTCTACACCCCAAAGACAAAGCTAAAAAGGTAATCGATACAGTGCTTGCGAATAACTCACGTGCACCCCGAGAGCTTTGATATGCGGCGCCGTTTGATTTCCGACAGTCGGAGTATCGGGGAAACGTTTGCTATGGTACGACTATACCGATGTTGCTGCTGCTGCTACTGGAACGTTGAAGCTGCTGATGGCAGCAGGGGTGACTGCGAAAATGAAAATCGATTCTCGACGAATCCAAGGAAACCTAGAGACCAAGAAATTATGACGATGAAATATTTATTATGTATTAACTACATTATTCAATCGTCGAGGAGTTGAGACATTTTCAGTACAAAACGTAATTTATTCGTGAAATATTTAAGGGATGGTTTCGATCAGATTTGTTACCGAGGGAGTTGTCGCGATAGTACCAGGGAACGCGATAGAGGCGCCACTCTCTGGAATGGTACAATACCACCAGGAGTCGTTGAAATTTCAGCTTCGCAAAATATCGAGACCCTGCGTGTTATTAGTTTGTAGAAAATATAAATGCGCGAAGTAGCTCAGTTGGAAATTAAAAAGATGTTTTTATTTTATATCACTTATCATGAAATGCTTCAGTTAGCTTTATCTATTCTGGAACAGATGGAGCTACGTGCTCTTATCAGTAGATAGGTAGACTTTATTTGTCGTTTGTTTACTATTCCTACGGTGACGCTAGTTCCTTGTTCTGGCGCTGGTATGCTGTGGTGCAGCGACTGTTTCGAAAGCGAGACATGTTTGCCACATATTGTAGGATAAATCTTAGGCCAAATGAACTATGACACGATGAGAGACTGTTTAACGTTAAGATAAAACAATAGTTATATCTTTATTTAATGGGTGCACACGTTGCTCGGTGGAGGCTCTCCAAGAGAGAGAAACTTGTCGTTAGGTTAGCGGGTAGCCATTTCCCTCGAGCGCTACCCCTAGCTTGTGGAGGAACGCACAACTAAAGGTAAAGGCGAGTTCGGTGTGCGAAAGCGGTATTATTTGCGATGTGAAACGTGCTGTCGTATTTTACTGAACGTTAGCAACAGGACCTCGAAGGATCGCATGATTACAAAAATATAACAGAACGATCCTTTAAGATTTGGTTTTAAATTAGCCACGAAATAGTTTGTGGTTTTGAGTGCAGCTGCAGGTAAATCGAGTGCGCCGTATTGAGTTATAGGTTTTCGGTTATTTTGCGAAGGGTGATAATGAACGAACGACCGATTTAACAAGTGGCATTCTTAGGGGACATGCGAAAGACAATGTCATAGGCGTTGGCTAAAAGTTGTACTATTGAAATTCTTACGGAGTGCAAATGTAAAGTCGCTTTCCGATATGGCACTCTCGTCGTTCAGTGATCAACCTGCGATTTTTCGTCCTCGGACCCATTATATAAAGTTCATTATCTCCACTCGATATTGACATTAAATATTTGTGCTGGAAAGTACATATCGTATCATAGATAGACGGTTATCATGACTTTCCACCTATTGATGTTTTCTATGATTTCGATTTTTATTTCGTGAATTGCACGCTAGATGTCGCCCCGTGTTAGGGTATACAAATTTCTGTTTTATCTACCGTTGTTAACTTGGTTATTTTCTCAGCAGTAAATAATCACGTGGCGAACAATCGGTATATTTCTATTGCATCGATATGATTATTTTTACTACAGATATGATTTTGTATATTTTTACAGAAATTATTCTAAAATGGCTTACTGGCTGGGTATATTCTTAATTGGATTTGTCCTATTGGTCTGCGGTCTTTTGGCGAAGAGTCTCTTCTGGCCCGGCAAACCTAATAGAAGCATTAAAAATAAGCATGTTGTGGTAAGTTATATTGACCACAAATATTCTCTTTATTTTGGAAACTAATAATTGGACTCTGGAGACATCTGAGAGTAATTGAAATACAATAATAAATGTACCTCAGGTGACAGGAGGATCCAGTGGAATAGGAAAATCAGCTGCGATTATTGCAGCAAGAATGGGCGCCCATGTGACAATTATCGCTCGTGATGTTGAGAAGCTTAAAACGGCGAGATTCGAGATTGCCGAAGCTTGCGTCGACAGGGATACGCAAAGAATAGAATTTATTTCTCTCGACGTTAGCGACACGTACGAAAATATCGAAAAAGCCTTCGGCGAGCTGGAAAAAACAATGGGTCCAATTTACATGCTGATAAATTGTGCCGGCACAGCGATATGCGGTAAAATCGAGGACACGAGACCCGAGGATTTCAATCTTATGATGAATCTAAATTTGAGTGGAACTTACAACTGTATAAAAGCGGTTGTTCCGAAAATGAAAAGCACCAGGGACGGTATAATAGTCTTGACGTCTTCGCAGGCCGCGCTTTTAGGTGTGCTAATATTATCCAATTTTAGAGCTTTCCAACAATGATTATTTTCTGTCTTCTTTCGTTTCAAGAACGTTTCATTATTTTTTTTAGGAATATTCGGTTACTCCGCTTATTGTTGCACTAAATTCGCTCTTCGCGGTCTTGCCGAGAGTATCGCGATGGAGCTTCATCCCTACAATGTGTCGGTGACTCTGAGTTTGCCACCGGATACCGAGACGCCAGGATTTGCTGTTGAACAATTGTCGAAACCGTTGGAAACTAAACTGATTTCTGCAGGTGACGGTTTGGCCAAGCCCGACGATGTAGCCAAAGCATTGATGGACGATGCATTGGTAAGTTAGACATTAACAAAATTACCACCAAAAATAAATAGCCAAAAACTATAAAATTGACGCGTGAAAATAATTTTAAAACAAATCTTTTTTCTATTATTTTTCAAGAATGGCAAATTCTTCTCGACCGTTGGCTTGCATGGTTTTATACTAACCATACTCTGCGCCGGAATGTCTCCGTTTGCGTCGCTGTGCGAACTGATTCTTCAATCGCTCCTGATGGGCCCATTACGTCTGATCGGCGCTTGTTTTCTCATGTTGTTTCGCAAAACCATCGCAGATTGCATAAAATGGCGTAACGCAAAAAAGAAATCGGCATAAACGTATCCGCTGTCCGACAACGTCCAATATTCTTAAGAAAGCTCTGTACGCTTGACCCTTCGACAAACACAAACCAAAAAGAAACAAAAACAAATAAATATACTTCTATGTATCTGTTTGTATAAAATAATAATAAAAAAAAAATCTCTACGAATGTCTTGTGTTGAATTTATTTAAAGACGGAGAAATTCGGGATGTTCATTATCGGCGTCATTGAATTTCCTCAACGGTTTGGCTTACTTTTATTTAGTATCCCGTAAGTTTCATAGTATAATGTTCTTCATTAAGCTTTATGGTTCGTACACACATAGAGCGGGGTTTTTTTTCTTCACCGCCCCACTTGCCACAATAGTTTACAACGAAACGCTTGACTTTTGTCATCTGTTTTTTTTTCATCATCTTGTGTATGTAAAGAGTACGTGGACGAGGAACGCGCGCGTACGACGTGTTCTCTCGATCGGTCGACGCGACTTCCGGTGCATCTCGGGCGATCGAAGTGTGCGCTGAACGAAAAAAAAGTTAATGACACACTGGCGCTCACGTCGAGACCGATAATCTCGTCGCGTGAGAAATTTCCGGAAGTCGCGTCGAGGAAAAAAACACGTTTCGTCGGATTTTGACATTTTCTTTTTTTTTTCACTTTGTGTTTTCTGTTCATCTTTCGTCGCCTTTCTTTCTTTCGTGAACCGAGGCTGAACTTATGCATACGAAAATGCCGGTAACGGAGTGTCTTAAGATTGCGAATGCATGATCGGTAACATGTTTTCTTAATTTTCATTTGTTTTTTTTTTTTCGTTTACTTGAAGTCGTCTCTCAGACAATCTCGCAATCATTCACAACGAATACACATTTTTCATTGTTTTTTTTTCTTCTTTTTTTTATAATCACACTTCTCGCTTTATAATCTCTCATTAAACTCGTTCGTGATCACACGCAACATGCACTCTTACGCTTTTGTTTTCGCACTATTATCGTTTTTTTTTCTCCCTCACACGTCTAAGCATCATCTCGCGGATTCGATGGTATACATTTATCTTCATATATTCATGCGGGCGATTGTGAGTTTTATTTTTCTTCGTGGGATTTTTGTTGGCTGTTTTTACGTCGTTATGTCCAATATTTCGGTGTCGAGAATCCGCGAGACGAGGCAAGCTTCGAGGGTTGGTTTCTCGCGCTGTCCCCTTATTCGCTCGCTCGACAATGCCATGATTTTATACATATATATATATATACCATAACTCGTATATATAATAATAATAATAATAATAATAATAATAATAATAATAATAATAATAATAATAATAATAATAATAAAAATAATAAAACCAAGGATAATAATATATGGCGCGTTTAGAAAAGACGTCGGCGTAATTATTTTTAAAAACATTTTTCTTTCTTTGAAATCAATTATAATAACGCACCGCGTATAATACGGTAAGTAGAATCAATCAATCAATCAATGATGATGATTATCGTCGAACGTTCGAATCAGTTGACGAGTCTCAATTTAATGATTAATTAGACCAATCGCTATGTAAACGTAACGATTATTATCCGTGGACGACGCGAACGAGTTTTGATCGCTCGGGATTTTTTATCGTTCTTTTTTTTTTAATTATAATTCGACGATCCGCACAGCCTACAAAGTCATAATCAAACTTCGCACGTCCTTTGGGAGCGTAGCAATTGGCTATGCTCGAAAAGAACGCTCGTCGAACGCTGGTCGAAGCTTCGAACGTTTGCGTTTTCGTTTTTTATCTTTTTTCTCAAATTTTCCTTTCGAACCACTCGTCGCACGATTTATTACAACACGCGAACATTTATACGAGGTGTAATAAAACGAACGCGCTTCAATCGTATAAAGTATAGGACGTAGGCGGAGCGTCGTCGTCGTCGTCAGCGCCACTTTTCCTCTTTATTATTTTTTTTACCTCGTTATTACAATTAATTATCGCGATTGAATTGGACGCGACGAATATATTAGCCTCTGCAAGGACCCGAGAGTCGCGCGCGACGATATGATAACTTGTGATTTAATGATTTATTTTATTTTGTGTGTGTGTGTGTATTTTTTTTGTTTAGTAATTCAATTCTTTTCTCTAACGTTCAAATCCTTCGTTAATTTTGTTCGGTCGCGCGGCGACGCTCGAGTGCAAAAGCACGTGATTTTCTTCATTTTTTTCATTTAAAAGATATGTAACGAAAGATTAGAAAAAAGTTGTTATAAAAAAATAAAATAAAAAAAAGTATGAGGTTATCAAAGTATACGTGAAACGGCAGAGCGTTCCAGCCGAATTGCATATCGTGGTGTGCAGTTCGAGTGAAAGAAGAAAAATCAAGGCGCGACACTTAATTACTACGATAGACATTGGTACAAAAATTCAATGCTCGCTACGAATTATCTCTAGACGAATGTTATTTATTTTTTTTCTTTCCATTTTTTTTGTGTTTTTAGTTTTCTTATTTCTGTCAAAGGAGTGACGAGGACGTCGTTGACTTTCGTTTCTCGCGCGACATGGCCATTATTTTGTTATCTTCAATGTTTGTTTTCTTTTTTTCTTCATCCCTTACTCTCGGTCGAGAAATTTTTTTTCCCCGACCGCGGAGCCGGATGATCGGAGAAAGCATTTTTTTGTTCTCTAGCTTTTCCCGAAACGTCAAAACGGGGGCCTCGAGCGAGACAAGAAAGTTGCAAAAAAAATATATAGAGCAAAGTCCCTGTCGCCCCTTTTTTACATAAAGTTGCGTCATTCGACCAACACATCGAAAGGCGTCAGTCCAACGAACCTCTTTATTCTCTCTTTCATTTTTCACTCTGTCCGTCATTCTCACTCCCTCTCTCTCTCTCTCTCTCATCGTTCCTCTCGTCGTAATTTCGTGCGTTCCTTTTTTAATTCTTGCCTCGCGAATCTGTGTAATTTTTTTTGTTTTCATTTGTAATCTCGTTGGTTAATAATTATCGAACGATATTCTCTTAATATCGTCATGTTGCGTTTTTTTCGCCTTTTATCTTCGTTTAATTAAACCCTTAGTTTCACTTACGCTACGGTGTTAATTAGTGTTACATCTATCGCGTGTGGCCTGCCCGTGCTACCCTCGATCGTGTTCGTTCAGACGGCCTAAGGGTCGTATTAAATTATTTCTTTGTTTTCTTTTTTTGTTGCGCAAACTCTTTTATCTTGCCTCGCTCGTTATTATCGTTTTCGACCGTAATTCTTTCTCATCGCCACTCCGGTTTGAGCAATGCAGCGGTCATTGATATCGATAACACGAAAATAATCAAGAGAACGATTATCACGACTTTTCAACAATTTCATACAAAGAATATATAATTAATTTGTAGCGTTCGTATGTTTTCATTTTTAATTCAATATATAATAAGGTCGATCACAAGTCTATGAGACTTTATTTTTCCGAATTCTTTGGCTCGATGCTTCGATAAATAATCAACGCGTGTGTTTACTTTTTGCTCTCGATCATCTTAAATACTTACGTAACAAATGATTAGACGTTCGTTCGATAGGTCTTTGACTCTCTTAGCTTGACGTTTTCTTTAGTTTCTTTCAATTAAATCGCGAATGTATGATTGCGCAAACGTTTTATTTACGAATCGGTTAGCACAGGCGGCCAGACAATCATTACCCAATGCGCGGTATTCTGCCCTTTTTTTTAAATTCTCTCACTGCGTCGTTTTATTTTATTTTTTTTCTCAGCTCGTTTCGCTCCTCGTTCTCTCTTATGGAAATTACACAGTAACTGTTGGGTGTTTTTCTTTGCTCTCTCTCTCTCTCTCTTATTTTTCCTGTTGTTGTTGTTTTGTTTTTTTTCTTTTTTCTTTATTTTTTTTCATTAATTTTAACACGTACGGCATATCATAATTAACGTTATGTCATTTTTATATACTAATTTATTTACAGACAATCACATGAATCGTAGGTAATTCTAATATCGTTTCGTATAGTTTGCCCACCCGCATGGATCTTCGCGCCCTGACTATATGACCGACTCGATTCCCTTTCTCGCTCAGCGATTTTCATTCTTATTAAATTTTTTTCTCTGTTTTTTTCTATTTCCATATATAATCACTAATTCCCAGCAAGCAAAAAAGTGCGCGCAAAACTTCGTTCGCTGAGAATGAGTCGAAAGCAAAAAACCACCCCTAACGTTCACTCACGTTGACGCGATCTCGCTTTATAATTCAGAGCTGAAACTTGTTCAATACCAAAAACAATTTTTAAAAAAAACGTTGTTTTAACGCAAAGAAAATTTCTCTCACGTCGCGTGCGGACGCAATATGCTGCGCACGCATTATATTCTTTCGTATACGTTTTTTTTTCATTTAGCATCTTGGACGGATGCGAGCTGATATATTTTGGAATATAAAGACAATTATTGTGCGGGCAGTGTGCCGGACGCGCGCGAAAGAATCAACAAGTAAATTACGATTAGCTATTCCCCGTTATTTTCATGAATCTTTTTTTTGTTTCACTCCTCTCTTATCTCGATATTATTCTCTTATTCATCGTGACTCGTGTTGTTCGCGTGTAAATTCGTGAAAAGCGCGATATATTTGTAAATATTTAATAATTTCGCGAGCGCATTATTCTTTTTTATTTCTCTTCGTCGCGAGTCAGTTCAACGAGTTGCATTTACATATTATTTCTTTAAACGTTTCTTTTTTTTTGTTTTTCGAGTGTACGTAATCAATGTTCAATTGTAGAATTTTCATCGACCACATTTTCGTTGCTCGGCGTCTCGAGATTGGATTTTGTTTTCGCGGAATAATTTTTGTTTTCCCGCTCGTTAGTCCCGTCGTTGGTCGTTTATTTGGCGAAAAGCGATAATCTTTTTTTTAATTTGAATCCGGTCGAGACGCGAAGCACCTGACTGTGGACGTCGACTACGTACACCCACGCGTTCATTGTTTCTCACTATTGATTGATTAATGTCTTTTTTATCGACCTCTTTTTTTCATTTCTCTCTTTCTCTCTCTCTCTTTCTCTTTTTTGCTAAATAATCTTTCATCTTTATCGAACAAGTTTCAATTCTATTACGAGAACCACCTCGACGATCAACAATATTATCGTTATTATCTTAGCCATTTCGCGAAAAAAAAACGGTTTGCCTCATCGACTTCCCCAACCTCGTTCAATATTCCCGAATGTCTCGCATTCGCCTCTTATCGCGAATATCCTAAATTTTGTTTTTGTTTCGACGATGCAACGCTCGACGGGAGATGGTAAAATTACGAAATAGCCTCGAGCTTCGATAAAATTCCACGAACCCGTTTCACCGTATACATCCACGTATTATAGCGTGGAATTTGAGCATTCGAACATACTGCCGGAGTTTAGGAGTTTGCATTCCACTCCATCCCCTCGTAATTTTTCTCATCCCTTCCTCGCCCCCCCGCCCCCGCCAGATCGATCAATTTTTCGTTTGCGACTTGCCCGCTTCCTCAATTCTTATCTTCATTGACTCCATCACATTCTGTTTACGTACCGGAGAAAAAACATTGTGCGACTCTCGTACCAGAAGTAGAAGCGAAATGAAGGATAATAAACAAAAAAAAACAGGTGTAGACGAAAAAAAACCACGAAGTTATTTGACTTGAATAAAAATTCATACCTTTGAGTGTTTTCAAGCAGCTCAATTGTGTAGAACGTGATGAAAAATCGACGAAGAAAAAAAGAGCAATTCGGAAGTCGAAATGTCGAGTCATTTGATATTCCAGTCCGCGCGTTAAAACTAAAACTCGTGTTTTCCATTCTGGACGGGCAGATCCGTCGACCATTACGCCGCGAGAATGAAAAATAGTTTTTCGTGTAAAACACGAGATTAGAGTTCTCGACATGGCGAGTCGACGAGCGGCCTGTAATCAAATTTCCAGCTGCTTCTTACGTCCTTATCGCCATAATACACCATCGCGAGAACATTGGCCCGCCCGTCTCCCCCCCTCCTTCCCTAATTCCGAATAGAGAATTTGCACGGGAACTCAGCTGGAGACTTCTCCCGTTCCAATATCGCACTTCCGCCTCGGTCGGTGCAAAAGCGAACTAGCCCGGAGAAGAGGGATGAGAGTGTGGTCGAATTGAAATGCCCCTGGCGTGGAACCGGAAGCCCCGGCGCGCCTAATAGCAAAATCAATGCCACGGCTTGTTCGCATTCTTCTATGTGGCTCTAGCACGAAACTCTCTGCCACAAAATCCTCTCGAGAGTCGCGAGAGGCTTTTGTGATTTTTTTTCCTTTTTTTCTCTCTTTCTTTCTTTTTTTTTATTCAACCCATCCCCAAGGGGTTTCTTTGAATTTCCGGCTTCGTGCTTATCTTCGTGGCTCCTCGCAGTTTCGATTGCAATCGCGTCCGATGACCGATACGATGAAATTTAATCCGGCGAGGGGGGCAAAAAGGCTCTTCTCTCACACCCGTTCAAATCTCTTTCTTTCTTTCTCTCTCTCTCTCTCTCTCTCTCTCTCTCTATCTCTGTCCCTCGATAATAATCGCGATCTCGATAAAATCGAAAATATCTATTACCTAACTACTAACGGCCGGATCGTACTGTCTCTCCAGATTTAAATACACTCAACTGCTTCTACAAGCTCCTCGAGGAAGAAAAAACTTACTGGAAAAATTCACGATGTTCGACACGGGCGAAAGTTACTTCATGAATTTTCGTTCGTTGTCCAGCTATTCGAAAATCGTAAGAGACGCCGTAACATCCGGAGAATAAATTTTGAGGACTCCGTTCCAAACGCCATAATCCAGTATTCATTTTTTTATAACGTTATCCAATGAACGATTCGTGCTCAATGTTCCAATTCACGGAAGACTTTGCCGTAAAAATATTCATCGATGCTAGAAAATTTGTCATTTTCAAGGATTGACGAGTTTTACAATGGACTGGATTTGAGCAAATATTTTTTCTTTTTTTCTCACGTTCTCAATACGACAGTCGATCATCCGATTTTCCCAATAAGTTCTCGTCCCTACAAAGATCTTTGCAATCATAAAATCTCTTCATAATTTTCCATCCCCCCTTTTCTCTCTCTCACTCTAATCATAGTCATATTGTAATTTTATCATCGCGTTCGGTGGCTCGTTGTCGAAGATCGGTCGTGTGATTTGAGATCGAAATGAATATTGCATTATGATAAGACGTTAACCGAAACAAGAAAACTTTGGCTGGATCGACGTGGATTATTCGACGAGACAAAAAAAGGAATATTTCATTATTTCATTAAAACGATCGAATCGAATAGTAAATTGCGGAAAATCGATAGTACCATCGGGACGGAAAATCCGATAGTACATTTGCAATAATAATTCAATACGAATATCGAAACCTTCCCATTTGTTATTTCCGTTCCATCGGTCGAAATGGTTGAAAATATTTCCAATTCTTGTCTCTCGATATACGATTTACGTCGGGTTCTGACGCTGACAAAGAGTACACGGAGAAAAGAGAACAAAATTAAAAAAAAAAACAATTAAACATGAAAAACCCGTACAAGAGGATTTCACTCGGAGAGCAGGAAACCGAGGCGCGATTATGCTTTTTCCACATCGCTTCGAATTATTATTATTTTTTCTCTCGTTCATTCATTCTCTCATTCTGTCTATTAATCTTTCTTTCTTACTCTCTGTTTCACACAACGGCACGTGGACGTCTTGCTCGTCGCAAGATACAACGAAGCCAGCGTTTAATGCTCCCGCGAACTCGGTGCTGAGGAACCGTCAAGATTCTGGGGTATAAAGTGTTCCAGCGTGACAAATAATGAAATCTGAAATCTGAATTCGTATTATACTCTCGATCTTGGATCTAGAATTTTTTTCATCCAAGCGCTACCGAATCTCATCATGCACCGAGGCCCACGAGGGCCCGACGGCTCGTGGAAAAGTTTCTCTTTTATTTTAATTTTTCTCTTACTTCTTTCGTTGCCCACGACACTCGCGCTTATCTTTATCTTTTTCGTCATATCTTTTTTCCGTGGATTCGGTTCTTTTGTTTTCCAGTACCGAACGAAGACGCGCATTATCTCGTTCGCATTGGCTCTGCGAAACGTCTCGGGCTCGTGACGAGCGCTTAACGATTATCGTACTATCGGCGAATTTCCGCTGTACGCGAGTCGCAGCGATCTCTGATAGGTGACGAGAGCCATCGTGATGACGACGACGAGAACGAACAGGCGTCTTCCGTGATTCGACGAGAGACTGACCGAGCCAGCGAGCCACCAAAGCGCGCGACAACCACCGGGCGCCGCGCTTATCCCCCTTTGTATGGCCGCCGGATGTTCGCCTGAAACAATAATAATTCATCGTATCTTAGTCCTCATAATTTTGTCCATCGAATATTCGTTACGATCCAATATTCAAAATCGAACGATCGAGATTACGTATAAATGAAATTTCTAGACTCACCATTGAGTACGTGAAGGGTGACCCTGGCACTATCGAGATTGCTCGGACTGCACGTGTAATTCCCCGAGTCCTCGGGCCTCGCGTTGTTAATTACTAGTGTACTGGCGAAGCCCGTTTCCGTTCGTGTCGGCGGATGAATGTCGAGCTTGCCATACTGATCGCTCAACACCCGATCGCCCTTGTGATACCAGAATACGTACGACGGCGCCTCGAGTGACTGATTTATCACACATTTCAGTTGTACCGTGCTTCCGGTTCTAACGAACCTGTCCCGATCGCCCATTATCTCGATCTTTGGCACTGTCGAATTATCACACGTCATCAATCATCCTTCGATAATCAATCGAACAACGTTCGATCATAATTAATTTACTCCCCGATTTAATCAACATTTACTGAATAAATTCAGTGCCTTAATACATATTTATGATTGATATTTTCAAGATTTTACTTTCGTCCGATAGGAATATTAATTATCGATATATTCGAACGTTTTTATTTCGTGACTCACCAACTACGTTGAGATGAACGAAATGACTCGTTTTCGGCTCGGTCGAGATCTGACACTCGTAATCACCCTCATCCCTCGCCTGTACATACTTCACCTGTAGCGTCCACGTTTCCGAGCCATCGACGAATATCGCCTGAAATCGCTCGTCGGCGATGAACATGACTCTATCGACGGACAGTATGTGAGCGTCTTTCTTCCTAATCCACGATACCTTTGGGTCGACGAAGAACATTAAAATAAAAACAAATGAAAAAAAAAACACGAAGCAATAAATTTCTTGCACTTTATGAACACTTTCTCGGAGACTCGAGAAATTGAAATTTGCAACGAAATAGTACGTGATTTATGTTAAACTAGGGAAACGTGCTTTATAGCGTTGATGGAAGGGAGAGAATAGGGGAGTGCGAAGGGGTGGTTATATACAGCAAATTAAAAAGGAGCGTTAATTATACCGCTGGTTGTACTCGAGGGTTAACGTGCTTGTAGAATCTATCGTTCACATTTAATTATAGACCGAGATAGCGTCGATGGTTCTATATATTTCGTGTATATTAGTCCAGGGTGTATTATGTGTGTTTGTGTATGTGTATTTCTATCCATCATTACTTACAACTACACACTGGCCATACCGACGCGATTATTATAATTTGCGTGCCACCGGATACTTTGCCGAGGTCGAGCACTAAATTTTCTCGTTACTGCGTAAAGGTCATTCGCGTATGTGTGTGTGTGTGTGTGTGTGTGTGTGTGTGTGTGTGATATAACATTAAGGGATATTTATATGACCATAATCTATATCCACCGAATAAAAACTACCCTTTCTTCCTATAACTGTATCATTGGAATAAAGAATTTTTTTTAAACATCATCTATAATGACACCCCTAAACCTTCGTCCCTTATGAATGTAAAAATAAAAAAATAAAAAAGTATAATTAGCGACAGTTGTATCGCGTCATCGCGCTGATCGAACAATCGCGAAAGAGGGCGAGAGGCTAAGGAAGGAAAAATAATGAATAAAAGTCGGGAGTACAAAGTTATCTGGAAGTAATAAAAACACGCGATCAACAAGGATTTATTATCATTCGAGGATAAAGTTCGTTGTACGGAGGAAATGTAAAACAAAAAACAAAAAAAAATGTTTCTCCGATGAGATTTCATGTCGCCCGTCGGTAGGATTTTGAGAGATCGGTACTGGGACACGCGGAACCCGTAAACACACACACACACACACACACACACAGAAGGGAGAGAAAGGAGAGTCCGTAAATGGACGAAGGGCTTTCACACGCGATCTTTCCAGGGGCCGTTAATAAAAGTTTTGCCACGCGGCGCAGAAAGTTTTCGTGCGCTAATTGCTCGTGTATTCACAATGGAGTAAGGAGGTCGGTGGAACACCATCGGGATCTCCTCGATTCCCCGGAAACTCTTTTTCTCTCTCTCCCTCTCTCTCTCTCTCCCTCTCTCTCTCTCTTTCTTTCTCTCTCGTTGTGTGACTCTTCAAGATGTGTAACGCTGTAGCTCCAAGAGAGAGAGGGAGAAAACGAGAGGGAGAGAATAGTTTCACGGGAGTTGGTCAGGACGAAGGACAGGACTTTGGGGATTTGCGGTAAGAGTGTTCACAGTTTCGGAGGATGACGGGAAGTGCAGAGAGAGAGAGAGAGAGAGATAGAGTGGATAAGGGGAGGGGGGAGAGGTAGGATATTGGCCAAAGTCCCAATTTCGCTCAGAGGTCTTCCTTTGTAGCTTTAAGAAGTAGAGAAAGAGCAAGAAAGACGTACTACCGAAATGGACGAAGGACAGTTGTCTCTTTTTCTTTCGTCCTCCCGTTGCCTCATGAAAATTAATTCCAGGACTACTTCTCTGGCACGTAAAAAAAAAGAAAAGTGATAGGTCTTCAGCTACGTCACTCTTCCCATCGCCCTTTCTTTTCTTTCGCTGCCTCTTTTTCCGTGTCTACGCTTTTGACCCTTTATCTTTATCTCTGTCTCGACTCACTTTCAAAGCGTGTTACGTGCGACGTAAAAAAAGAAAGAACAGAAAAAGTAAAAAAAAACTTGCAGTTCACGTTCGTCGTTGTACCGAACAGTATTCAAGAGGTTCCGCAATACTCGTTGTACTGGAAAATCGATCCGATAAAGTTTCCCGGTGAGGTCACTGGATCCTCCCCCCCCCCCCCATTTACCCCCTCTCGCGCCGCATGTATCACTCCCTCTGTGTGTACGATACGATATGAAGGAAAAGAAGAATATCGGTTTCACCAAGTCTTTATCGTGACCACGTCAAAAAGAACGTCGATATAACAACGAAAAAAGTTTAGAGGTCTATGAAGCTTGTCGGGAGAGGGGGAGGGGGGTTGTGTCGACGCGAATGTCTCCTTCCTGTAAAACACGACTATCTCGTTGTTCTCTCGCGAAGAGATTTTTGAAACGTTATCGAATTATTAATAATCAGCTCTCTTCTTAAGTCATATATATCACGTTCGATATGATTTAATTTATGGGATTATTTTTCGTCATATACGCCGATGGTAAAATTATTCTAATCGCGAGCTCATTAATTCTCACGCGGATGACCTAAAATCAACGACGATATCTCGGGTAATGCGCGAGAACGCCACACTGGCACTTTGTTGATGCGCGATTTTCATCTGATTTGCAAACGGCGACGCCGTGAGATCGGCTGTGAATATCATAGCCACGTTGTACGTATAGGCAGCGCGCGCTCACGATATTCATGAGAATTGAATTTCAGAAAATTATTCGCTCGGCTGTAACCGATGACCCAATTCGATAAGAAATGAAGGAGTGGTCGGACGAATCCGAGAATATTCTAGATTATACCATAGAGCGCACCAGCTGACCAGGATTATTGGCCTGTGGAGGAAGGAGGACGAGGTGGACGACGGCGAGGAGGAGGAGGGGGAGGGGACATATCGATGGACTCATGCGACGTTTCGTGGCCGCGATGCAAAAGTTTCATCCCATATGCTGACGCGGACCTATTTCATTCCTTTTAACACGATGAAATATCAAATCGACGTTTTTTTCTGTTCCTCTTGAAAAATTTTCAGTTTTTTCGATCAATTTTTCGCCAAGTTTGCCAATATTTTCGAAATTGTGATGATACGCTTATCTCAGACGGACATACAATTTTGATATTGATTTTTTAGTATTGCCAATAAATATATGATGGAAGAGTTTGGCGCGAGGCGAGAATCGTGATCAGACATGCCTGTTTCTACTTATCTCACCGGAGGGGAAGCATGATCAGACAATACGACGAGAGCCTCGACGTCGCTCATTGACCTCGTGATTTTTTTTTCGTCATCCACTCGTAGAGTCGACGGGATCGCTTGTCTACACGTTTATCCAAACACTTTCTTGCTTTTCCTTCTGCCAAGGGATAAGAGCGAGGGAAAGGAGCTCGGTCTCGCTTATCTCAAGTTTCTTCTCGAAAAACGCCTTGACCGTCGCAAAACTACCCCTATACTCGAGTATATCCCGACCACTATAGCAACCCCACGCTATCTCCCTCGACTATTATTATCAAGACACAATTTTTCCGTCTATAATTACGTTTTTGTTAGAGAATATACCGAGTAAATAAAGGTTCTTGTGGCATCGCCGGCGTACAATAAGGAAAATGTTTCGTAGAGTTTTCCCTGAAGTACGGTACAGATGCTTCCTAACAACGACGACGATGCCGAAGACGACAAAAGTTTCGCGAACATCGTGGGGCTTTTCCTCGGACAAAAATTTGCATAGTTCGCTATGGAAAAAAAGAAGAAGAGAAAAAATAACAGTTGGCTCGCTCTACAGCTGCTTTTTCTCAAACCATTTTCGATTTTTGAAACTTTTCGGAATATTTATGCGCTCGACATCGGGTATTAACGTTCGATTTCACGTAAATGCGAAGAGGATAAAAGCATGCCCGAAAAATAAATGTCACGAGGGGAAAAATAGAGGATAAATTGAGTGGTCGATAAAATCGTATGGAAATTTGTGCGATTCTTTAGCAATATCATTCGCTACGTATATTAAATATATTGTTTCGGTACGATACTCACTGATTTATTTCCAAGCTGTCGCACTTTGCAAGGCAAGTACGCGTGCGTGCCGAGCTGGGCGGTAAAGTTTTCCGGCTTGTTCGACTCGAAGTACGGGCCCGGATATAGGCCGTTGTATCTTTTCACCAACGAGTGCGATCTCGTGCTCACCCCTGCGTGAAATAATACATATTTTAGTATCAACGAGAAAAAGAAGAAGAAGTAGAAAACGAAGAGTAATTCGTTCGACCACCGTTACATCATGCAATTCTATTATAAATAAACGAATGAAAGATTTGCTAGAATGAACGACGCTGTTTTTTCAATCAGAGTTTTGACGCCCTTTTTCCCCAGTCCCTCGTTGTACGCGAATTGCGAGACTCGAGGGCGCAAACCGCATATAGCACAGATGCCGTTAATATTACTCTTTCCTGTTCGATTCTAAATATTTAAGTAGCACTCTAGCAGCGAGGCACGGGTCTTTCTATTTATCCTTTTCGACTCCCCTACCTTGCTATCTTCTTAGTTATCTCTATATACATAGAGAATTCCAGCTTCGCCGGAAGTGTTCTCGCGGGAAAG